>JADRCH010000353.1:389984-453782 GCA_019843965.1 Rhynchomys soricoides | reverse complement strand
AGAGAGAGAGAGAGAGAGAGAGAGAGAGAGAGAGAGAGAGAGAGAAACAGAGACCCGGACACACACAGAGAGAAATAGCTTAGCTTTCTCAGATCATTAGGATTTGAGAATTATTAATCTGTTATCTTGAAACTTCACCCAAGTTTACTTATATTTATTGGGGTATTTTAAAAATTGGAATACAAGTATAATGGTTTTATTTATTTTGTTAGAATACCACATGCTAAGGTAACTGAGGTGATAGGTCTGATACAAGATATTTTAATAGGTGATTTCTTATTTCTTCATACTCATTTCGTGTAAGTAGAAAATATATGTTTATATATTAAGACAGCGATTTTGTTGAGCTAAATTGTAACTTAACTGTTCAAATTACCTGAGGCTACATAATCATTGATACTATCATTTTAGAACCTCTGGAACTATGTAAGTTTAGAATGTTATACTGCCATTGCAGGTTCAGAAACATGCTTAGTGCTGGATTCAATGATTCATTGGACAGTCTTTATATATAAAACCATTTGCTGTGTAAGTTTCAGTCACTATTTTATTTCAAACCTGAAGTCTTTTTAAAAGTCCATAGAAAACAACCCAGTTGTCCTACAATGGAAGAATGGATACAGAAAATGTGGTTCATTTGCTCAATGGAATACTATTCAGCTATCAAGAATGAGGACACCCTGAGTTTTGCAGGCAAATGGATGGAACTAGAAAACATCCTGTGTGAGGTAACACAGACTCAAAAGGACATGCATGATATGTACTCATTAATAAGTGGATATTAGCTTAAGAAGTTTAGAATACCTAAGATACAGTCCACAGAACTCAAAAAAGTTAACAAGCTGAGCAGCCCAAGTGAAGGTGCCTCAATCCCACTTTTGAGGGAGAAGAAAGCAATCATAGGGGGCAGAGGGAGAGAGCGATCTGGGTGGGAGATGGGACAAGGAGGGGAAAAGAGGAACATGATTAGGTGTTGAGGGGAACAGTAGTGAAGCCCTGAGGATCAGCATGAAGAATGGAAACAGGCAAACTTGAGAGGTAGGTGGTGAGAAGACCCTACCAGAGACCAGGGTGGGAGGTGAGAGGTTCTCAGGACTCAAAGGGGAGAGCCTTAGTTGAAATGCCTAACAATGGAGAGAGGGAACTTGTAGAGTCCACCTCCAGTTGAAACACAGGGCATCAAGTAGAGAGATGGGGTTTCCATCTCACAGTCAAAAAAATCTGGCTCAGAATTGTTCCTGTCTAAAAGAACTGCAGGGACAAAATTGGAAAAGAGACTGAGGGAAAGGAGGTCCAATGACCAGCCCAAATTGGGATCTAGCTCAAGGGAAGGCTCAAAGGCCTTACACATATTACTGATGCTATGGTGTGCTTACAGACAGGAGCCTAGCATGGCTGCCCTCTGAAAGGCCCAAACAAGCAGCTGAAAGAACCAGAGGCAGATACTTATACCCATCCAATGAATGGAAACTAGGGACCCCTGTGGTTGAATTAGGGAAAGGCTGGAAGAAGCTAAGGAGGAGGGTGACCCCATAGGAAGACCAGCAGTCTCAACTAACCTGGACCCCGAGATCTCTCAGATACTGAGCCACCAAGCAAGTGGCATACTTTAGTGTATATGATGCCCCTGACACATATACAGCAGAGGACTCCCTGGTCTGGCCTTAGTGAGAGAAGATGCACCTAACCATTGAGAGACTCAAGGCCCCAGGGAGTGGGGGTGGGGTGGGGACATCCTTTTGAAGATGGAGGAGGATGAATGGGATAAAGAACTGTCAGAGTATGGACCAGGAGGGGGATAATGACTGGACAGTAAAAATAACATTAACAATAATTTAAAAAATAAAGTAAAAGTCCAGAGGACATCTTGAAAAGAATGCATGACTTAGATTCAAAGTCAAGATTTTCTTCAGAAGCAAATCATTTATGTGGATTTTTGGAGTACATCTAAAGCTTAGGATTATTTAAAAACTATCAAGATTCTGAAAAGAAGCTGTGTTTAATGTGTTAAATATTTGAGACATTCACAATTAGCATAAAAGAAAGGTAGATCTGAAGATAGTCAGGTACTTAATATGGTCCTGCCAGCTATTCTGTATCAGCTTCTCTGCCTTGTTTCATAATGTACCAATGCTTATTCACTGTTCACAAGAGACTCGATGCGGCTGTGTACATCTCACTAGTAGATGTCTCTCACACTGCTCTTGTTTATGGGAGTCTTTGTTAATCTTCCCTCTGCTGTGTCACTATACACTCTGCTACACACTGAGCCATAGCATCTGAGGTATTATGGAGGACAATTGCAAGCAAATAAATACAATTCTTTCTTCCCACAGGCTATGCTTACAATTTAGATAAATTATCAGCAGTGAATAGTGATATGTATACAGTGATCTAATGGCCCATATGAATGACTTGGATCATAGCCATAGTTAACTGAGACTATTGTGAAAGCATAAACTTTTCTCCATTTATAAATATCATAAGTAGAACAATAAAAATTGCATGTTCAAATGAAAAATTGTAATCAAGAATCATTCAGTAATGAATAACAATACTGCTTGTTAGACAAGGGTAGAAAAATATACACTAAATATAATTGAGCATCCTTTTTGGTATTATCAGTGTTAATAATCACTGCTTAAGATAATTCTCATTTTACTTTTTAGATCTGGTGAGTTAATTAATCCTCAAAAGTTATTACAATAAAAATGCCACTATGTGAAGACAAAGCTTTAATATATCAAGGCTTCCTCAGGATTTTCTTTCTGTTAATCATATCATTGTGCACGTTAATATTCAGTTCTATGTCTCTTGTTTCTCCCGGGGGAAGGATCCATGCAGATGCCCTAGCTCATATCCACTAATTGTAGTGAAGTATAAAGTAACAGGAAACCAGCATACTCTACGTTGACACTCTCTGTACTTTGATCTGTTGGGAGTCCCTATTAACAGATGCCTTTTGCACAGAGGAGCTTCTATGATGGGGATTGAAAGTTGTACTAATCTACTGCTATAAAAATACATTTGAAGGCAATTTAATACCATGAACTTTTGGCAACATAATAATAGTAGGTCCATCACTTGGCTTCTGACCTCCTCAACCATGAGTTCCTGGCTGTGTTTCAGATAATACAGTAGAAGATGTGACAGGAAGCTTGTTAGAGCAAGAAGTTTGGAGGATAGCTTGTGAGTCAGGGTCTTAGGGACTGGAAGATATATACAGGGTGTAGAGGAAAAGCACTGATGTTAAATTGCCTTGGGTTAGGTCCCACGTCCATCACTTTTGAGTCCTATAACCTCAGAAAGTTGCTCATCTTCTCCTCACTTGCACAGTAGTGATCATCAAAGCTTATCTCATTTGATCCTGGCAATCCTTTAAGTGATACAGACAAATGCTTACAATATGCACCTGCTAGTTAGTAAACACCAGCAAATATTATCTTCATTTATTAGTATTAATCAGTGTTCTACAGTGAATATAGAACTGCTGTATTATATGGGTAGATGAGTAAATCAATAAGCTGTAGATCTAAGGTGTAGCTGGAAATCTGAAGGTCAGAAGGATTGAGAAATAGAAAAGGAAGAGTTTTCAGTCTTCAGACCAAAGCATGTAAAACTCAATGACTCAGTTAGAAAGGACACAGAGGAAGAATTCTCTCCTTTTGGGAAGGTTATGGTTGTTGTTGTATTTTGCCCTTCAAAGGTTTGAAACCTTCCCATGCTTAAGAGAGATGATGCTGTGTTCAATATATCAACTACATTGCGAATCCCATTGAAACCTACCTTGTATAAAGAATAAAAACCAAATTCAGTCAAATATTTTAGCACATACACCTAAGTCAAATGACAAATGAGATTAGCCCTACTCTAGAAATTTTTTTATTCATTTATTTATTCTATTTATTTAGTTTTCATACTTTATTTACATTTCAAATGTTTCTCCCTTTCCAGATATCCCCTTTGGAACCTCCCAATTTCCTCCCCCTCCCCCTGCCACTACAGGGGTATTCCCCCACCCACCCACCCACTCACCCACTCTAATCTTCCCTCCTTGGCAATCTCCTATACTGGGGGATCTAACACCCTCAGGCCCAAGGGTCTCTGCTCCCCTTGATGATGGCTAACAAGACCCTCCTCTGCCTCATATGTGGCCAGTACCATGGGTCCCTCCATGTATATTCTTTGGTTGGTGATTCATTCTCCAGGAGTATCAAGGGGTCAGGCCAGTTGCAACTGTTGCTACCTCCCTGGGGCTGCAAACCCCCTCAGCTCCTTCAGCCCCTTCTCTAAGTCCTTCATCTGGGTCCACACATTCAGCCCTAATGTTGCTGCGAAGTGACTCTTGGGTATTTCAAACTTTTGGGCTAATAACCACTTATCAGTGAATATATACCATGTTCATTCTTTTGTGACTGCGTTACCTCGCTCAGGGTGATATTTTCAAGTTCCATCCATATGTCTGCGAATTTCATGAAGTTATTATTTTTAATAGCTGAGTAGTATTCCATTGTGTAAATGTTCCACATTTTCTGTATCCATTCCTCTGTTGAGGGACATCTGGGTTGTTTCCAGTTTCTGGCTATTATAAATATATGGCTGCTATGAACATAGTGGAACATGTGTCTTTATTACATGTTATAGCATCTGGGTATATGCCCAGGAGTGGAATAGCTGAGTCTTCAGGTAGTATTATGTTCATTTTTCTGAGGGTCTGCCAAACTGATTTCCAGAGAGGTTGTATCAACTTGCATTCCCACCAGCAATGGAGGAGTGTTCCTCTTTCTCTACATCCTCTCCAACATCTGCTGTCACCTGAGTTTTGGATCTTAGCCATTCTTACTGGTGTGAAGTGAAATCTCAGGTTTGTTTTGATTTGCATTTCCCTGCTGACTAAGGATGTTGAACATTTCTTTAGGTGCTTTTCAGCCCTTCGAGTTTCCTCAGTTGAGAATTCTCTGTTTAGCTCTGTTCCCCATTTTTTGATAGGGTTATTTGGATCTCTGGAGTCTAGCTTCTTGAGTTTTTTGTATGCATTGGATATTAGCCCTCTATTGGATGTAGGATTGGTAAAGATCTTTTCCCAATCTGTAAGTTGCTGTTTTGTCCTATTTACAGTGTCCTTTGCCTTACAGAAGCTTTGTAATTTTATGAGGTCCCGTCTGTCGATTCTTGATCTTAGAGCACAAGCCATAGGTGTTCTGTTTAGGAACTTTTCCCCTGTGCCCATGTGTCTGAGACTTTTCCCCACTTTCTCTTCTATTAGATTCAGTGTATCTGGTTGTATGTGGAGGTCCTTGATCCACTTGGATTTGAGCTTTGTACAGGGAGATAGGAATGGATCAATTCGCAATCTTCTACATGTAGACTGCCAGTTGAACCAGCACCATTTGTTGAAAATTCTGTCTTTTTTCCACTGAATGATTTTAGCTCCTTTGTCAAAAATCAAGTGACCATAAATGTGTGGGTTCGTTTCTGGGTCTTCAATTCTATTCCATTGATCTACATGCCTGTCACTGTACCAATACCATGCAGTTTTTATCACTACTGCTCTATAATATAGCTTGAGGTCAGGGAGTCTGATTCACCCCAGAAGTCCTTTTATTGTTGAGAGTAGTTTTTGCTATCCTGGGTTTTTTGTTATTCCATATGAATTTGAGAATTGCTCTTTCTAGGTCTATAAAGAATTGAGTTGGGATTTTGAGGGGGATTGCAGTGAATCTGTAGATTGCTTTTGACAGGATGGCCACTTTAACTATATTAATTCTGCCAATCCATGAGCATGGGAGATCTTTCCATCTTCTGAGGTTTTCTTCGATTTCTTTCTTCAGAGACTTGAAGTTCTTGTCATACAGATCTTTCACTTGTTTGGTTAGAGTCACACCGAGATATTTTATATTGTTTGTGACAATTGTGAAGGGTGTCATTTCTCTTATTTCTTTCTCAGCCTGTTTATCCTTCAAGTATAGGAAAGGTACTGATTTGCTTGAGTTAATTTTGTAACCGGCCACTTTGCTGAAAGTGTTTATCAGCTGTAGCAGACCTCTGGTGGAGTTTTTCGGGTCACTTAAGTATACCATCATATCATCTGCAAATAGTGATATTTTGATTTCTTCCTTTCCAATTTGTATCTGTTTGACCTCCTTTTGTTGTTTAATTTATAATGATATGTATTATTTGATACGATATCTTGTTGCATGTACACATGTAATGGATACAATTATTATACGGATTCAAAGCCATATAATACATACATGATCAATTTGCATTTGCTGTTTTTTTCTTTCTATTTTAAAGTTTGATATCTGTCACTAATGGCTATGCACTCTTGGCACTTAATTGCTTTATCTATACAACAAGGAATATAAACACTATCACACTAGATTGTGAAGATGTGAGCAGATAACACCTAAATGATAGTTGTGATCTAATAAGTATTTGCAGGATTTTAAAGCACAATAATAATTATATTAAAATAGTTCTCTCATAATTGTTTTAAATTCAGGGTTTAATTTTCTCTTCTAATGAAATGTGTCTGCTACTTTCCTACTTTCTTTTTTAAAGATTTATTTATATTTTTAATTATGTGTTACCTAAGACTAATAAGAGAAAGAAGATTGTTTAATACTTAAGGTTGTATTAATGCAAATTAAAGCCAAATGTCCTCATGGCATATTGTAGAAACACCCAATTTTCCATTAATTTGAATAAAAAGGGGCAATGTATATACAAGTGAACCACCCCCTGCAATACATAAGGCATGACACAATCAACAAAATGTGTGCCTCTGTGTGGAAATGTGCATATGAGTGAGGGTAGTTACTCACGGGGACCAGAAATGGTTACCATGTCCCTTGAGCAGGAGTTACCTGAGCTGCAATAGTAGTATGTACTTTTAATTGTTAAGCCATTTTCCAGCTCTAACTTTACACCTTTCTTAACTGGATTCATATACTTTTATATGGTCCTCAATATAGCCCACATTTGAACTTCTGTGTGATGATGGTGGTGGTGGTGATTGGGGTGGTGGTAGGGACAGTGGTGATGGTTATGAAGATAAAGATGACAGCAATTATTAAAACTGCATAGTTTCTCAGTCTTAATAGTTTTAAATGTTCTTGACTACCACCATCATCATTGTGATTATTACCATATCACCATCATTATCATTCTGGGCAATATATTGTAAATTATATTTGTTATATGGATGCGTGAATGTGACATGAAATTGTATTTTATACATATTATAAAAGAGAAAAAATAACACATCAATCAATTTGTTAAATATCTGAGTTTTGTTTTTTGATTCATATTATTACTGCATATTAATTACCTAAGACATCCTCTTATTAAAGAGAAAGACTGCTTGATACTTAATTATGTATTAGTGTAAATTAAAGGCAACTGTTCTCATGACATGTAGTAGTAATATGTAATTTTCTATTAGTTCAAATAAAGAGGAGTTATGTATAAGTAAATAATCCCAAGGCACACACTAGATGAGAGATAAGACACTAAGTGGGCCATTACAGGAACTAATGTCATCCTTTGTTTTGAGTCGAGACACATATTCAACAATCACTGAATCCTCCATGTTCACTTTTGTTCATTTGAATTACTTAAGTTTATTATCTGAATCTATTTGTGAATCACTTTTAGAAATTATACATAAGATATAAGCATATATTATATTTCATATATATATATATTAGAGTTAAATATTTAAGAACACTGCTAATAAAATAATTTTGGACTAGGATTTCATGAAACTTATTTTCTTTTCTAAAAAGACAATGCCTTACTCAAAGATCTGTGAGTACCATATGCCCCAAGTATTCAGTAGAACTTGATTTGAGAACACCATGTTAGTGTGGAGATTAGGGTGTCTGTACTGTCACAAACATCACAACAACAGATCAAAGCCTATCACATCAAAGTTAATATGTGATGCAGGCTGTAGTCCAGCTGGTGCACTCTGCTGCTCTGAGTGGTGAACTCTATTTTTAGTACTAATTTGTTTAGCATGCAGATGGAGAGCTTTCATGGGAACAACAAAATGACTCATGTCCTGAGCTGCCCAATTCTTCTAAGAGCTACCATGTGAGGTTGCACATTTGCTGGCTCGAGACAGTTGGTAATTGCCTGTTCTCCTTCTCCCTTCTCCATTTGTGAGAACTCTCTTGAATAAACAATGAGGAACCTCTTTTTTTCCTACCCCCACAACTTAGACTCATAATTAGAATTTGCTACTTCTTTTAATACATTCAATTATCTGCTGATTCAAGCATCTTTAGGTCAGATGCATTAGAAAACAGCTAATTATGCCCTTTCCCATGGGTAAGAAAATCTTTAAATTTAATTAAAAGACCTTACCTCAACTCCTTCACACTAGGGTCTCCTTCCCAATAGATTTTAACAGGGTGACTTAAAGAGCAAAACAACATTAAAATTATCAACAGTTATTCCGTGTTGCTTCTTATTTAAAACAGAAACATTTTGGTTAGCAAATACTACCACTTGTCTTGTTTCCTCTCAATAATATCCCTTTATTAATTTTCTTTTAAAATTATTTCTTTAATTTGTCTTGAGATTATAATATAATCACCTCATTCCCCTCCTCTTTCTTCCATCCAAGCTTTCCATATACCCTTCCTTGTTCTCTTTCAAATTCATGGCCTATTTTTTTCTCATCATTAAAATCATAGATAAATGAGAAATCATGTTTTCAAGTTTTAAAGTTGTTTACTTTCTATAGTGTATGCCAATAAATTATCTGACTGACTATTCTTTCTCAGACCTTGACACACTAATAAGGGCAAGGATGACAGAAAAACATGTTAAGAGAAAAAAATTGTTAAATTCTACCTCTGAACCATGTAAGTTCAAATCTATGGGATGTTCTGGCTTTTATGAGAAAAAGTCACAAAAAATAAATTTCTATTTTCTACTTTCTTTTCTTTTCTTTTCTTTTCTCCTTTCTTTCTTTTTCTTTCTTTTTAGACGAGGAGAGCTCTTTATTTTTTCTTTTAATTTTTTTGATACTTTATTTACATTTCAAATGTTTCCCCCTTTCGAGATCTCCCTCTTGAAACATCCCTATTTCCCACTTCTCCTGCCAAAATGGGGGTATCCCCCCATCCACGCACCCACTCTTATCTTCCCTCCTTGGCTAGACTGGGGCATATAATACCCTCAAGCCCAAGGGCCTCTCCTCCCCCTGATGGCTAACAAGACCCTCCTCTGCTGCATATGTGGACAGCACCATGGGTCCCTCCATGTGTATTCTTTGGTTGGTGATCCAGTCTCCAGGAGCATCAGGAGGTCAGGAGAGTGGACACTGTTGCTCCCTCCGTGGGTCTGCCAACTTCCTCAGCTCTTTCAGTCCGTTTTCCAACTACTCCATCTTCCCAATGATTGCTGTAAAGTGACTCTTGGGTATTCCAAACTTTTGGGCTAATAGCCACTTATCAGTGAGTACATACCATGTTCATTCTTTTGTGACTGAGTTACCTCGCTCAGGATGATATTTTCAAGTTCCATCCATTTGTCTAAGAATTTCATGAAGTCATTGTTTTTAATAGCTGAGTAGTATTCCATTGTGTAAATGTACCACATTTTCTGTATCCATTCCTCTGTGGAGGGACATCTGGGTTGTTTCCAGTTTCTGGCTATTATAAATATATGGCTGCTATGAACATAGTGGAACATGTGTCTTTATTACATGTTGGATCATCTTCTGGGTATATGCCCAGGAGTGGAATAGTTGGGTCCTCAGGTAGTATTATGTTCATTTTTCTGAGGGTCTGCCAAATTGATTTCCAGAGTGGTTGTACCAGCTTGCAGTTCTACCAGCAATGGAGGAGTGTTCCTCTTTCTCTACATCCTCTCCAACATCTGCTGTCACCTGAGTTTGTGATCTTAGCCATTCTGACTGGTGTGAGGTGGAATATCAGGGTTGTTTTGATTTGCATTTCCCTGATTACTAAGGATGTTGAAAATTTCTTTAGGTGCTTCTCAACCCTTAGAATTTCCTCAGTTGAGAATTCTCTGTTTAGCTCTCTTCCCCATTTTTTGATAAGGTTATTTGGATCTCTGGAGTCTAACTTCTTGAGTTCTTTGTATATATTGGATATTAGCCCTCTATCGACATAGGATTGGTAAAGATCTTTTCCCAATCCATTGGTTGCTGTTTTGTCCTAATTACAGTGTACTTTGCCTTACAGAAGCTTTGCAATTTCATGAGGTCCCATTTGTCAATTCTTGATCTTAGAGCATAAGCCATTGGTTCTCTGTTCAGGAACTTTTCCCCTGTGCCCATGTGTTTGAGACTTTTCCCCACTTAATCTTCTATTAGATTCAGTGTTCCTGGTTTTGTGTGGAAGTCCTTGATCCACTTGGACTTGAGCATTGTACATGGAGATAGGAATGGATCAATTCACATTCTTCTACATGGAGACTGCCAGTTAAACCAGCACCATTTGTTGAAAATGTTGTCTTTTTTCCACTGGATGGAATAACAAAAAGCCCAGGATAGCAAAAACTATTCTCAACAATAAAAGGACTTCTGCGGGTATCAGCATCCCTGACCTCAAGCTGTACTACAGAGCAGTAGTGATAAAAACTGTGTAGTATTGGTACAGTGACAGGCAGGTAGGTCAATGGAATAGAATTGAGGACCCAGAAATGAACCCACACACTTATGGTCACTTGATCTTTGACAAAAGAGCTAAAACCATCCTGCTATGTTCGATAGCAGGCTAATATCCAATATATACAAAGAACTCAAGAAGTTAGACTTTAGAGATCTATTTTCCTCTTCTCTAAATTGGAGTACTGGAATGAAGCTAGTTTTGTGACTTCGTTTCTTCCAGGAGAGCATGAACGCCAAGGGAAATTGCGAATCTTTTCTTCAATGTCAGTGGGTTCATGCTTATAGTTTATTTTTTCAAAACCATCTTTTATTTTATTAAGTATTAGACTTACATGAAGAGAGAAATCTGGATGTCGAAGGGAAGGAAGCAATGTGGAAACAGCTGTGTTCCTCTTAGTTGAGTTTCCACCCCCTGACCCTGTGTTGCCACCAATCATCTTTGCTCCATATCCTACCTTACTTCCTTTGTCTCTCTTCTCCCTTCTTGTCTGCTTATCATACTTATTTTTCTTCTTTGGCTAAGTACATTTAGAAGATGATTCCTTACATGTACAACAATACCTCAAGACATCTGTGAGAGACTAACCCTGCCCCTGTTCCTCTTGCTAGCTTGAATAAGAGTCATTGGGTAATAATTTATAATACCAATCATTCTTTCTGCTTCCTCAGGTAGGCCAATAGGAATCATTTTGAATGGAGGAATGACATCAGGAAAGTGATCATTTAGAAAGATGTATCTATTAACATTGTGCAAGAAGAAGGAGAAGGCAGTACTGGGATGGCCTGTACAGCAACCATGGAGAAAACTAGAACTGTGGTAACATTTCAGGAGATGAATTAGCCAACAATAGACTACATATTAAAAGTAAGGCCAGAGAACTGTATTTAGTTTATGGAATGGATTAGCAAATGGAATGGAAGTCATGAGTGGGATAAAGAAAGTAATCCAAGTAGAAGATAATTTCAACTCTAGGCCCATTGCCATTCATGTTATAAAGCTATTTCTGGATGAAAGTGAACAAACAGGGGACATTTGGGGAAAGCTAATTAAATAGAGCAACAAAAAAAAAAATACAAAATCCACCTTAAGAGTCCCTGAAGTCTTGCCATTAATTTCTCTGAAATGAGCTATCGTTTGTTTTACTTGCTTCTTGTGATCAGAAAATTACAACTGCAATATGTGCTGACCTTTAAATCCTTGTCTATTTTCTTGGACATGTGAGTGAACATTGGCACTAAGAAGATTTACAAAAACTTAAAGATTTTATTAGGTATGGTTTGGGATGCAAGTGTAGAGGTGAAAACACAAGAGTAATAGATGCCGTGTGTTATAAGGAACACATGAGAGAAGGGGAGTGTGTCAAATTAAACTTTCAGAATGGATAGGTGCTTGTGACTGCACAGAGCTAATGTGGTGGTAGCAGGTGATGGACCTCTGGGATATAAGAAATATCTAGTGACTTGTTTTAATTTTACTTTTTAGTGATTACCTTTCAAGATAAATACGGTGTGTGGTAATATATGCTATCCATCTATGCTCCAATAGCTTCTTTACAGTTCAAATAGAATACTTAATCTTCCTCATTCCAAACACAGTAGAGTTCTTTTTTTTGGGGGGTGGGGAGTGTAGAGGGTTGTCAAATAAAATCTGATTCTTGGTCATTAGAAATTCCTCTGTTGAGAATTCTCTGTTTAGTTCTGTACTCCATTTTTTAATTCGGCTAATTTGGTTGCTGATGTTCAATTTCTTGAGTTCTTTATATATTTTGGACATTAGCACTCTCTTGGTGTAGGGTTAGTGATGATCTTTTCCCATTCTGTAGGCTGTTGTTTTGTCCTATTGATGGTGTCCTTTGCCTTACAGAAGCTTTTCAGTTTCATGAAGTCTCATTTATTAATTGTTGATCTTAGTGTCTAGCTTACAGAGACTGAGACACCAACCAAAAAACATGCATGAACTAGACCTAGGCCCTTACACATGTGTTGTAGATGTGCAGCTTGGTCTTCAAGTGGGTCCCCATCAGTTGGAGCATGGGCTATTTCCGAATGGGACTCTGCTGCCTAACTTTGGATCTCTTCCTCCTAGCTGAGATGCCTTGTCTGGCCTCAGTGGGAAAGCATGCCATTAGTATTGCTGGTACTTGGTGTGCCAGTGTGGGTTGGTGCCTAGGGAGTGGGGAAGACTTCGCTTCCCTGAAAGGAATTGCAGAAGAGTGTGGGAAGATAGGACTGGGCAGAAAGGAGGGAGGCAGAGGGAGGCTGTGATCAGGCTGTAATGTGAATAAATCAATAAATTTTTGACAAATGTGAATGTTGCTCTAATGATATCATAGAAGTGTAAAAAAAATTATGCTGACCGAAGAACTCATTGCTCTCTCTCTCTCTGTCTCTCTTTCTCTTTCTCTTTCTCTCTCTCTCTCTCTCTCTCTCTCTCTCTCTCTCTCTGTGTGTGTGTGTGTGTGTCTGCATGCTTTGTAGGTGGGAGGTATTTTTGCAGAGACAGGAAACATAGACATATACACACAGAGAAAGGGAGGTGAGAGAAAGAGAGAGAGAGAGAGAGAGAGAGAGAGAGAGAGAGAGGCAGAGACTGAGATGGAGACAAGAGAATAACCTTGGAAGTGAGTGTTCAAGAAGGGATGATCCTGATAGGTCAGGTCACTGTCACACTGTTCAAAAGAAAGATAGAAATCCCAGAAGTGCAACTTAGGTGGCGAAAGCACTGCTGTGGCTGGGAAATCTGAAAGCCAGTGACACAGGTCGAGCAATCAAAGACATGGTTGCTACTGTTGCATTCAAGGTATATAATCAGAATGACACAGGAGGGCCTGCCCTACTGTATTTCTGGGATTTGGCAAAAGTATTATTTTTAATGAAAAGTAAAAAGGAACCCCAGGAACCAGAAAGGGGGCTGAGCTATTTTCTCGACAGTCAAGAATTTTAGTCCAAATATGATGAAAAATATAAAGACGGAAGAAAAGATTGACCTAACATTGTAGGTTTTGTAGTTTTTTCCCTAGTTTGAGAGAGACTAAGAAGCAAAATGTACGGGGCAGAAGAGTGACCTGGTGACTTATTTCTCTCAGTATGTGGTTTGAATAAAGAGATTTGCTCACATTCTACACTTCATTTATAGTGTTAACTCTGCATTTCATCAAAATTCAAAAGAGAAAAGACAGGACTTGTACCCCAAGAGGGTAGTCATTTGAGAGAAAGAATAGTTGCTACTAAGATGTTCTTAAAGATTTGGATATGACTTGAATCTCAAAGGGAAGGGGAAGTTACCCAGAAGGCCCCAGGCATGGTTCAAGCACCACAGGGTAAAAAGGAATTGGTACTGTTCTGACAGTTAAGCCAGGCTCAGAAAGCATATATTACAAGGCAAACGTGAGGTTGAGGAATTCAGACCTATATGAGTTGACTGCTTTTGTCTCTTAAAGGATGTAAAGTCTGGAGCCAAGGAAGTAGACACCTTGCTCACTCCTTTTCTGACTCCTTGTATCTTAGCCTAACATCTGGTTATCTTCCCCCCTTCTTCATTCAGTAACTAGAATAATTTAATGTTAGATGTTTTGAGTGAGACTTATTAGGGGAACCCTTGATGAAATGAGGAACAGTTGTGGAAGAAAACCTCAATGATACTGTGTAATTTCCAATGCTTGAGACACGTCAATGTTCTTCACACAGCTATTGGAGGTCAATGTCTTGGTTTACCACAAAGTCAAAGAGTTTCGATGTCAACATCAATATTCCAATTTAAATGCCTTCCAGTTCTTATCCATCATGTTGTCAGAAAGCCACTGTCCTCAAATGTTTTAATGAATATAGGATGATGGTATGAGACAGTTAAGCTGATCAGATTGTGTCAGTCAATTCATGCACCCCTCTTCCTAGCTGTTGCTTGTGGGTGATCTGAACACTAATTCTTTATGATCAAGCTGGGAGTTAGGTGAGGCCAGAGCAGAGAATATATCATGTCAAATTTATAGTCCTCCCAGATATTTGGCATATTTTCTTATTCTCTTCAATGAGTTCCAAGAATTTTGCCATATTTCATGTTAATTCATGATGCAAAAGTTTTTCAACTGGCTCCACATAATTGAATAAAATTTATCCACTTCCAAATTCATAGAAATTTGTAGCAATCTAGTAGTGTATCAATCTATAGAACATGGAAGAGAAATAATGATGGAATAAGCACACTTTCCCCAGATAAGTTACCATACTAGAAAATGTGATAGTTCAGTTGGGTATAGAAAACAATCATTTCATTAGGCAGAGAAAAAGTAGAAGGCATTGCAAAAAATAGTAAGGGTTGTAAGGTAGTGTAATATTTTCAAATAATGGCAAGGATATCAGTAAAAGTACCATATATGGAGGAGAATGGTAGAAGAGAATCTTTGAAATGAAGTCCAGACCCAGTCCTTACTTACCATGCTAAAAGTTAAACAGTAGTGATATTTTTCTTAATATTTTTTCTTTGAACTTTTCACTCTCAAGTGAATACCTTATCCAAAATACCTAGAGTATTTTAATTCATCTCACTGGCAGGAACATAAGCTTTCTTCCTGGTTGTAGTAATATCCAGAAAGAAATGCTCTCATTTCCTAATAGGATTAATTTTGCACATTCTTTCAATTGAAAATGAATATTTCATATTTTATTTCTTATCTTTTCTGGGAAGAAAAGCTAGATATTTGATCATGAATTTTAAAGAGTTTAATTTGTTTTTATATAGCACACTCTGGTAGAAAATATCAAGATAAATTGAGGGCAAGGTGCACTTCTCTTTTTTTCCTTTGCAGTATTTTAGTACAGCCATAATTTTTTCATCATTGTATACCAGTATACTATGTCAGTTTTTGATTTTGACCTGGTCATTTTCTCCTGTTATTTTCTCTAACTTTCCAAAGATAAGCTCTTTCCCACACCTTCACTTCCAAATCCAGTATTATTCTCTTCAGGCACTACAGCAAATCCTGGCTCATCTGTAAATTGTGTCTGATCAGACACTCCAAACAAAAGGTTTAAGACAAAACACGAGGAAGTGATGAATTAAGAGTGTTCTCAGCAAAATCCACTTGGACAGCAGAAAATCAACACAAAGGAAGAAGTTAAGCCAAGTTCCAGCACCTTCTTGGTTCTGTGTGGCTCTCTGATGTGTAAATTGCTTCTCTAATTTGTCTTACTACTGTGGCACAAAGCTGAGCTTTCAGACTGTGTTATGGATCCATCATTGGCTATTGCTTTCTCCCTGTAGGGGGATTTTGGCAGTACCGACTGCTGTATGTGCCTGTTTCTCTATTTGCAGACAAAGTGGCTCCAGTATCATGTAGCTCAAGGCTAGTCCTGCAGAGAATGTCACAGATGGAATCCAGAAGAAGTAGAACACAGATTAGCTGTGGATATAGACAGCGAATGATGCATATTTAAAAGGATATATATGATTCAGTTACGATGTCTAATAGAATATAGTGTTTTTATTCTGGCCACACCATAAAGATATGTTATCTAAAATTCCTTGGTGGGCTGGTAAAATGGCTTAGCAGGTGAAGACACTTGTCACCAAGTCAGATACCTGAGTTTGATTCCTGGAACCTACATGTTGGAAGAAGAGAACATATTCTTGTGAAATGTCCTCTGGCCACACATGATTCATTAAAAACACACACACACACACACACACACACACACACACACACACACGATGAACTTAAATCTTTTTGTGAATTATTCTTTGTGCCAGTCAGGGTAGAAACCATATTTCTTTTAAGTATCTGTTAGTGTTCAGCTGCCATCATGTAACTGAGATTAAAGTATTTTTCTCCAGTGTTCTTGTGTATTTAGGATCATTTTAAAACCAGTTTGCTTTCTTGAGATTCTTCCCCAAATGGAAAATAAGCTGAATTAGAAAAAGAATCCTTATGAGATGACTATCCATTGCTCATTTTTCTCCTTATAGAAAGCTATGCTACTCCTCAGTCTGCGGTCACTCCTAGAGTTTATGACATGAGAGAATACTTTTGTCAATCCAACTGAAAATCTGTAGAAATAGAGATTAGTTTACTCAGCTGATGCTGATGGAGAAGAACAAGGGACCCTTGGTGACTCCTAAATGCAGTTTGCTAGCATGGAGCCTACTTAAACATAGTCACCTTCCGAAGTAATGCACTGGAAACTGGACAAATGACACTGGGAGCTGCTTTACTAAAACCCTCACAATGTACACCTGTTAAAGCTTAGAGAGTAATTTAAGTAGCATCAGTGCTTTGGCAGATCCCTGGAACTCATAGGTCAGCCAATCTAGCTGATGTTCAGAAAGGGACATCATCTCAATGAAATGGATGGATAATAACAGATATTTGGTATAGGCCCACATGCATGTGTACACTTCCATGCACACCCGAACACATCTATCACCAGGTGTGCATGCACACACACACACACACACACACACACACAATCCTAAAGTTATTGTTAAAAGTGTTCTTTGAAACCTGAGATCATTTGAAATACACAATATAACAGTAATCACAACACACATCTTGACACCAAATAGGGAAAGAAAACAGGCAAACAGATGGTTAATTTTATCTTTGTGGTACAAGTCTAATATCAGATGTAAGGAAGAAAATAGCAATTCCCTTTGCTAACTCTTCAGATAGCGGGCATTATATGACTGTAATGAACAATGAAAACAGAATGATTTTACATAAATCTCTCTGATTACCATCCTTTCTATAATGTTAAAGATCCAATGCAATTGAACTTTTCCCAGATTGGAGGAAAAGGTAGGGGAGGAGGACAACTCTTGATTGGTGTCTGCTACCACCCAACTGATCACTTAGCATGGAAATAAGTAGCCTGGCATCAGCTAGAAGAAGTCCATCATTTTGAACTACACACAATTCATCCTTGATGTCAATGCCACATTGCTTTGAGCCTTGTCAGCTGATATTAAAGAGCAAAGGAAGATAAATAAGCAACAGTCACAAAGAGAGTCAGCCCATCTATCTGAATGCTAACTCTTCTCTGCCAAGAAGATGTTTGGCTGACTGTTCACATTGGAACCCTGGTTTTCTCTGTTTCTAGCCTATGTTGAGATGACCTTCTATGTTCCACAAAGCCTTCCTGTTTGGCTTTGTCACCTCTGGATATGAAACATTCACACAGTCCATATTTCCTTCAAGAAAACTAAACAATCAGATTTCACTCAATTGTTAACCTCATTAAGAAGTGTGATGGCTATTCTTGGTTGTCAGCTTGATTCTGTCTGGAATGAACTACAATCCAAACGTGGACGGTACACCTGTGATCCAGATCTGGAGTCAGGAAGACATAGGCTTTTGATTCACTTGTGAGGCAGGAAGACACATCTTTAATTTGGGCCACACTTTTTACTGGAAAGCCTATATAATGGAAGAAGGAAAGCTCTGTTCTTGGCCTGATTGCCCTCACTTTGCTAGCATATCCATTCCTTCACTGGCATTGGAGCCTACTTTTTCAAGATTCTAGCATGTACAGAAGACCAGCTAAGACGCCCAGCATTGTGGACTTAGCAACTACTAGATTCTTGCACTTTCCATTCCCAGACAGCATTGTTGGATTATTTGGACTGCAGCCTGTAAGTCATTCCAATAAATTCCCATATACATACACTAACTTCTGTGATTCTAGAGGGCTCTGACTAATATGGGAGGAATATTTTATTTTTCCTTTGAGGATAAGCTATTTGCTTCATTTATCATGAAACAGGTTCTTTTCATCAATTTCCACAGGGTTAGCTTCAGCTTTAAGCACCATAGTATCCAGGGACACCGCTATTCTAGCAGAGCCCATGTTCAATGACTGACTTTGGCTTGAAGCTGGACAATGCTGAAGATCATGTTCACCAGTTTCTTGTGGGGTTGATCATATTTTGTCTCCTTCTGATATCACTTGACCCCTTCTCTGATCAGTGTTGCTCTCCTTATCCTTTCTCATGTGTGAATCTCTAATAAATGTTACATTTATTACATACATACATTACATTACATACTCTGTCTTAGCACATACTTGTAGACAATAGAACCTGTAAACCAGGCTAGAATATTTTTCTCAATCAACTTTTCTAGAAATTCATCTATAGGTAAAACTTAAAGGAACCCTGACTATAGGCAAGAGTAGGTGTGTTGGATCAAAAACCTTCAGCTTATGCAACATAATTTTAATTTCAGAGTTGCCTCATCCAGGTCTTCTTTGTATCAGTTTTAGATGATGATGATGATGATGATGATGATGATGATGATGATGGTGGTGGTGGTGGTGGTGGTGGTGGTGGTGGTAGTGGTAGTGGCGACGACAACAACTTTATTTTAGATTAGTGTATGGTGTATACTCAGTTTACAGTGATTGCTTAGAACATACCAACTAACTCATGAGCAAATGGTGTTTAGTTATGTGACTAAGGGTTGGCTCTAAAATAAATCTACTATGTTTACCAGAGAGGATCACATTCTATTTGCATAAAATCTTATAAAATCAAACAGTCCTTAGATATCAAAAGAAGCCTAGGTAAAGATGGTAATTATTCAGGACTAGAATTTTCTTACTGTATCACTTTGATATAAAATGCTACATATTTTCACAGAGTAAAACATAACTAGACAAAGATGCCTAAGGCAGGTATGATAATACTTCTGAGCCAACTTGTGATGGAGGGTAATTCAGGAAGGATCTCTGTAGCAGTGACATTTGAAATTGGATGTGTGGCTTGAGTTTGAGTAATGAGTTAAAAGAGAAGAAGAAGAAAGAACATCTCAGATGAGGTTAGGATTGTTAGAGCAATCAGTTGGAAAAGCGACCAAGGTGGAGAAGCAATGAGCAGCATAGACGAGGCAAAGCTCATTCATAGCACTGAATTCTTTGAAATCAGCCTTGAATCTCATCTGACATTCAATCATTCTGTGTTGTCTTGGGGAAAATATAACCTAAGGTGTGGATTTTTTAATTGTAATAGAAGAGGCTCTGGGAAGAAGCTGCAATGGGTATAAATGAATACTTTGTTCTTGCTTAATCAAATGAATTTAGACTTATTTGTGGCAATATCACAAGATTTTTCAAAGCAGAAAACAAAATTGAAATGACCCTTACTCCATCACACATGTACCATCCCACTGCAATCGTTGAAGAGGTTTTTTGAAAGAAGGTTGTGTGTAACTTTGCTATCTTACAGTGAGTCATAGTGGTTAAGAATGGCAGGCTCTATACTCAGGTCTCCAGAATTAATTCTAATCAAGTTACTCAACCATTTTAAACTCCAGTTCCTTTGGCAGTTCCATGAAGAAAATGCAAGTCCGTCTAGTGATGTTATTGTAGGTAAAGAAGATGGAGCTAATAAAGTAACCAACAAAGTAAAGGATTATAAAAACCACCCAACAAGCTATTATTTTGCTATTTTGCTGCCCTCCAAATATCAGAGAATCATAGCATAAAACAATAGTGGGCTCACTTTGATTCTTTCCTTAGTCCTCTTCCTCATGATCTTGACATTCTTTTTTCCCATGACTTGGGATAATGTCAAACCATGGCTAAGTGCCTGTCATGATTATGGAGCTAATAGAAACTCCATTCTGTATATCATCAAATCATTACATTTGTGTATGCATTTAACTCTGTTAAATCCTGAATGATGGTTAATGTCTATAACAGAGAACCACTAGTAAATTTATGAGTTTGAATAACACTTAGTTTTATTGACAGAAATAATCAGTGAAAGTATAAGTAACTGATTCAAATTAATGCAGTGGGTGCCAGATATATTGGGGCTATCTGGGTCAGACAGCCAGGTCCATGCCCAACCCAACTCTGCTACTTACTGGTAACCAGGAAGCATGTTGGACATAAAAAGAGGGTGGTGATTTCTTTCCTTTGCTTCTCTGTTTTTTAGAGTCAGTTTTTTATAGAATTAATTTGGGGATATTATTAATGACTCATATGTGAAAATTACTTCTATGCTTAATGAGATTCATGAAATACAGTTTTTTAAACAATGTTAAGCAGAATTACTTACAGCTCAGAAACTACTTAATTATTTATAGTTGAATTCCAAATGGGCTAGAGTGTTGCTGTCCAACAGAAATGTCATTTCTCTTGGACATGAGTCTGAGTCATATATTCACTGAGATTTTTTTCCAGAAGTTACACTAACTGGTAGACACATCTACTATGATAATACAGTTTCTTAACATATCAAAATATTATCATTTTAGTATATAATCAGTATAAAATTGAGACATTTTACATTTTCTTCTACACTGTGTCCCAAGTCCAGTGTTTACTGTAAGCTTACAATATCTTAATTTTACCTGTGGGTATTTCATGTACTTGATGGCTGGGAAGGAAGGGTGGCTTCCATATGACAGGGCAAAGATAGACTGCAGTATTTTTCCAAGTTGATTGCTTTTCCTGGGTTGTGTGGATGGGTTGAAATCTGTAAAGTTTGAGAATCAATAATCTGTGAAGAAGAGGGAGGCAAGAGGAAGAAGGGATGGAAACCACTATGAGACTTGTGACCTGACAAAACATGATGTTCGTGTAATCACTGTTGTGGATATTAACTGAAAATTACACATGCCTCTTATCTACCAGAGGACAGATACAGGATGATATTCACCTGGACTGACGATGAGAGTTCAATAGGAAGCTAGATCTGCAACACAAGCAAGAAATAGAGAGGAGTGGTTGCTGCTTGAAGCAAGAGTGTGCTGGGCTGAGGAACCATCGCTGAGAAACCGTCACTAGGAACGGTTTTGCTATTGAAACATAAGGGGCCCAAAGCAGTTCCTTCTGAATTTAGTCATTATCCCAACTGAAGGGAAAACTGGAAAAGAAATGATTCAATTCTCAGAATTCTCTCTCCTGAGTCGTTTCTCAGCATTTCTATAGTGTGCAATAGGTGAGGCTTGTTGGAAATATGTTCTGTGTTTTGCATCTCACATTCATTTTGGCTTAAATTCTTATGAATTTCTTTGCTTTCATCATGAAGAGGTGCAGCCCCATGTATTTTCCCAACCCTCTATAGTATTGTACATGATTGTCTTGCCTAAATTGTACTTCCTGGAGAAAGTAAATTTGGTGTTTACCTCTGCAAGCAAATGAAGCACTCAGGATTTCAAAACCATAGAGGACCATCTGTAAAGACTGGAATAGGTCCACACACTCTACATGCTTCCAGTGCAAACATTGTCTAGTGCAAACTTTGAAGTTTATCAAGACAAAATCCTTTTTTCCACAATTTGTTCAAGGGGCTTGGTCTTAAAGTTGAAGAAGAGAGAAGAAAGAACAGGGTGAGCAAAAAGTAATGTAATATGTATGATTGTACTTGCTATGGCTGGAAACACTGATAGCACTAGATTTAATTATTCTTTCATCTAGTCTTATTGCACTCTGGAAGATCAATATGCTTGTTCCCTTCTTAAACAACGATGATCGCTACAATCTAAACATAAATCTAATCATGTGCTGCCATCCCAGTGTTTATAGACTCTATCAAAGACATAGCCTATTATAATTATTTTCTCAATCATTCACCATGAAACAAACACTCCAGGCAACAATAAAACCCAACTTAATCACTAGAAACAATATCAGTTCAACAAATGGATCCTATTAGATGGTCATTTAGGAAAAAAAATAGAGCTCATTTCCCAATATTTTAATTTTTTTCTAAGTTTCAAATTGAGTTTACATTCAGAAACTGAGCTACTGGTATATTTTACTTGAATATTTAAGTGAGAAATGTCATGAAGATTATTATTAAAATTGATTCCCAATGTGACATATGCAAATTTCTGTAAAAATCAAGATTAGTTTGTTAATTTAATTTGTGAAAACACAATTGTGTATTAGTGCTACAAATGAGTGCAGAACACAAATATGGATACAAGTAAATATATTGAAATATTAGGAGATAAACAATCGTTACAAAATTGACAGTTTAGGTATCTGCCTAAAGTACTTTAGATCTAAATGTTTTGAAATGAAACTAAGGTCAAGTAGTAAATAAAGAATATGGGGGCTGAAATTTCACCCAGACACACATTCCTCACACTTTTGTCTTGCAACATGATTTTGTAGTATAAATAGTGGAAAACTAAGGTGTGTTTGTATCATTTATAAAATAGGGATTTGAGAGATGACCCAGTCAGTGGTTAACAGAACTTGCTGCTATTGCCAAAGACACAGATTTTGTTCCCAGCATACACAGAGTGGCTTAAAACCATTTAAAGCTCCAGTTCCAGGATATTCAATGTCCTGTTCTTCAGTCAAAACACTCATACACATAAAATAAAATAAATTGTTTTAAAAATTGCAGCAGTTATCTAATCTTAGATTAAAATCACATGCAGTAATGTCATGTTATTGGGAGGAATTGATAGTGTGTGTGCAAATATGTTTCTCTGTGTGCATGTGTGTTTGTATGTGTCTACTTGTTTGGGATTTTTATATAGAAAAAGTTATTTTTGTATGATGATAAATACAAGTATGTTTTATAATCTATAAATAAAGTGCATACGTTTATCTCGAGGGAAGGCAACATGTTTGGTAAGAATAGAAAGCTACTGTGTTATATCAAGATTCTTGTTTCAAGAATGATCTTAAAATTCCTATAAATTCATGATAAGTTTAGGTACAATACTGAGTTCTTCATCAAAGAAGCGATGAAAAGATTTCAGATTAAAATGACATCAGAAGAAGCTGTAAAAATCCCGGAAATTGACCCTCTTCTATGTCTACCAGGCAAAGATGTTCTCCCTTCCATAGCTGCATCTCCAGTCAGTTAGCTGGTTCCTGTGCTAGACTCTTTTTATTTTATGAGATACCACTTGACAGTTTTATTTTCTGTGCTTCCATGCTGTTATTCAGAATATTCTTACCTGAGATATATTCAAAGTGTACTTACCATTCTTTCTTCTAGAATTTCAGACTTTCAAGTCAGACATTGTAGTCTTTGATCCACTTGGAGTTAATTTTTGTACAGGATGGAAGAGAAGGCTCATGCGTCATTCCTCCATGTAAAGATATCCAGTTGTACCAGCACTGATTGTTGAAGATGGTTTTCCTTTATCTGTATCTCTGCCATCTTCATCAAAAAGAGGCAGCTATACATGAAATTACATCAGAGTCTTCATTCCTGTTTAGTTGATCAGTGTGTCTGTTCTGTGCTAGTGCCACACGGTTTTAATTATCACAACTCTATTACATAGCTTGAAATAGGGAATGATGATATTTACAGATTGTTTCTATCATCTGTCTATCTGTCTGTCTATCTATCTATCTATCTATCTATCTATCTATCTATCTATTGGTATTAGTGGTGTTTTGTGCTTCCATATGAATTTTAAGATCTGTACTTTAGTTTCTGAGATGAATTCTTTAGTAATTTTGGTTGGATTGCATTGAATCTCTAAACTCATTTTGCAGTGGTCATTTTCATTATATTAATCACACTAAACCATGAACCTGGGGAGTCTTTCTGCCTTCTGGTGTCTTCTTGGGTTTCTTTCCTCAGTATTTTAAAATTGTACTTACACTAATCTTTCACATCCTTGGTTAGATTTGTCTCATTTGTATTTGTTTTGGAGGCTACAAAGCATTAAGTCTCTGACTACTATTTATCCTAAAACATTCAGTTCTGCAAACATACATGTATTAAGCAATATATGTATGCTCTTTTCAATATTTATGACTGATACTTGTTGTAAAGGTCACTTTATGACTGGTTTTCTGTTGTCAGCAAATTATACATATTATATATTAATATATATTTATATATTTGTCACACACAGAGACAGACACACACACAGACAGACAGACACAGACACAGACAAACACACATAGACATGCACACACAGACAGACACATATACATACACATACACAAAATCGCTATTGAAAATATAGAGAAAACTGATGTAACTGGAGTCCTTGCTCTTCACTGATTTTCCAACTTTTTGTCTTGGAAAAATATTTTAACATTGAAAGCCTTTACCCTGTAGAACACTGTAGCTCTTCTGCACATCCTGAGCAGGTGTGACAGTCATATATTACTGTATCTCAGGAGGGTTGTCCTCTAGATTCATTCATTATGTGCCTGTGCCACTTCATGAGTTTTAAATCACTTTAACCTTTGGAATTGTGCTATCATTTCCAGAAAATAAGGAAAAAATGCCTCTAGGATGATATATATATATATGTTTTACTTTTGTGAGCATGCATATGCATAACATAGAAAATAAATCCACCTTCACAATTCTGTTCCATAAATGATACACACAGGTTTTATTTTTCATACTTTATTTACATTTCAAATGTCTCCCCCTTTCCAGATCTCCCCTTTGGAACCTACCCATTCCCTCCCCCTGCCACTATGGGGGTATTCCTCCAACTACCCACCCACCTGCTCTCGGCTTCCCTCCTTGGCATTCCCCTATACTGAGGCATCTAACACCCTCAGGCCCAAGGGCCTCTCCTCATCCTGATGGCCAACAAGGCCCTCGTCTGCCTCATATGTGGCCAGCACCATGGGTCCCTCCATGTGTATTCTTTGGTTGGTGATCCAGTCTCCGGGAGTATTGAGGGGTCAGGCCAGTTGCCACTGTTGCTGCCTCCCTGGGGCTGCCAACTCCCTCAGCTCCTTCAGTCCCTTCTCCAAGTCCTCCATCTGGGACCTCACATTCAGTCCAATGGTTGCTGTGAAGTGACTTTTGGGTTTTTCGAACTTTTGGGCTAATAACCACTTATCAGTGAGTACGTACCATGTTCATTCTTTTGTGACTGCGTTACCTCACTCAGGATGATATTTTCTAGTTCCATCCATTTGCCTGCGAATTTCATGAAGTCATTGTTTTTAATAGCTGAGTAGTATTCCATTGTGTAAATGTACCACATTTTCTGATACAGGTTTTAAGATGATATTATGACTCTAACACAATACTATGCAAGATAGAAATATCTTGCCCTTTATTTTTCCTTCTATTTAAGCAAAACAAAAAACCTGGATGTATTTGATAAATATATCTCCAGATACAGCTTCTAGAATCATAGAAACTTATCTATAGTAATCCATGTTAGATATTCTGATAGTTATATTTTATTGTAAATCCTCTAGTTTTTCCTGCTATTTGGGTATAAATTAGAAAAAATATAGAGGTTAGCTAGATGGTTCAGAAGGTAATGTTGTTTCTGCCATGAATGATGATCTATGTTCAGTACCAGAGACCCACATGAGAGAATGGGAAACCTGATCAAAGACACACACACACACACACACACACACACACACACACACACACTACAACATTTTAAATAAATATGCTCTTCATGAGGGCTAGGTTTGGTGATATACTTTATATTTAGTTAACACTTGGCTTTTGGTGGAAGAAAATCCTGTATTTTAGCATTTGCTGGCTCTGTGGGGTGAATACTATTACTATGCCTGATTTCTAGCACACCTTTACTCAAAATAATTAGTATAATAATTAATTACATACAAATAACTTCAAGAGTATAGATGGCAGATGTGTAGGTCACTGGACAATTTGTGGCCATTGATTCTCTGCTTCTACCATATGGGTCCTGGGTATTCAACTCAGGTCTTCAAGGTTTTTGGCAAAAGCTTTTATCCATTGGGCTATCACTCTGGCCCTTTAAATATATCATTCGTTATCTGAGAAAATTTTGAGAGACTATTTTCCCACTAACTTCTTCCAGCTTCATATTCTCATTAAGGAAATACTCACATACAACTACGCATACAGTGAGAGTCTGTACGTTGTTTTCACCAGTGTGTCTTAGAAAGTGCTCCCACTAAAGTCCATGCAGAGGTACCTCGTTCTTTTGCTTGGATACATAAAGCTCTGCTCTAGGCACATACCAACTTTCACTTCAACAGTCTCAGGTTCTCAGTGCTGCTTTTTCGTGATAATGACCAGAGAGTTTTGGAAACAAATTGGAGTTGCATGTGTAAAGTGATGTCGGCATAACAATTTAATGAAAGGAGAGTCATCGAATCAATAATTTTTTCATTCATACTAGGATGAACTGTTCTGAGCATTTAATGGAAAGCAGTTAGTACAGAGGCCAACATAGTGAACATTAGACAGCATTTAGAAAGGTTTTAGCTCTCAATACCTTCAAAGAAAGCAGGACCCAGCAGCTTCAAGGTGATGCTGAAATGGAAATGCAGGCATTGGCAGTTGGGAAAACATGTGCTCTGTGACAGGTGTGTGGTATGTGGGACAATAACAATGGAGGTGGAGGGGGGTGTGCCACAACATGACTTACCCTCCCCAAAAATCAGTAGACATGGTCATGACAAGAAATGGTCTTACTAAACCAAGTTAGCAGGTTCTAATTATTGGCATATAATAGAATTTTATTATTATTTACCAGCTCAATGATCACTTTCATTTTTCATAGAAAAACAAGTATGACTGGTTTTGTCTTTGCTTGATGACTCTGGAGTGTTTTGTGTAAGCATTTAAAACAAGGGAAGATAATTCATTACGTTTATTTATTCCTGAATTCAGAACATTAAACTACCTCCTTTGATGAGCAAAAACCAATAGACTGGAAACTAGTTTATGCTTTCCCATGCCCACAGTCTAAGCCTTTGGCATTCGAGTTGATATATTGACTATATTGTGTGGTTCACACCAAAACAGGAGCCTGATGAATCCTATTTTTTAATTGTTGTTTTTCCTCCTTTTTGTAACAAACAACTTTCTTTCTCTGTATTAGGGGAAATGTTTCTTCCCTGCTGAGTGCTTGATGTTTCCACATTGAAGAAAGGCTGCAGATTTGTCCTGGCTTTTCTTTTTCACTATTGGATTGCTTTCCCAGCATCTCCTTAGCATTCAAAGACTAAGAAGTTCTGAAATCCTGCTCACTGCAACCTACTCCTAGAGTAATCACAAAAGGCATAGAAACTACTGGAATTGACGACTTAGGAACCCCCTCTCTCATTTTCAGGAAAATAAACTCAAATGGTCTTCCATATTGAGGTTCTTTAGTTCCTGTATAGTGAGCCCAGGCAGAAGATGTGCATAGTCATAGCTGCCCCTCCATGATGTGCATGCAATGTGCCTATTTCCCTCTGCAGTTTCAGGGGCTTAACAGAACATCACAATCCAGATTCAGTTTATGTGCCTGTTAGCAAGTTGCTCCTGCTATGAGGCTGTTAAAGATGTCTTGTGGATGTGATTGTGTCTAACTAATTGGGTACTGCACAGTGGGAATAAGTGAAAGCAGGAAGATGGTGCAGGCAGGATCTGGAGGGAGCAGGTTGGGGGTTACAGTTGCAGACTGGGAGATAATCTGAGCTGTTGTGATCTTTTTCCTTCTTCCTATGCAATATGAGCTTCTCTCAAATCCTCTGTCACATTTCCATGGCTCCCATTCTCATTCCCATAACCATGACCAAACCAAAAGAATGTCTTTCATCAAAGCTGATGATGCTCCCACAAACCATAAGAGATTCAGAGTCCCAGATCATAGGTCTTCTCGGAGAAAATGCTTGGCTGATGTCTTTCCTGTTAGTACATGCATGCTTCTGGGTCTGACTCTAACACACGTACTACAGGGTATTACGCTGGGAAAACCCCACGGCCTTGACTCTAACTTGTGTTTTGTTTGTTTTTCCTTTGTGAGGCGATGGACCAGGGGACAAGAGCATTATTCTCTTCAGGACCCAACTTCCCAACAACTTTCTGCTTCTTCCTCTTGATTTCTCCTCTGTGTGTTAAATTTTTTGATCTCTTTCGACAACTTTGCCTGCACATGTCCAGCAGGTCCACCTGTAATTTTTATAGCCCTGTTTAGTGTGGAATGAGTGGTCCCCACACCTCTCCCCCACATTGCTCTCTATACCCTACATATTCATTCTTCAGATCTCTCTACCAACCCTCCTCCCAACACTGTGCTCCCTTACATGGCCAACAGGCTGGTTTTATTACCTTGCTTATCACTCCTCCACACTTAGCATTTTAGAATCTAACTTCATAGCCCACTTCATTTTGACTATGTTCAGACCTTCTGCAAAGGCCACTTTCACTCAACACACCAATGACCTTGTGCCTTATGGACAATAAAGAATCCCTGTTGATCACCCAGCAATGTTCACTGTACCTTCTCCCTCTTCTCTGATTTCTTCCTGCTTCTGTAGTCAGTTCCCCATGGGTCATTGTTTTCTCTTTTCCCTGCTGGACCACATCCTCAGCATAACCCCAAATTTAACATCACAAAACTGCTTTTATTTCTATCAATCACCAAATTTGGTTAAGTTACATGTGTGTATGAGGACACACACACACATACACACACACACAAAGAGAGAGAGAGAGAGAGAGAGAGAGAGAGAGAGAGAGAGAGAGAGTTTTGTGTTTGTTACCTGTGAGAGGTGATGGTTTGATGACCAGGACTATTCTTGGTGACTTGCATGATTGTTCTCTCCCACCTTCTGCCCTCCTTAAGGTAGTTATTTATGAATGCCCCAGCTCTACTTTCTGGGTCCTTTTTATATCTCTCAGACCACATTGATATGTTTCAAGACACGGTTCTACAGACATCACAGCCTGTGCTATTTCTTCTCTGTTCCAACACTGCAGCTAGAGAAATTTCTATAAAATTCATATATAAATGTTCTTGGTTTAAAATCAATGAGCTGCCTCTGTGATTCTCTGACCATATCCCAAACTCAGAAAGTCCGTTAGGCTCAGAATACGTGGCCCCATCATCCACTGTTCTTTCTCAGAATTCCCCAACTTGTGTTTTCTGTTCACTTGTGTCTTGTGTCTTCAACACGGCATAGAAACTCTTCAATTCCCCACCCCATCTCCCACCCTGGCCATTTTTTTTGCCAGGACCTTTTCCTGACATGGCAGTGGGTGCTGCATTTGTATCTTTTCTGATGTTATAATCTGTCTTCCTTTTTCTAAGATACCAGCTTTTAGGAACTGGTAAATCCACTTGCCTAACTCTCCTTGTGCTGTCAACTTTCTAATGCCTTGTCTTGTTTGTTACCCAGGTATCTGACACAGTTCCTGGCATAGACTTGGTTTTCCATAACAACTTGCTGAATAAATGACCCCCAACTCTGAGCCTCAGCCCTGTCCTATTTCCTGTAATTCAGCTGCATGCTGAGCTTCCCTAATTGTTTCTAGCTAGTACCTTCATTTCAACATATTGCAAAGGAAGCTCAACTTCCTCTAAGTCTCCAGACTTTCTTGTCTCTCCATGGCAACACTATTGTTCCAATCCCTAGGGCTCCAAACCCTGGCATCCTCTCTGACTCTTCTCCCTCCCTCGCCAGGCATATCCAATGAACTGTCAAATCTGTAGATTCTGTTCTCACAAAGTCTCCTGATCGGTTTCTTCTTCTATTACATCCTCTGCTATAACCCTAAAGTAGAATATTTGTTATATTTTAACTAGATGATGAAAATACTGAGTCTCATGAGTTTGTTTAAATATCTTTCTACTATAGTCTACTATTAATATTTGAAGTGTTCGGTTTTAATAATATCATTTCTTTCTTAGAAACCTACAAAGACTCCCTATTCTCTGGTTAGTTAAAAACCATATAATCTAACAATGAAGGGCTTCATTTACATATGGTCCTAATCTAGCTGTTTATAGTTATCTCTTACTATTTCTTTTAAGAATGTATTGCTTCAGCCAAACAGCACCATGTTCATGCATTAACTATGTCCATAGTGCTGGTCAGCCTCTGCCAATGGGCTGGCCCTCTGCCCACCTTCTTTCCTTCTTATATGGAAACCCTCCTCATGTGTTTAGATCATCACAGACCATCCAGCATTCCCAACTTTGCCAAAGGAAATATAATTTCTTCTATTTTATTTCTCTCAGTTCTGCACAATACAATGTCACTGGTCAGTTCTTGATTTTTATTATGGCCGTGTGATTCTGACTATGCATAATGTTTTCTTTTTGATAAATTCATTGATCTTCCAAATGAAAGCCTACTGCTTTGTTATTAATCTACCTTAGCACTAATAGTGGATTCTCCTTCATATTAACAGAAAACTACCATCAAGAGAAGGAGAGAGGGAACAAGGCAGATTGAAGTAAAGTACCAGCTAGACACAGAAATGCCCAGTATGCAACCGAACGACAGGAAATAGAGCTAAGATGTTGAGTATACACACACACACACACACACACACACACACACCTCATAATACACACAACCTCATGTACCCAGTTTCTCCCTAAAGACAAAGAGGCATATGGCTCTGCTTTTCTACTTCCTTTGCATATACTTGCTCAGGAAACAGACACTCACACATCAACCATAGCTTCTCTCTTACATTCCCATAGCATTTCAGATACATATTTATTCTACTTCACATTCATAGCTCTGGTCTGACTAAAACCAGAGGCACTGCAGGGTTAGTAGCTTGCTCTCCTTTCTCTGTGAGACACTCTCCCAGAACTGTACACTTAGCAAAGAGTCTACTTCCAGCTATCAGCTGTGCCTTTGTTTCCAGAGGGTTTCAACCACTAGGCAGCTTTGGAAATCTCTGTCCTTTCCAGGTAGGGTTCACATTCACATTTCCAGATTAAGCTGCCCGACCCCTCTGGGTCTTCACAATGATAGGAGCTGGTCTTGGTCTGAACAAAAGGAACTTCATGCTTGACTTGTTCCCCTGGGAGAACAAACACAGCCATGTTTACCCTCACTAGGGCACATTGGAAAGCTGAAGAAGGAGCGAGCATATTCATCTCTTTCCTGTTTTAGAGTAATGGGGAGCCCAGCTGGGGTGGTTACTGGACTCACAAAGAAACAGGCAAAATTTTGGCAAGTCACTGGGAGTCTTAGCAACAAATTTCACTTCCCCCATCTTCTTTCCCATCCATTTAGAATGAAGCTTGCCTCCAAACAGCATGAAACCCTGGGAACTTCTTGTGCCCTTTCAACAAATCAGCTGGATGAAGGGCGATGACTCAGTCTCCTTTGCCCTCCAAAGTCAGTGCCAGCTCTGGCTAAGCAGCAGGCCTAGCCTCATAAAAGGAACTATTTACCTCAGGTTCCCTCCCAGACTCCAGTCAGTCTCACTGACTCTTCAAGTAGCATCAAAGAGGGTGTGTGTACTGGGTTTCATTGCTCTTCAGCAAATATCTTTTTGATGGTCTGTGTGTGGAAATGTGCCCACTTACAAATGGGTGTCTCTTGCCAAGAAGAAAGGCTCAATGCAAATGAAAGAACTCCCCTTCTTCCTCCCTCTTTAGTAATTATTTTTGTTATGGGGCTGGTGCAAGGAGTAAACAAAGATCAGCTCTGCCCAGTTATAAACTGGATCTGTTGACTCTTAACCATCAAAGTCTGCTAACTAAGTTGAGAAGTGTTACTTTACATGTGTATCAGAAGAAAAAATTCATAACACACAAACAACATACACATCACACACATACATACACACACACACACACACACACACACACAAACACAGACCCACACACACATGTGGATACTCACACATGCACACACCACACACCACACATACACACAACCACACACACATACACACTGGTTTATCTATTTGAAAAAATATGTCTGCTACCTCTGTGTTGGTTTGCTCTGTAACTTACCCTGACTTACACTGGAGCAACAAGGCTGCAAACAAATTGAGACCCAGAGACACAACTTCATATGATAGATGAGAGAAGAGAAGCTGCCGGCCATCATGTTGCCTCTTTTTTTTTTCTTAAAAGGAGAGGCCCTTGGGCCTGAGGGTATTAGATCCCCCAGTATAGGAGAATGCCAAGGAAGGTAGACGAGAGTGGGTGGGTGGGTGGGTGGGAGAATACCCCCATAGTGTCAGGGGGAGGGGGGAGGGAATAGAGAGGTTCCAAAGGGGAGATCTGGAAAGGGGAAAACATTTGAAATGTAAATTTAAAAAAAAAAAAAAAAAAAAAAAGGAGAGGCCAGGTAAATCTGCTCAGAGAAAACGAATCATGAGGTCTAAGGTCAGAGGTTATTAGTCTATCCAGTTTTATAACTTATAGCTGATAATTACTCCTCTTGAATAGAGAAGCTGGAGAGAGGACACCTGTGTAGCTTATCTCTCTCAAAGTTTAATTTCCATGCTACTGTGTTCAATCAGCCAACATTGTTTCTCCATTGTTTCCATTATTTATCCTTCCCCATCTCACCCATTTTCCCACCATCTTCCCAGTGTCTTGTTTACCCAAGTCATGTTATTTCTGCCTTATTTGTTTCAGTCAGTACTCGTTCCTCTGCAGAAACTGTTAGTAAAGACTGGATTATCGACAGATGCCTACTTCCTTGAAGAAAGGCTGAATTAAATTGTAAAGACAAACCCTTTACTTTCCTGTGTTTATATTTAGGTCCTAGTTTAATTCCAGGTATTTTTGTTACTGCATTTTAATTTGGCTCTTAGAGGAAAACAGAGCAAAGAGAAATATCTTTTCCACATTTATTTCCAATTTCTTGCTTTCTATTTTATACAAAGTTTTAAAAATTAGATGGATTTTTAACTCTTCTATGTTTTTCAACAAACTAAAGAATAAAATGAATGTCAGTACAAGCCTCTTAGATATTTAGAAGATGCATTTCTAAATATTAATGGAAAGATATACATCTTTGGTTTTTAAGCAACACAAAGAAACAGAGCAGCTAACTTAACAGACTGCCATTGTATTCTGAGAAGAAAGAATGAGTCTGGAATAGGACTAAAGCATTAATATGAAGACGTTGCAGAATGTATTTACGGGTAAGTCATCATTCCTCCAAATCTATCCAGTGATTCTCTCATTGCTCTGACATATCAGGAGTATAGAGCACTGGATGTAGCTCTGTGTCTCTGTAGAGAGCTCTGTCTCCTTCCCCAAACCTCAGATTCCTGGTACAGGTGAGTATTCATTCTGTGTGTGCCTCTGAGTCAGTATCTGAATGGAATTAAGAAGGTTTGTGATGACAAGGCTCAGAGCACTGGTACCTGTCCTGTATCATACAGAAACCCGCTGTGTTCTACCCTGGGTTTCTGGTGTAGCATACTTTCTGACACAGCTTTGTCTGAGCAGTACCTAACCTTTGCAACCCACCTTTTGTCCCTCTTGGTGTTCCATTTAGATGGTCTTTCTCAAGAGCTGGGTGAAAGCCTAGAACTTATAACTTGTCAAACACTGTTGGAGTTGCCTGGTTAACTGCTCTGTACCTGTTGCTATGCTAGTTGCTTCTTAATGGTAGAGGATATCTCACTTGTCTCTGTATTCTAGGGTCCAGCTGGAGTCTAGGAGAGAGTAGACCCTCAGTGGATGTAGGTGATTTATATACAACCTAACAACAACAGGGAGTGGCAGCAGAGAAGCTGGTAATGGTGAGAGGGGATGCACTCTAATGAAAGGACATAAAGCATATTTTTAGAACCCATGATAAAGATTTAAAATGAAGTATATCACTTTCTTCTTTCCCTGTATTTCCTCCCAGCTACCCTTACTCAGACCCTGCTCATGCCCCAACCTGAATCGATAGCCCTCTTTTCTTTGATTTTTATGGGAAAGCATAATTTTACCAAAAAGTTGTACCAATATTAATTCTCGTCTCCTCCTGAATGGACCGTTTGGTTGGATATCTGCTGTTCTAGAGAATTCAGGTAAAGAAGTTTGTCCGGAGAAAACTGTTTGGTTTGTAATCCAGTGTCTAGATGGCATGTGGGTATTGTCCTGGCTGTAAAGATAGATGGTTTGGTAGACTGTCTCTCTCCACTTGGACTATACTCCCCACTCTCTTCTACCACTGCCCATCTTCCTTGGTCACACCTATGTTTTTATTGACACTCTAAAACATCTTAAATACTACTTTAACTTTTCACCTCTTCTTCCTTTTATTCCTATTTCTTTTCTTATTTACCTAATGTAATCTGAATAATCAAAGATCAGTTCAAATTCTTTTCTACAAGTAGATTTATACACTTTTAACATAATCTAAGCCCAGCACCTTCTCAACAGCTGGAACTTGGCTGCCTATACTCCCTAGCCAGCATGTGTCTGGACTACTCAAGTGACTATTTAATTGTCTCCTTAGATATTTTTACATTAGAGGAAAAATGGCCTTTGTAAGGTTGTTTTATTTTACTGTTTCTCCAGAGCTCACTTCTCTGCTGTGTTTACTGTCACAAATATTATTTCTGATTTTCACCTTTCTCAGCCAAATTATCCTCGCCCTTTAGACATGCCAATGCCTTGAACAGATGCTCCATAGTATTACTTATGATGGGATACTGTTTTCAGAAATTATTTATGGGAGTAGATGGAAATAGACTACTATACATTATAAAGCTTTCTTTCACATGCAGCATACTTGATAGCTTGAGCGTTTGGACGAATGGACAAATGAATGCAGCTAATATTCTTATTTCCATTTCATCTAGAAGGAGAGATGCACAATGCTGATAACACGAACGCTCCTCATTCCCGATGATGCTAGAGGGAAGCTCTGGCTTCCTTGAGGAGAGGTATCACCTTTGACTTTACAAAAGTCTTCTAGGCAACACAAATTGGACTTGGTGGGTTTTGTTTATTTTTATTTATTTTATTTGGTATGATGGGGAGGGCACAAGGCTGGGAGGGAAGATCTGGGAGGAATGGGAAGCAAGTGTGATCTAGGTGCATTATAAAATTCTCAAATAACTAATACAAGCACTATGTAAGGGAAAAAGTTTATTTATTTGTGTTTGTGCATATGTGAGTGTATGTGTGTGTGTGTGTGTGTGTTGTGTACATGTGTGTGCAAGCCACAGTGTAAGTGTGCTCAGAGGACAATGTTGTGGAGTCAGTTCTCTCTTTCTACCTTTATGTGGGCTCCAGGGATAGAAAAGAAGTCACCAAGCTTGAGCAACACGTGCCTTTACCTGCTGAGATGTCTTTCCCACACAGCCTTTGACTTTTGCTAGCCATTCATGATCCCTCTCTCCTCAGTATCCACAGACACAATAGATTTTTCACACTCACTTCGCAGTTGCAGTAGGTGGTTTGGCATTTCCAGATAATATATGTCATTCTCATTGGTCTCTTGTGAGGAGAATATACTTTTGATTTCCTAAAATTTTCAAGACTACTGGTAGCCATTCATTTACCACAAAGCCGTATAATACCACTCACTACACTAACGTATTTCTATTTATTATTTGTTTGTCTAAAACCTGTTGCAGGGATACGCAGTTGCCAGGAAGTCTTATTTCACATCTGTGTACAGAGCAGACACTCACTAAACATTTCTTGAGTACATGTCCAGTTGAACATCAATGTGTTCGAATCTACTTAGACATTTAAAGTAAATCTCTATATTTCCAAAAGTCATATGGGGGTAGAGGCTTCACTTTTTATGAGTGGAAATGTTTGCTATATTTGGCACCCATGAAATATTTTCTCATTTAATCATTTCAAGAAAGTAATGAGCTGTTGTTTTCTTCGCTACCATTTGTTTATCATTTATCTTTCTGACACACACTATGCCCTTCCTCTTTTTTATTAACATATATTAATTATATAGAACAATGAGTTTCATTATGCTAGTTTCATCCTTGAATATAATGTACGTTAATCATACAGCTTGTTATGGCTTAAATGTGGGGCTCGTGTGTTTGAATACTTGGCGCAGACAGTTTGAGGAAGCTGTGGAAAATACTGTAGCATAGGGTCTGGGAGATAGACTAGGTTACTAACATGCAGTTGGGTATTGCATGGAAGAGTTGAAGGTTACATTCACTTCTAGTGTCTGCCTACATTCTCTTCATCCTGATCAACCAATATACAAAGAGTGGCAGCCTCCAGCTCTCACCATCACTACCTCAGCACTCCTGGCCCTACAGCTGTCCATCTTAACAGACTGAAACCTTTCCACAGCGTGAGCCAAGACAATTTTTTCTCACGTGAGTTGCTTCTGTCAGGCATTTTACCACAGCGGTCAGATAACTAACTGGCTTGCTCCCTCTCTCCACTATCTTCTCCCGACATCCTCTATCCTGTTGATTTTTCTTCCTGTGTCCTAGTCTCTTAGTTTCCCTTTTCCTGTCATCACTCTTTCTCTAAATATAAGTTGTACATATGAGAGAAAATGTGATATTTGTCTTTCTGAATCTAGCTCATTTTTCTTAATGTGATGAATTTTACCCATTTCTCCACAAATAGCATTATTTTAGGTTTCCCTGTGGTTGAATAATTTTTTCACCTAGGTTGCCTTCATAAGTTGGATAATATGAGGAGTTCTGGAAAAATACAGCCTGCACTACTGTTGTATATTCATGTGCATACTCATTTCTGGTTCTAGTGTATGCTGACTTTGATTCCTTTGGGCTTGTGCCCAGGACTGTTATATCTGCATTATATCAAATCTCCATTTTTAGCTTTCTGGGAACCTCTAGGCTGATTTTTATTTTGTCACCATTAATTAAACTCCCCACAAATATTATAGAAGTTTCTTTCTAATTCCTTTCCACTCTCTACCCATTATTCCACCAGCATTTGTTGTTGTTCATTTTATTGATAGCCATTCTGCTATCAATCTTAATGTAGGTTTTAAAGTCTTTATTTATTTTTTCTCAGAGTGTATATACCTTGTGCATGTGTGTGGATGCATGAGTCAAGGCTTCTCTGTGTCAATCCGAACATAGTTGGCAGGAGCTGACTTCTTTGATATGTAGTACCTAGGGAGCAATCTCAGGTCATTGTGTTTGACAGCAAGTGCCTTAATCTGTTGTAGCATCTGGCTAGCTCTCAGTGCAGGTTTGATTCAATGTTCCTTCATGACTAAGGATGTTAACAGTTTCCCGTGTAGTCATTGGACATTTGCATTTCATTTGAAAACTATCAGTTCTATTCATGTGCCCATTTAGTTGACTGGATTCTGTATTTTTTGTTTTTAGAGTTATTTTTATTCTGGACTTTAATTCATTGTCATATGACTATATATTTTTGCACTTTTCTATAACTTATGATATAATATTTCCCGTATGCTCAATTGCTCTCCTGCTTCACTGTCTCCCCCTCTTTCTCCCCCCTCCATCCATCACTCTCTCACTCTCTCATTTGCCTTGAGATTTGAAACAGGGTCTCACACTATAACCTAAGCTGATCTGCAACTCACTAAGTAGGCTATAATGACCCCCAATTCATCATAGACTAAAGATTAAACTTTTAAAAATGAGATAACATGTGTTGCTTCTTTAAGGGGGATATTACCTGAATTCACACATACTCTATAATTCTTCAGTATCATGACTAGGTGAAAAAGTCATTGCTAAGTTTGTGATTTCACTAGATCAACGGGCTCTTCTTTGTATATCTAATATGTGATTCTTTACTAGGCCAAATAAATCATTATTTTTTTGCTAGGCATAGAGACCTTCATGATTTTCTGTTAGGCTGTTGGCTCTAGTGGAATAAAAACATGTTCCTTTTACTAAGAATTTTTTATTAATTAACTAAGACTAACCCATTAATCACTTAACTCTGTTTGTTAGTTATTAAGTATTTATTATTTATAATGAATATTGTTTTATGATTATAGTTTACATTTATATTTGTTGTATTTGTATATTGTTTATAAGCATATTATATATATATATGTATGTATATTTATACATATGTGTATATATATGACTGTTACTCAGAATTTCAAGGCTGTTTGTTTCAACTACTGGTTGAGAATTCTCCCAGAGAAAAGCACAAGAGTTTCAGCAGCTGCATCATTTGGGTAGTATCAAATTCCTATTTGAATTAAGCTATGGTATACTAATTCTACTGTTTATGCAGAGACATTTGAAATATTAACACAATACTACACACACTAAAATCTCTCTCTCTCTGTGTGTGTGTGTGTGTGTGTGTGTGTGTGAGAGAGAGAGAGAGAGAGAGAGAGAGAGAGAGAGAGAGAGATATCTCAGGGATGAGACACTATGGGGAAGATACGGAAAAGACACAAAAAATAGATATATTAGTATTATTACCATTATTTTTCATGATATAATAAGATGATCTTGAGGCTGACCCTCAAGAAAGGCATGAGTACAAAGAAAATAGAGATGAAATAAGGAGAAGAAAACACCCCAAAGTTGTCATGCTAATAAAACCACATTCTGAGAGGACAAGAAACTTATATATCATTTAGTGTAATCTTGTATTCCATAGGGTCTTCTGCTTTAACACTTACACTCACAGCCTTAGTTATTTGTATTGCTATGGTAGGAGACCATGATCAAGGCTATGTATAAAAGAAAGCATTTAATCTGAGGCGCACAGTTCCAGAGGTTAGAGTACATGGAAATTATAGCAAAGAACGTGGTAGCAGGCAGGCATGACTTTGCACCAGTAACTGAGACCTTATCTCCTTATCTACATGTAAGACAGACAGACTCTGGGAATGACATTTTGAAACCTTAAAGCCCACCTCCAGTGACACACCTCCTCCAACAAGGCCACGCCTTCCAACCGCTCCCAAAAAGTTCCAGCCAATAAGGACTAAGTATGCAAATATATGAACCTATGGGATCCTTTCTTATTTAAACCACCCCAATCTTCTATCTTTGAAAGGCTAGATGAGAAAACCATTATTATTATCCTTACAAAGATGAAAACAAGCAGAGGAATAATGAACACTATTAAAGTGGGAGGGGTAACGGTAAGGTAAACACAATCATGTCATCTAGTAGCAGAATGTCAGACTAAATCTTGGACCTTGCAAGTAAGAGATGTGGGTATGCATGTAGCATTGAGCTTGGCAGGCTGAAATGTGAATCTACTTACTTGTTATGATTGCTGGCATCTACTCTGTATTCCATTGTCATCTAGCTATGCAGCAATGAGCTATATGAGTGGATCAACTCTAAGAGGACTAGTCACAAATTACATGATCTTAATAATATATATTTACTTTTGATCACAGTGATCAACTGTGGAATTGCATGTCCATAAAATAGTACTGATGATGAGAATGAGAGATATAAACTGTTTGGGCGGTTGAGATAAGAATCCCCATTGTCGCCCCAAAGCTTGGTTTTGTCCCAGTTGGAATCCAACAATGCCAGAACAGTTCTCTGCTTTTGCTCTGGTTTCTTGTGATCTTTCTTCGCCTTTTTCACGACCTTGATTACCATCTCTGTCTTGAAGCTTAACTAGAGGAAGTAGCCAAAACTGACAGGTACCTGGGTACTTTGTAGGTACGATGATAGGACTGGTCAAAGTACCCTCCTATGCAACATCTCAGTTTCTGCCAAAAGTCCTATGAAAAGCCCTGTGGCAAGCAGCTTGACAGCAGCTCCTTTCCTAGGACCCATTGTTGCCGTACAAGAGCTCTGCCCGCCTTCTTTCTCTCTAAGCACCACCTGTAATCCTGTTATAAATTCTGTCTAAAACTCACTCTCTATGATCTGTTAATTTCATTATTTGAATTCATGAGGCTAGGACTCAGGAAGACTCTGTCTTGGAATGACTATAATGATTATCAATTTGTCAAGCACTTTAGCTGGCTGGTTCTCAGGGATTCCTGCTTTTCCCATTTCATTGACATGAACCTGAATTCACTATCACATTCTCTCTTACTAAAGATTCTGTCTTTGTCTGCTCCATAGGCCTGCTTTGTAGTTATACACCTGCTTTGTAGTCTTCTTTAAGAGAGCAACTTACTGATTCCAGGTGCCTTCCACAGGCTTATTGTAGGTTTGAAAAGTGTTAACATCTACAAGAAAAAGGCCATGACCATTGTGGATATATTACAGGTCAACAGTGCACCTGGTTGCCAACTGAAAGAATGAGTGCAGTTGTTTGTACTTTGCATGCATGCCCACTGAATGGAAGATGCCTTCTTGTTAACTAAATCTCTGGTATAATATTGGATTGATGCATTCTGAGAAGTGAATCTCACCTGTTCATCCTCTGCTCTGAAATGGTATGAACTATATTAACTGTATTAATGATGATTCCCATGCCAAAAATATATCACAAAACCAATTATGACTCTTTCTTTTGGATAGAAAGGGATGCTCCATTTCAATTTATCTTCAAAAGCAGAACATTCCAAAAATACTCAGATTAAACTTTGACATCGTCCTGCTTTGCAGAAATAATAGTATGTTATCATGGGTACATACAATTTAAAATAAAATTTGTCAAGAACTTCTACCAAGTCTCCTCTGTATGTATACTCCTGTGTAGACTTTCCTGCAGACACTCAGTGACTGATTCATGACTTGGAGTTCAGGAGTGGTCTGCTAAAATCCTGTGGATAATGCAATTAGGCTGAGAAGATTTTTAAATCAAGCCAGACTGAAACCAGAGTGTCCAATATGAGGGTCTGTGGGTATGATCCTCTTCTCTCCATTCACTTGTCCTGTTGAAGAGTAGGTAATACCCCTGAAGAGAATCAGACTACAATTACTTTGTCATGCATTGTTCTTCTACATGGTTCTCACCTCACTGATTGACTGGCTCCAGGTATTATATGTGCTCCATTAATTTATAATCCTGTTCTGTAATAGAGATACCAGCGTTACAAGTTTCATATATACACATTTAATTTTGCATGAATGTTTCATTACTATGACTCCAGATCCCATGGTTATTTATTAAATCCTAAGAGCCATGTCAACATTCCCCCTACTATTTAGGTGCCTCTTTCTTGCTCCTCAATCTAAAGCAGAGCATAGCTTAGAGGGTGGGTATAGCCACACTTTTCCTACTTAGCAATAGTAAGAAAGAATAAAGCTAATGTGTTCCAGGTCTGAGGAGACAAGAAACAAATCCTCTCCAAAATGCAAACTTCTGCACTGGAGAAGAAAGCCTTCAAGGGCCCGCCATCTTTCTTCCCCATTAACTTGGCAAATCTCTTTTTTCATACATCTCCTTATTCTTATGCCCAAGACACTTAATTTTAAGCCCTGCTTTCTTTAGACTATTGAAAATACAAAGTTAAAATCATTAGGTTTTTATTTTGAATTTTAATTTACTTCGAGTGGGAGCTGGGCTGAAATATAATATTGTGCTTCTTCCAAACACTGAAGGAAAAACCATCATGGTGCTTGGAAAGTCAGCTGTTTTAACCAATGACCTGAGCCATTAGCTAGCAATGTGCACTTGAAGAAGTGGTGAATTCTCTGTAGATCCCAGTCTGCTCATCTGTAAAATGAGATGATTGGATCAGAATTTCTCTGTGGGTCTGTATTCCAGTAAGAGGCTGGGATTCTGTACATTAACTGCAAATGGCTCTTACCTGGGTGAGAAAGTCAGTGGGCCAAAACAAGGTTGATTCATGGGCTGTTTTTAGCCCTTTTCTCTCCTCAATGAAGATGGAAATAGCAATCATTGCCTGGGGTCTCGGGGGCTACTTGGTTAAACTCAACTCTCTGGAAAACTAAAATGCATTAATTGTCTATCTTCTGGGTGAAAATGTGTTTCAAAATTGGTTGTAGATTTTATACTGTTCTTAGGAGATTATGTAATGGGTGTGAATGCAAAGAAAGTCTTGTTTAGCTATGAAGTACCTTATGCTCTCTGGAGGACTCAGACAAAACCAGTCTGAGTTATGCTTAGTTCTCTGACAGTCTAATAAAGTGAAAATGATTCCTAGATGAGACAGACATTTCTGACACATTCAACTAAACCAAGACATGCTCACACATCTCACCCAGTAAGATGATGCTTAGTAAATGGTACTACCTGTGCATATCAGTACCCTCCACAGCTGCAGTTACCCAGTAGGCTCTTTTATGTCTAGGGACTTGCTGTTTGTTTTAAAAATATTAACCCTGGATGAATTCATTGCTATAGTACCATTTTTTCCATAAGTCTGTGCTTTCAGGTGAAGCAAAGCTTAACAACACCAGTGTTCTGATTTTTATGCAAAGCAAAAGTCCATGGGCAGGAGTCATAGAGTGTTAACCAAGTCCTTACATACCTATATATCTAATGGTGACAAGAGTTTTGTTTCAGTCCCTCAATGACCATGTCAGGGACATAAGTGCTATAATTTCATTTCATGTGTGAACTATTCAGATAACCCTTCACATAGAATTGTAGCTTCTATTAAAAATGGTATTCTTTCCCAAAGCCTTTCCCCTGTCTTGTTTTGAAATGAAAAAGTGGAGAATTCTATCAGCACATTGGGAAAGAATTATTATCCTTGTCAACATTCTTAGGAGACCTGATTAATATAAAAATTGCTTCTTCCTGGATAATGATAGTACAGGCTGCAAGAGCCTTCCCTGAACAGTTGTGTAATTCAGGCCCTTTGTATCCAGTGTGTGTCTGAATGACTGGCCAATAGTTTCTTCTAAAGAAAGGGATTCTTCTCTATTTCAATCAAAAAGCAACCTCTAAGGAAATTCTCAAAGCTGGTAAGTAGACTAGACTCAAACAGCACATTCACCAATGGTTCTTCTGCCTCAGAAGGGAGGTTGAATGCCAAGATATTTGAAATTCTTAAGTGGAGCCTGTTCAAGGGAATCTGAAGTCTGAATGATGGGGAAAGGTCATGCAGTATAGTGCTGTGAGAGACCACCAGGTGAACAATAAACATTGTAGATAACACAAGCGTTGCCCTGGAAACGAGCTTCCTCTTTCTGGGTTTTAATATTGTTAGTAAAACAATTCATAAACAGACTCAGAAGTGAAATTGAATGCAATTGTATTGAAGTTTGAGAGGCAAACAACAGGAGTGAATCTTGATAGCTGCCCAGAAGGGAAAGATGGAGAAAAGGGAGAGAGAGGGGAGGAAGAGGAGAGGTTGTTTGACTGAGGTTGGAAAGCTCAACAAAGGAGATTGGCAAGCAGCCACATGGGAGGTGGGACAGGGGTCTGCAGACAAAGAGTGAGGCTGTTCAGAGCATTTGAGAATGTGTTCCTAGTCTTTGACCAAAATCTGAAAGAAAATGATAGAAAGAAGCAAAAGGAAAAGTTTTGCTTTTCTGAGTAACTGAGGAACGCAGGCAGGCTCCATAGTGCTGTGTGATGGAAGTTTAGTAACCTACTCTACCAATGGGAGGGGCTCAGAGAAGCATAAACACATTATCTCATAAGGGAATGATTATTCCTTCCATCTTCTTAGCATGCCTTTAGGTGAATAAGCTTTCCTGGGGGTTTGTCTCTTGGCCAGGTGATTGACCAGTCAAATTGATTTAACTCTTAAGGAAAGAGGCAATGATATATACTAATCTTTGGAGCAAATCAGAGCCATCATGTCTTCACCAAGGCAAGAATTAGATTCCATTATTTTGGCTAAGAGATTTTTGCATCATGAGCTACAATGGACTTCAACAATACTGTAACAGTTTCTACTTAACAGACCCTGAAATCCTTTAGGAGATGGACTGAAACTGTGGAATACATATATTCAATATAATATAGCCCATTTTCACTATGTGAATTCAGAAACCTAATTTCAAAACCATTTACTAAAAGGGATTCATGTTTGCACTAGAGTTACAGTTACATTATTTGGTGCTGGTTTTGGGCAGGAGAGATAAGGCAAACCAGCTCCTTCCTAAACATTCCTGGCTTCTGGTCAAGGGCAAGAATAGGATTGTTTAGTTTTGGCTCCCTGTCCCTAAATGACCAATTTCTACCTCCCACACTCATCACAAGCAACATTGAAGGTCACCGCACACTGAACAACTCACCTATGTCAGCTGAACTCCATGTATGTATTAATCAATTTAGTGCTTATTTATTTTATAGGATAGTTCAGAGAACTAAAATATGTATGGAAGTTATTATCTACTCTTTATTGACTCTCGGAGCTGTTGACATAGCAACTTTTGACTAATCTGCCCAGTATTTCCAGTATTGTAAAGCTAGTTTCACATTTTCTTTCTGCTCAGGAAGTGACGAAGATTTGGGAGGTTTCCTCAAGTACACATGAATGACTTGAGTGAGCCTCGTTTTATCACAAAGCTTCTTGGTGAGGTTAATTGTAGCAGAGCCTTTTCTTCAACAGACTTTCATTAGTTTTTTTTTTTGTTTTTGTTTTTTTTTCCAGAATGGTTCCTACAGGCTTGGTTTCTACCTACCTTTTTCCCTTGGAATTTACTTGTTCTAATTCTAACTCCCATAACCAAGTGTGATTGCAACAAAAGATGGGGCCTTTGAAGGGGTAATTAAACTAAATGAGCTAATAATTGTCTGTCCTACCTATATCAAAATATTCAGAAACAGGGCCGTTGAAGAGGTAATTAAGGTTAAATGAGGTCCCAGTGGTGGGCCCAACCCCTGTGACTGAATTTAGAGATAAGGCCTAAAGGGATATGGATTAAGTTTAAATGAAGTCATTAAAGGTATCTTAATCAAATCTGACTGGTGCTTTTGAAGAAAAAAATTGGATACAAAGAGAGACACCTGAAATGTACACGGTCCAAAAGGATGATGTTGGGCAGCAAAGGTCTTAGAGAGTCAATCTTGTCATGGTCTTGAGTTTGGATCCACCTCTTCTGGAAGAGAGAGAAAAATGAACTTCTGTTGTGGAAGGTGAGACCTTGTGATGTCTATGGTGGTAGTCATGTCTGCCCTAAACATAATAGGTTTTTTAAAAATGTATTATGTTTAAGTCTTTCACATATCTATCTATCTATCTATCTATCTATCTATCTATCTATCTATCTACCACATACATGAACATGTGCCTGTGTATGTGTGTGTTTGTATGTGTGTGAGTGTGTGTGTGTGTGTGTGTGCGTGTGTACAGGTGTTCATTTGGACAGAAATCAGACAATAGCTCAGTTCTTTTCTTCCTCCAAGTGGAGCTTGAGGATTAGATGCTCAGACTTGGCAGAAGCACCTTTAGCTGCTGAGCTATCTTGCTGGTCCTTTGATAAGCTTTAAGGACATGTACAGAAATTGTCAGATTCAGATTGCACTTCTGTAAGTAACTTAACTCTAGTTATTTGTAATGAGAATAGAACCTCAAGAGTCTCCTCAAGATGGACAGGGAGTTTTGCAGACCCTAAGGGCAGCATGTAGTCTTCCCAGTTCCTGAACTATACTGTGCATTGTAGCATCTCCTGACCCGGCAGACCATGAGGTACAACCATGGTGTACAGGCTTTATTACTACTTCCTCCCCTGGGAGAAATACCCAGTTTTTATTTTTTAATATACAAACTTCAACAATTTAACCATATCCTGGCATTAAACATTTATTAAATATCAACTATACATTAAAAGTCTATGCTCAGTTTGGGTAGTAGAAAAAGGCCTGATAAGCTTAACAGTTTCTTTAGGGAGTCCAGAACCCTGAACAGCTGAGATGTGTCTGGCTACATTATTATGCCAGGTGCTCTTTATGCTTATTTGAGGGGAAAATGGAATTTTTAAATGTTATCTTTTAAAAAATTTGCAATAAGCTTTTATGACAGTGCCTTGATTAAAACCTCAGGAAAGATAAAAGCATATGCTCTCATTTTAAACACAGATGTCTCCTTCAGGAGAGGCCCAGTCAATCACATGTTCATACACACATACACTTTCACATAAACATCGCCTGGGACACAGCCAGTGGGTTACACTTTGAAGACTTTAATCACTTTTAACATTGAGAAGTATTTTCTTGCATAGATGATCTTACTGTGCAATGCCTCAGTTTGTCAGTTTCTTCTTTTCCTCACACTCTCATCATGGAGAGAGAACAGCTGGGTCCAATCCTTTATGTGCGAGTCTTCTGCACAGCAGAGTTCTTAATGTGGGAGATAGGTCATGGTTGTCAACTAAATAACAGACTTGAAACCATGTAACCTTGATTCTTCTTGATCTTACCCCAGGGAAGAGAGCACTTTGGCAGGATTTCACGCATCTACAGAATCTCTTTTTTCCTAGCAAAAGTTATTCTCATTGGATTTATCCTAATATTTTTACCAATATTTTTTTACAGAAGAATATAGAGAACCAATGCAATTTCTTTTGCTTATGATTGAAGAAAGCTAACAGAAAGGAGAAAATCAAGCCTCTGTGACTTTCTTTATATTGTATTAAATAAACATCCATTAAATATATTTTTTGTTAAATAATGGTTACCACTGATCACAGAATTGTTAGCCTTTGGTTAAAAAAAAATAAATGCTGTTTTTGTCATTGATGTGTTTATATGGTCACATCCCACAGGTAATGATTACTAAACTTTAATATAATTTATCCCAATAAATCTATTGGAAAGCCTTACACAGCAACTTAAAACAAATAGAAACATAGAGAGGAGGGTGTATTTTCCAGATGAATAGTGAGAGGTGAAACCTGACATTTTCTGTCCATATGCCTTTACAAACTTCAAATAGAGAAGAAAGGTAGACTTATATATGCTTGACTTATAGTTTGGGTTTGTAAGAGTAGTCAGAGGGCTGGAAAGATAGCTTAATGGGTAAAACATTTGGCATGAAAACCCACGAATATGAGTTTGATTCTCAGAACTCACATGCAAAGCTAGGCATGGTATTGTATGTCTATAATCCCAGTGCTCATGAGATAGACACTGTGCTTGCTATCCAATTAGGCTAGCCTATTGGTTATCTCCAGAGTATTGAGAGACACTGTCTCAAAACCCCCAAGGAACAATAACAGAGGCTGACCGCTGCCTCCTGTTCCACTCCTACCCTACCCCCATGCCACTTCTGCCTCCACTATATACAAGGGTATACCTCAGCAGGGGTGCATACTCCCTACTGAAACATATCCCATACATAAATGTAAGAACAGTCTAAATATGTGGAGTGGGGAATTTTAGAAAAAAGCCAAGGGTATCAAGCCCCCGACTAAGTGAATGAGATTTACTCAAACTCTTGGATGACTACTAAATTAATTCTTCTCAGTGGTGAAGACTTTATAAGACTAAAAGAAAGTAGCAGAAAGACATTTCAGTCCTGAGTGGGTTATTCATCTGCCAGTGCAGAGCATGGAGAGCTCGTCATGTCAGCAAGTTAAACTAAGAGAACTTAAAGGTTTTCTACAAAATAAGTACGACAGACTCCAGAATCATTACATTCATGATACCTTGTCTTTAGATCATGAATAATATGTATACAAATGAAAGAAAAGCCTGGCCCTTGTTTATGGAAACTCTTAATTGGAAAATAACCTCAAGGTTATTATCAAATGTTGCAATGAGTGGACAAATATTTCAAAATAGTTTTAAAAACTATGTTTATAGTTTGAAAAGGAAGTACACATTTAGTGGAAAGACAAGTGGAGTGTCAAAGCAAAGAAATGTTCAAATTACAAAACAACAAAATAGGATTTTAAAATCCTCAAACTATCACAACCATATTTTTTAAAAATGGCTATAGCTTCTTTTTATTTATTTATTTTTATTCTTCAATCTCTTTTTTACAGTCCAGTCTTTATCCCCCTCCAGGTCCTCCCTCTGACTGTTCCACATCCCATACTTCCCCCTCCCCCTATATCCAAACTGTTGTTCCTCCCACCAGATCTCCCCACTCCCTGGGGCCTCAAGTCTCTTGAGGGCTTCTTAAACATATACTTTAGATAGTAGAAGAAGCAGTCCAGGGTGCTGAAGATATATCAGTGGAAATTATGTAACAAGCAAATCAAGAGGTGGGATGGAACGATAGGAGAGCCTCCACTGATACTGCAGAGGACCAGCACTCCCTTCTTAGCACAGATAGCTGGTGGTTCACAACCACAAGTAACTTCAGTTCCAAGGGATCTGACACCATCTTCTGGCCTCTATAGGCACTATACTCATATATGTCCATGCTCTCAAGCAGAAAAACACAAAAATATAACTTGAAATTAAATATTTTTTTAAATAGAAGAACAAAGATATTACAGATAGAAAAAAATGAGTGGCAAGTCAGACATTTGTGACAGCAAGTCCAGCAAGCATCAAATATCAGTCCCAGAAGACACAGAGGAGGTAAATGAACAAAGCTAGAACAAAACTAAGGAGGTAAATGAACAAAGCTAGAACAAAACTAATTGAGAAATAGTGGCTGAAAACTCCTCAAGATTTCTCAAGAAGCCAGTTTAGGAGCATAGATGATTATGAACAGCTGGAACTATAAATACAATGGAATTCACATACAGTCTCATACATCTCAGTCAAACAGTAAAATCCAAAGACAAGGACGTGCCTTCCTCTCAAATGAGAAGAAACTACAAAATGAAGACAATGCCTCATTAGTCAAAACTGAGAACCAGAGAAAATTGAAGGTATTTTTAAAGTGCTAAGAGAAAGGGAGAAAGGCTGGGAGATGGCACGTGACTGCAATATTATCAGCACTCGGGAGGCTGAGGTAGAAGGGTCATTGAGTGTTTAGAATCTATTCTGAGCTACACAGTGAAGACCTGTCTCAATAAAGCTGCATGTGTGGTTCAGATGAAGCTATTCAGAGTGAAAGAAGACGGCACAAGAAGAGCTGTCCATGGGAGAGAAAGGCTATTACTCTAAAGCACACACATGTGGACAAATGTGAAAAACAGCGTGTATGTCTACGTGTGTAGACCTATATTTCTACATCAGTATATGCTTCTTAAAAGACAAGAAGATTTAAAGCAAAACATATAGTGCAGTATAATACAGTTTATAAATTTTTATGAAATAGATCATTTCAGTTACTAAGTCGAATAACACAAAGTATTAGAGATAAATGGAGCTAAACAGTTGTAAAATGAAGTTTGTATGTACATGTTATGTGTGTGTTTGTGTGTGTGTGTGTGTTTGTGTGGTGCGAATCTATATGTATGTATATACAGATACTCTCTTGTGTACTGTATGAAAGCATAACCTGTTAATAAATAAGCAATTGGCCTATTAGCTTAAGGATAGGAAATAAGCCTACTAGCTTAGGAAACAGGAGATAGGAGTTCTGGAATGGAAAAAGAATTCTGAGACAGAAGAGATTTTCCCAGAAAATTGATAAAGAAGGTCACATGAACCCAAGAAGAGCTAACTAATCATGTGGCAGGACTTGGAATAGAATCAACGGGTTAAGTTACGAGCTGGTAGGGGAACAAGACCCAGCTTATGGCTAAGGTGATTATTATAAATAATAAGTCTCAGAGTCATTATTTCAGGAACTTGGGCACAGGTGGAAAAGCTCAAGATTACAAGTGTATGTATGTGACAAACATTATATAAAACGTTCTCCTTGCAATCTGCTAAATATCCCCCTAAGTTTGGTATTCAAATATAGAGAGGATTTTTCGACTTCTAGACAATACTTTATTGGAAGGCTTAATCAGTGTGGTAGCTGAGAGAGAGGAAATATAGCTAATACACATTAGGATGGAGACAGAAGCATCGGTGTGCTGGAAGGAAGGCCACGGAGAACTAATGGCAACAGAAGTGCTTCACAAGCTGCTGTGAGGCCCAAAGCTCTCAGCAAACACCATCATACAGTGACACCTGGAGCCTGCACAGCAGAGAAGTAACTACAAAGCAAGCTTTATGTTCTTTCAAAAATACTCAAAAATATTTGGGAATGAGTTGTGGAAGGCCACTGTGAAACTTCTATTTTTAAAATTTGGAAACTTTCAAAATTAATGGAGAGGTGAAATATATATATACACCTATATATCTGTATGTACACATATATATGTGTGAGTGTGTATATGTATATATGTATATATGTGTATGTGTATGTATAATGTATATGTATGCATATATAGAAAATTCCAACACTTTTAGTGTGTGTATTTTACCAAAATTAAGTATGTATGTGTACACACACACACACACACACACACATCCTCTAAAAGAGTAAGAAAAAAGGCTCTCCTTTTCTTCCCTTTCCTTTCCTTCCCTTTCTCTTTCCCTTTCTTTCTTTCTTTCTTCCTTCCTTCCTTCCTTCCTTCCTTCTGTTTAGTCTTTGGGAGAGGGTTACCCTTTGTAGTCCAGACTGGGCTTGAATTCATAATTCTCTTGCTCCAGTGTTCTTATGTGCTGGGATAATAGGTGTGAGGATACTAGGTGTGGGATAATAGGTACTCAAGGTTAGGTGGTATGTTTTTATAGAAATGATAAGATTATAATAAATTTTCATTACTTTTAAAAATCATTGGTAAAAGTTTATGAATACTCAAACAATGTATGATTTTTAAAACAACATTGAACAGAGATAAATAAAACCCATGAGAGGCATGCTTGCATCAGTTTGCCCTGCTGTCGGCTACTGTTACTATTTCTGCTTCTATTATTGTCAAGTTTATCACAATAGCACAGTGTTGCCATGCAGGTGCAAACCAGTAGAGGCAGAAGTCAACCTTCAAATTAGTTTTAAATCAATGCATCAAGTGATTTCAAAAAGGAAAGAATAGTCTTCTCAGTATATCATATATACCACTGAAAATGCATATGAAAGCAAGAACTCTGAGCTCATACTACACATAAAATTAATTTTTTTAACAGATCATATGCTTAAACAACAACAACAAAAAATCCTTCAAAGCATTAGAGGAAAAATACAAGAATATTTTTATTCATTTGAAAAATTAAGACAACGAAGAGAAGCCAAAGTGTTAAAGAAAAACTTTCAAGCCAGGCAGTGGTGGCGCACGCCTTTAATTCCAGCACTCAGAAGGCAGAGGCAGGCGGATTTCTGAGTTTGAGGCCAGCCTGGTCTACCGAGTGAGTTCCAGGACAGCCAGGACTACACAGAGAAACTCTGTCTCGAAAACAAAAAAACAAAGAAAAACAAAACAAAAAAAAAACCAACAACAACAACAACAACAACAACAAAAACAACAACAAAAAACCCCAAAACATTTCAAAGTAGATAGATCCCATTAGCCTTATTTGAACATTACTCAATGCATACGTATATTGAAATACCACATGATTAAATTTATTCACCATTTAAAATTATATACCCATGTGTAGCCATAAATAACATAGATAAAAGATTTATATGAGAATGTAGTCAGAATCTTTATAACTATAGGCAGGTAAGAAGCATGAACATAATTCATTAAATTATTCATCATGGTTAATCATTAGGGAAATGCAAGTTAAGATGATTCATCCCAGCAAAACAGTTAGAATGTAAATGACTAAGGGCACTGACAATAGAACAGGGAGTCTCTGGAATACTCATTCATTACTGGGAAGAATACAAATCATGTTAGGATCTGATAAAAGCAGTGGCAACTTCCACTAAGTTACAAACCTTTGGACATAGTTTTATACTCCAAGAAATAGGTCAAAGAAAAATAAAGTAGATGTCATAGGAAGACTTGGCTCCAAATGCACTTTGCGGCTTGAATCAAATTTACTCCAAATAAAAACAATGCAAGTGTTTGTTTGCAAGAAAATGCATGAGCTAGCAATCATACAGCCGTAAAGTAGATTGCTACTCAGCATTAATGAAGGATGACCTGTTGATTCCATCAGCAACACTGACAAGTCTTACAGTGTGCCGACAAAAGGAAGCCAGACAAGAGTGCCGGTAAATGCTCCATTTGTGTATTTCATTCTGAAGGGTCCCATTTATGAGGTGTCAGCACTGTTCATCTAGAAGGCTGTACTTTCCTCTGGATTTTTCTCTTGGGCAAAACTAGAGTAAAACAGTAAGTCTGACTACTGGGATGGCAGAAAGACAAGAAATGGACACAATAAGACTTTCAGGAGAGAAGGAATGCATTATGATAGAGGTACTCTTTGCAGGCTACCCAGTTCTTGCCATATTTTAGCATTTTATTGTACAAATTGTGTTCATGAATTTTAGTATAGGTGAATTTTGCATCAACAAAAATTAAAGCAAAATATTGCCACTAATCCTATTGCTGATACAGGCAGCAGATACAGAATGGTTGCATATAGAGAATGCAGAACTGGCTGGCTGCTATTTGGTACATTCTGGATTCTAGACAAATCTATGGATTCTTGGTGGACTATTTTCTAATGTCTCATAAATTTTTAATTTTTTATTGTAAAATTTTAAAATTAATTCAATGTGCATTGCAGATAGTATCATGATGACTACTGAAATATAGATTTGTAAAGTGATCATTAAGGACTTAAATCAATATCAGATTTCATCTAAAACAATGAAATGTAATTGATCAAGTCAATAAAAATATCAATTGATCAATTGGAACAGATCAGTAGAAAAACAATCCAATTAAACCCTGTAAAAATGTGGATATGTCACTAACATATACAGATGGGAAATTAAGCAAATGGAAAGATAATTGATGCTTTTGTCATTGAAGAAATGTAAATTAAAGCACAAGGAAATGTCATTTACGTTTTAATATCTACAATAATAGTTAAAATGGAAAAGGGCATGATGGCTTTTGCTTATCAATGGGTCCAACTGGCTGGAATAAGACATTAAACACTCACTCACCAAAGTACCCCTAAATCCACTTCTAGATAGCTACAAAAAGGAAATAAAATCAAATGCATATATAAAAATATGTTGAGAAATTTTTGTAAGAATTTTGTTCATAATAATAAAGCATGGAAAAGTCCCTCCAAATCTGGAATATGTACATAGTGGATTGCAATTGAGCAATAAAAATGGACCAGCAACTGATACTTCAGAGATGAACCTCAAAGGCATTGTTTTAAGTAAAACAATGAAAACTGCACATCTTCATCCTTCTGTGTGAAATGTAAGGAACAACAAAAGACTCAGAAGCAGATCGGAGGCTGCCAAGCTTTAGTGAGTCAAAGGAGGTGATTGACAGCAAAGGACATATGAGAATTTGTTGGGAAGACAAAAATATTTGGCTCATGACTGATAGTGGTGACAGACTTATACATACGAAAAGACTATTCGCTTGATTCAGATGTATTTGAAAGACAGTCCGCAGTTGTACATTGAAGGGGACTTGGGAGTGTTCTTTACATACTCAGAATCTGTCTTCCATGAGAAGTTTAATTTTATTTCTGGGACTGTTTCTGATAAGATGGAAGGTGTGCCCACAAAGCAACGAAGTAGTTCACAAGCTTAGAATGTGAAGATGCAGAATGTAGCCAGGCATGTGCTTTAGACAGGCAAATGAGTACCATGATGTGCTTTGACTCTGTCCTGTGATTCAGACATCATTTGAAGCCTTCTTAGTGAAACTATCGGAGCACTACATGGCTCACAGATTAGGTCTAAGGGCAACTTCCTATACTCTTTCTTCAGATTCCCCAAGCACAGAGTCCCTCTCCAAGATGTTGTGTCGCAATGTCATTTCCTTCTTCTGTTCTTCTGAAGCAATTGTCAGTGTGTGAACAGGCATGAACCAAGCACAAGAAGCCTTTAACTGTTTTAAGAGACAACTGGAGCTAAAACGCAACTCATTTGTTTAGTGGTAGTACTTATCTATTCTTCTGGCTTTCATTTCATTGGTTTTCAATTGTTCTTAAATGTGAAAAACTCAAAATATACTTTAGTAGTGATCCTAGAAATATGACAGGCATAACTTTCCGTATTCTTTTCTTTGTGTCTCCTTCTAACATTTATTTTTGACTGGTAAAACTGTGTGTATTTATGGCAAACAGCATGGGGTTTCGATGTATGTATCCATTTGAAAACCAAAGTCAAGCAAAATAGCTTGCTCTCACACACTTGTCGTTTGTTTGTGCTGAGGATACTAAAAGGTTTACACTCAGTAATAGCCACATCCGCAAGGCATTTATAACCAACAGCCATCAATATACTATGCAATTGATTAAACTTGTTTCTCCTGTCAAACTGAAATTTTGCATAATTTACCAACATTTCCTTTCTTTAAGATCCTGGTTAATTTAATACAAGACTTAGAAGCGAATAAGCTAAGGAGCATTTGTTGGCTTTAGGCCAAGTCCAGACTTATTTGCAAAGAGACTTTCATTTGCCAGAGTGCTGATCATTGCCTAGCAGCTTTTAGCACTAGATCCAGTTAGGGTCTCGTGGCAGCAGCTCAGAAAGGGCTAACAGAGTGCCCAGAACAATGGTCCTCAATCTTCTTAATGCTGAGGCCCTTTAATACAGTTCCACATGTTGTGGTAAAGATTATTTTCATTGCTACATCGTAGCTGTAATTTTGCTACTATTATAAATCAGAATGTAAATGTCTGTGTTTTCCAGTGGTCTTAGGTGACTCTTGTGAAGGGTCTTTTAATCCTCAAAGGGATCACAACCCACTAGTTGAGAACCACTGGTCTACATTAAACCTCTACTAAGCTCAATACCAAAGAGTGCTATCTTGTACTCTTGCTCAGAGCTATTATGTCCTGGCAACAGGTATTTACAGAATCCAGCAGGTATAGTGACATATCTGTGTAGTTGGGAGTTGTTAAAGGGAAGTAAAGTGACATGACACTGGAGAGGCATTGCCTTCATGTATTCAAGATGCTATTCAACTGGGTTCCTCAACAGTGTTTCTGAAGGCTGAATATTAGCCACACATAGGAGCTTAAGAGGGAAGTTGTTCAACTTGTCTCAAACCCCACCATTCTCCATCTAGTGAGGTTGGTTACTGTGATTGGTGTGAATTTGTAAGTATGCACCAAAGATAAGAAGGTTTCTTGCATATCCTAATAACTCAGAATAAACTGATTATTTGTTAGTTAGGCAAATTTAATTAGCTTCAAAATTCAGGAGAAATTTAGAAGTCCAAATTTTAAAGGTCTTAGTGCCTTGGATAGTACAGAAATTAAATCAGTGAGCAATTGGTTGGAAGACAGCTCCACTTACAGACCCATAAAAGCTGAGAACCCTGCTGGCTGGATTAGGCACTTCAAGAAGTATAGGCTTACATTGTGCAAATTCAGCAGGAGGCTTCAACTGTTCCAGGAACTTCATGCTCCTGGTGATTGCATTTCTTCATCTGTATGGCTACATGTTCACTTCTTCTGATATTCACCTACTTGATTCACATCCTCAGCTAGTGAATGTATTTATACCTGGCTTTATTCGGTCCCCAGTCTGCCACTTCTCAGTATGGACCCTCCTTTCTGTGGTCTCTCCGTTTTAGGCTCCTGTTGTCTCACTGCTCTTCGCCCTCCAGGCTTCCACTTGCCACCTCCTCCCCTGTAAACTCTCCTTACAGCCCTCTCTGCTTCCTCCTCTCAAGGACTAAGGCAGGTAATTCTCTGGTGTACTTCTACCTTCTTTGTCACAGTGCTCATTAACACTATTAGAATTAAACTGTTGGTTGTTTTTCTTCATTAAGAATAAAGCCCAAGTATGGCAATAAAAATTAAATGCATAATAGGATTGAATATTTTAAAGATTTTCTATCAAACTCAAAATAAAGATCAACATGCAAAGACACTTCTAATCTTCATAGTTTATATTGCTATGCATATCTTCAAGTATATAAATTATAATATATAATAATATATGTAACTCTACAGTATATGAAGAATACAAATATGGAGAGATAACTGTATATTTCCATCCATGGTGTATAGATAGGCAAAGAATATATATATATATATATATATATATATATATATATATATAATATATATAATATATATGTGTGTGTGTGTGTGTGTGTGTGTGTGTGTGCGCATTTACTCATGTATAGGAGAAGAGAACTCGAAGAATACTTAAGAACTAGGAAATGGATGGCAATAAAAATGGAACCTCACGCTGGAAAGAAAAATGTTTTCTCTACAGCCTTTAAATACCCTAGGCTTAGTTGGGCATGATGCTGGATGCCTTGAGTTCCAGCACTCAAAAGGCAGAAACAGTCAGATCTCTGAGTTCCAAGCCATCATAATCTACAAAGCGAGTTACAGGGCACTACAAAACTATGGTTTCCCTCTCTCAGAAAACCATAATACATACATAAGTATATACATACTTACATACACATATACATACCCTGGGGTTGAACTGTATCACCAGGATGAATAAAGAGACACAATGAAATATTTTTGCCTCTTTCAGGTTTATTGTTATGTGATGTTATAGGAATAGAGAATCAAAAGGGATTTCAGGTTTACCACTTGCTAAATTTAAACACAGTATTTTCAAATCAAAGTAAGAATTAGGGTAATGTTTAATAACATATGCGAACAAATGGAGTTCATTTGCCTACCAAATAGGTAAATTAGAAGTTTTTAAAGATAGTGTCTTATGTAACTTATGTTGGCCTGCAATTCACTATGTACCCAAGGATAAATTCAAATTCCTGATGCTCCTACCCTGGCCCCACCTTTCAAGTACAGGATTAATACTACCTGTGCGACCACACCTAGCTGTGTTGGGTTTTAGAACATTTTTACACATAGGTTATTCAAGTTTGAGCCTAAAACACAAATAAGACTAGAAAGACAGTTTTTCTTCAAGATGTTTTAAACCTACTACATTTTGGAATAAATCAAGGGCAGCAGACATGTGCAGGTGGAGACTTGCTGAGAGGGGACACATGGGGGCTCTCAACACAAATCAAACACTTGAGTATACATGAAGACAAGTTACTGAGGCCATAAAAACCCTTTATGAGTAGATGCTGGTTAACCAACAGCAGAGAAGGTGGAAGTTCTCTCCCCTCCCTAGAGCCTTAGAACTGTAAGTTGGGAAAGACTATTAGAGTTCGTTTGATCTAACCTTGCTGGAGACTTTCATTTCTTGAAACAGCCCAGTTAAGTGTTTCTCTTATTTGTGACTATGTCTTTGGACACAGCCTTCCTGGAAACAGTCTGTTCCCCATTGGACAATGCCATTCAGAATAAGAGAGGATTTTCTGTTATACCATCTGGAGCACCCATGAGTTAGTTTTAACACTGCCATGCTGACCAAGCAAAACCATAAACATTCCTCCCTTGACAACCCCTAGTTTTTATTGCAGATGTAGAATGAATTTCCAATTGTGTTTCTCTGAAACAGAAAATATAAGATGAGAATCAAAACCTTTTGAACTAGATGTGAATAGAAGTTTAATTTCTTTTTATTCACCAAATTACAAAAATTACAGTTTAGCTTACCCAGACATATGCTATTTGGAAACTAGAGTTGCCCTTTTTTAAAACTATCAAATCATTTCTTGCCTCTTTAGTCTGACACTGGTCACCACAATCTAACTGCTTTTGTTCTTGCACCTTGGAACATGAAAGTGGGTGGTCACTTTGATAATATATAATATTAAATGCTTGCTGCAATTTTCTTTCCTAAGAAGTATTGATAGATTACATTGCAGTAGGCTGCCAGTTTAGGCTAGTGCTGGAGAATGGGAGCAGCTGCAAGGACAGTAAGGGCTGATGACATTTCTGTTGACTTTATACTGTCCATACCTTCATGCAGCATACACTGATTGCACAAAAACAGCCTTTCCACTCTCCCTCACAACCTTCCCATCTATAGAAATCAACACTCTTCTTTCAGGAGCATGCCTTCCTTCTTTCCTTCTTTCCTTCCTCCCTCCCTCCTCACTCCCTCCCTCCCTCTCTTCCTCCTTCTCTTCCTTCCTTCTTTCCTCTTTCCCTCTCTCCCTTCTTTCCTTCAATTGTTAACAAAAGTATTGTTTAGTTTAGGGTTAAAAAATTAACGTAGGATGGGTCTCAAGTTGGACCAGTTATTGGCTGGCCATTCCTTCAGTCTCTGCTCCATTTTGTCTCTGCATATCTTTTACACAGAGAAAAAAATTTTAGTCAAAAGTTTTGTTAGTTGGTTGGTGTTCTTATTCCTCCACTGGGAGTCCTTCCTGGCTACAGGAGGTAGCTTCTTCAGATTCCATGTCTCCACTATTAGGCATCTCAGCTAAGGTCACCTGCCTTGACTCCTGGGAGCCTCCTCCATTCCAGGTTTCTGGGATTTCTTAGAGAATCCCCCTCCTCTACCGCTGCAAGCCCTCAAAACTGCAGATTTCAATTAATTCTCCTGTCCCTCTAGGCCTCTCTCTTGTTTCTCCCCACACTTGGTCCTACCTCTGTATTCTGTCCTCCTCCCCTCTCCTGCCCAGTTCCCCCCTTCCTACTGCCTTGCATGCTGGCCTGACTTGAGACCCATCCCATGGGCAGGTACCAAACTCTGATACCATTAATGATACTCTGTTAACCTTGCAGACAGGAGCCTAGCATATCTGTCCTCTGAGAGCAATTGGCCCAGCAGCTGACTGGAAGAGATGCATACAACCTCAGCCAAACATTGAGCAAAAGTTGGGGACTCATGGAAGAGTAGAGGCAAGGATTATCGGCCCTGAAGGGGATGAGAACCCCACAAGGAGACCAACAGAGTCAACTAACATAGACCCTGGAAGCTCTCAGAGACTGAGCTGCCAACCAAAGAGAATACACAGGTTTGACTGAGCCCTGTGCTCCTAACATATGTAGTAGATATGCAGCTCAGTCTCCATGTGGGTCCCCCACCAACCAGAACAGAGGCTCTCCCCAAAACTGTAGTCTGACTGTGGTATCAGATCCCCAACAAGGCTGCCTTTTCTAGTCTCAGTGGGAGAGTATGCTCCAAATCCTACATACACTTGATGTGCCAGGGTAGGAAGATACCCATGGGGAACCCCATCCTCTTAGAGGAGAAGGGGATGGGGAGTAGGGGAAGAAACTCCCTGAGGGAGTGACTAAGAGGAGGGCAGCATTTTGGATATAAAGAAAGATAGATAGAAAGGAAGGAAGGAAGGAAGGAAGGAAGAGCAATAAATAATGAATTATTTGGAATAATAACAGACATATTTTTGTAACGCACCCTATAATGTTGCTATGAATCTAACCATAGTTAGCTGAGTTGGTTCCATTCATCCTTAAGGCCTTCACTTGCAACAGGAAGAATACTGAGTTTCCAGGTGTGGGGAGCTAACAGAATGAGTTACTTCACCTGACTTCATGTAAAATAATGCCCATCTATGGTCTCTTCTGCTTTTTGCAGTTAGGAGTTCTCTTTGAGCCCTCAGTGACCTATGTTACCTTCTGATTCCTTTCATATGGTCATTGCTCAGGATACTCTGGAGCCTCACATGTGGCCTGTATCATTTTCTTTCTGATGAATTTTTAGAAAGCAAGAGCTTTCTAAATGTTAGTACCATCATCTAAGAGCTGAGTTGTTTTATTGTTGTTCTTCAGGATAATAAAAGTGCTGATGAGAAGTTGAATACTTCTAAAACTCAGGTCATTGTATCACCGAGTGGCAAGGATGCTTTCTTCTGATGGTAGTGGTGTGTTTTACACGAGATGTGCCTGCCACTATTGCCCAGAGAATCATTCAGAAAGAAAAGCACAAAATACTGATCAGATGCTTAAATCTTTTCTGGGTTTGGGCAAACTACAGCAACACCCCTCCTAGAAACAACTCATTTGAACATCCATGCAGTTGGCTGGAAATGTAGCTGAGTTGACAAAGTACTTACCTAGCATAATAAGCTAGTGTCACATACGAATTATCCCTGAACTCTGGACATAGAGGCAGGAGGAACAGGAGCTCAAGATCATCATCTGCTGCATAATAAATCTGAGTACAGTGTATAAATTCGTTACACGACTGACTCAACAGAGGAATCCCTCATTATTGGGGTGGAAATTATATGACTGGAAAACTTCCAGGAGGATTTGACACATGAGCTGAGAAAATCTATTTCTACATGGAATAAATAGTTGAGCTGTGAAGAGCATGCAGATGAAAACCGAGAAGACATGACATCCCACGCATAAGCATGAATTCTTGTCTCTGATATTTAGGATAAATATAAATTGAATTCATCTGCATATAAAATGATGGTATTCTCTTGTGAAAGGACATAACTTAAAAACCCATTTGGGTGTGATGTTTTGGCAGTGTATGAATGAGGATTTGGAAGCATTTTACTGACGATGCTGTAGCTTCTCTGGTGTGGAGAGGTGCAGAGTTTTGGAGTGAAATAAGAGGATGAAGACTTATTAAAAGTCATCCTCCAAAGGGTATTTGTGAAGACGTTGAACCTAGACTCAAAAGGGTCACCAATTTTGTCTGGTAATATTAAGGAAATTTCATTTTGCAAGGACCATATACTTCTTTGAATAATGGAAAGCTATGTGAGGAAAATTTCAGCCTATAACATTACTACATCTCCAACCTTCATTGAATAAGTTGATTTCTTTTAGCCCTAGGGCCTTCAAATATAACATGAGAATCATATTGAGATAGCAGGCCTGATGACTTTTTACATGAAGGATCTACATTTGTGCACTGTCTATGTTTTCTAAATTAATGAATAATTTTAAGCATGATAATGTTGGCATTTCATAAATATTACCTTGATCATAATGCAGAAGATAAATTTCAGGGTATGAGGCAGGAGGCAGATAAATTAGTTAGGAAATTGTTGTAATATTTCTGGGGAGAGATAATGAGGGATTAAAATGAGAAGAACCATTGGGAATTAAAGGAGACGATGAGACTAATAAAGGCCCTTGTAAGAGCAAACATAATGGAAAAACGTAGACGCATTCTGTCTAATGTTGAAATGTGCCATACATATCTGCTATTACTGCAACTTTTTAACACAGCATAGAAAGTCTGGCTAATTCATAATGAAAAATAATACAATGTGTACAGATTGGAAGAAATAAGACTGCTTTTACACATATTGTAAGGATTTACTTTACTACACACACACACACACACACACACACACACACACACACACACGGAAATCCACAGACAAATGAAAAAATACAATCCAGTGCAAGCCTGCCTTAAAAATCAACACATATAAGATGAACAAATTTTGCCAAATAGGTGTGCCAAAGGTTATATTTCCACTCAAAGAATCCTTCATACAGCCCCATACCTTTTCCTACTATACATGATTAATATTAATTATGGGACATGTATGGACCACTATGAATATAAGACCAAATTAGAGTCCCATGTGTTTGGAATGAATTAGTTCCCCAGAAAGACTCTTGGTGCCGAAGCTTGAGGATACAACATCTTTGTAAGCAAAAGACTACACAGACCACAGGTAGACTTGTCTTAGATGAGAGTCAGAGGTCTCTCAGTTTTAACATTACAACATGATGATTCATCTTGATTTATAACTTTGCCAGTTATTTTAGTTTATGTTTAGTTTGTATAAAAATTCATTATTATGTTTAATATATCTACCATGGGAGGGTCACAGACAATGTCAACTGTGTTGTCAGGCAAACATGACTGTTGTTGGGGTAGAGGACTGAGAAGTATTAAGCAGACACAAGATGGAGTCAGGACAAGATAGTGTTACCTTAGTCACTTCAGCTTGACCGCATAGAATGATCCAGTGGATATCTTTGGAGTTTGGCAAGCACATTTCTGTGTATGTCTGGGAGTTATTTCCAAATATGATTAGTTTAGGATTGTCATGGCTCCAACTCTAATAATCATTGTTTTAATATATGTCTGGCTTCAAATTATGAATAGACTTTTGTGGATGTGAAAACTAGAAGCAGGCATGCTATGAATCTTTACTACCCCTTTCCTCTAGCTTGGGAAAATGCTATGAGTTGGAATCTCAAAGTTACCATAGTAACTAAAAGTACCAATGAACTCTCAACAACAAGTAATGAGATTTTACACCATTAATATTATACTTTTCTTGCAAATTTTTGATTCAAAATAGTTCAGATAAAAATCAATATTTTGTTACATCAAAATATTATAACATTATAACATTCTGACACATAAGACTTATACAACATGATTGTATATATATATATATATACACATATCTGTGTGTGCATGTGTGTATATGTATGTTTATATACGTTGCACACACATATGCACACACATACACATATATTTACGTATATAGTATCTTATTTCTATAGTAGAGACTAACACTACTAAACTACTTAAGATTCTCAAATAATCAAAGAAGCAAAGAATATGCATATTTAAAAAATGAATACCATAGCCATGAATATCAAATCTGCTATTAAGAATTTATTCTTAACCTTCTCTGTGTAATGACTTTTATTATTGACACAAATGATCTTTTTTTCTGGGAGGCTATGTAAGGGCCCTTGGACCACAAAACCCTCTGCTGTGAGATGGAATGAAGGTACCCAATACCCAGGTTAAGTGGGCAGATACAGTAATCTACTGTTATAGTCTGATTTGTGTTGCACTCATAAAATATCAAAACAAAAGAACCCTGAGGAAAGAACTGGTTTACAGTTCTACAGGGAACGAGAAGCTGAAAGATCACATCTTCCATCATAAACTCAAAGCAGAGTGAGCAAACTGGGTGTGGGGCCAGGGTTCAAACACCAAATTCTCCCCCAAGTGACTTACTTCATCCAGCAAATAATGGCACCATCTACAGACAATGTGGTCAAATACCCAGAGCGGTGGAATCCTTCTCATTCAAGCAACCACGTGTATTAACACAGGGATGTATTGATTCCTCCTCATTTTTGTTTGTTATTTCCAAAGACATTTTGATTATCTTGAGATTGCATAGATAAAGCTATTCAAAATAGTCTGGGTGTCTTGGGAAAGCTTGTGAGAATGAAAACATTGCCAATAATGAGAAATCCATTTAACAGAGTTGGAAGTGGGAGAGTGTCTAGCCAGTAGGAATATAATGAAGGCTGAGCCAGCTCATAAAGTGATGTCACCTTAAAATGGAGGAAGACATACAGTGTTGGGAGTGACACCAGACATGGATTTAAGAGGCTTGGATTTGATTCTCAGCCACAAAACTCTTTGCCAGTTTATGACTCTGCTCATCACACTTGATCCATTTGGATCTAAGTTTCCTCACTTATGAAATAGAGATAATATATGTTGAATTTACCTCAGTTATAATCATAATTACAGCTTACTTCACTGGTCTGTAATTTTTAAAGTTTTTGTTGTAACAGCATTTTTATCTTTGTAACAATGCTCTGAAGAGCTCACAGAAAGAATTTACAACATATTTTTTATGTAGCTTCTCCGGAATGTATATCTTGTTTTATGTTGTAGAGAATGGACAAATAAAATTAATTCCAGATTCAGAATATTTTCATATAATTTATTTTTTTTTTGATTGGGAAAAAATAAACCTTAAACCGAAAACAAGGCAAGTCTCACAATTTAAGTTTATGGCCTTCATCTTCATTAAGTGTCCAGAAAAAGAATTTTGAGTTGTAGCAAAGGGCTCTATGGAAGTTTGGTATTACTGTTCATGTTTCTGACAGTTTCTGACTCCTGAGGATGCAATTTTGGTATTACCATTCACGTTTCTAACAGTT
>JADRCH010000353.1:308816-375408 GCA_019843965.1 Rhynchomys soricoides | reverse complement strand
GAAGAAGAAGAAGAAGAAGAAGAAGAAGAAGAAGAAGAAGAAGAAGATCAACAATAACAACAAAAATAACAACAAGAAAAAAATTTAAAAAAAATTACCTCTTGGAGCAAAGCAGGCAAATAGTTCAATGGTCACTGCTATGATAAACCTTTTGCTGATGTCCTGAAACAGAATATCCATTCTCCCTTCCCTGCTGTTTCCTCTATAGCATTGGAAATAAGATTCCCCATTCTGTTGTGCCCCATGTTGGGTGCCATTTATAGCTGGCTTTTTGGCTATTTCTACCACACTTCTCCACCCTTATCCCTTCCAACCCCCAACACTTAGTAGGAGAGAAAAAAGGCCAGAAGGTAAAGGGTGCATCAATATCATTAGGGGCATCAAGTTCCTTGGGGCAATTTGGATCTTTGTCATTAGGATATCGCTAACCAGCAACCAGCAGTAAACAACTGACAACCTGCAACCTGCAACTGGCAACAGCTACAGCAACAGCAACAGCAGTAGCAAACAGCAATAACAGCAGCAGCAGGAGGAGCAGCAGCAGTCATGCCCTCTTGGGACTCTTGCATTTATAAACTCTCTTCAAAAATCCCAACACTATATACTTCCAGAAACTATCTGCACGTGACAAAATCATACCCCTGTGAAAGCATGAGACAAATCATAGTCAGCTGCTGTGGACAATCTGAAGCAGTTCCATGTCTCATACCTGGTATTAAAACAAAAACACATTCCCATAACATTTATATGTTTTTGAAGAAACCAAAATGCTCACTACATATTTATATGTGTGTATCATATTTAGGGCTAAGCACTCTTCAATTAATTATTCTCAACATCTTCCACATCTATCCACCACTGTCTATTTGAAAGAGTGACATCTCTGGCTGAGACTGAGAGTAGCACTCATCTTTGGGGTAGTGATCTGGCAGGCAGTCTGGCACACCGGTTGAACACAGGCAAACTCTGGGAGACCCGGCGAAGTAGTTTGTGTGAGACCAGAAACATTTTTGCCAAGGCTCCTGGAAGCTTTTTGGCATATCACACCCAGGTAGATGCGTGGTCACACAGCCCCAAGCCATCCCCACGTTAGTGAGACACCTAGAGGCTTAGCCACTCCCCTTCCCAGTTACTGTATCTGTCCCACCTTTCTGCGAGGCTGTGGAGGTACAGTTCTAGCCATGCCACTTTCCACATGATGAAAATTAACATCTTAGAATTATGGACTGTCTCTTCATCTGGACCCACTGTGGTAAGCAAGGGATCTGGCCCTCTATTAATGAGCTGCGGCAAATCTTCCAGCGCTCCTAGACAGTACCCATTCACCCAAGCCTAAGCAGTTAGCCCAGTGCCCAAAGCAGCTGAGACATGGTCCCAGTGGGAACCCCAGATGTGCTCCGGCTAACCGGAGGTGTGCTCCGGGGCACCCTGCGGTGACTGTGGTGCCCCGGGCTAGAGAACCCACAGAGATGGCTGCTGTGAGTTCCCAGGAATGGCTCCCTCCCCCACCCATGCGCAGGGCCCGCAGGGGTTTCCTACAACCTGCCTGTCCAACCTGCCCGTCGGACTATGGGGGAAGAAGCACTGCCACTTCCTGCACGTGTTCTGTCCCACCCAGAGCCGCAGCGCCCCAGGATATACATGTGGGGTTTCATTCCACCGCGCGGGATTGTTCCCAACATTCATCTATATGCACAAACATGAATATTTAGAAGGCCGTTTGCTATTATGTTCTGCTGGTTAGTTTTTGTCAACTTAATATAAATTTGAGTCACTTGGGGAGAGGCAACCTCAGCTGAAGCGTTTCCTTCATTAAATTACCTGTGGGCATGTTTGTGGGGTAGTTTTTCAATGTACTGATGTGGGAGAACTGAGCCCATTTTGGGTAGTGCTATACCTGGCAAGGTGGTTCAGAGTTATATAAGAAATCAAGCTGAGTGAGCTATGTATAGAAAGCAAGCCAGTAAGGAATGGTCCTTGATGGTCTTTGTCTCTGCTCCTGCTTCGATTTTTGTCATGAGTTCCTTCAGTGACAAACTGTGATCAGGATATGGAAGCTAAACAAACTTTCTTTTTCACAAGTTGTTTCAGTCATGGTACTTATCACACAACAGAAAGCAAAGAACATGTGCTAATTTCTTGAACACAAGTATAAGTTTTCCCTAGAGTCTGTGATCTCTCTGACATGTGTTTTTGATCAGTTTTGCAGTATTAAATATGAATTCTGTCTTGTAGATAAAGTATCTAATACAATCAGAGAGTAGATGTTAACACCCATGGTTTACACACATATTGCCTGATATTTAGTTCTCATAGATAGTTTTATAGCTGGTCAAGACCATTAATGTTTTTTTTGTTTTTCTTTATGCCAGCAGCCTGTGTAGCATCTTCAGAAACTACAAAAGATAACTACCAAGAGAAGGCTCCCAGCTCAGATACGCTTGATTACTTTATATCATGCATCTAAAGTATAAAGTTTCCTAAATCATAGATATTATCACGTATTACAGGAAGGATGTAGTTTAGTTTTATTTGTAACACTTTTCTTTTTTTTTTCAGCATCTGTTTCAGAATCAGATAAAATGTGAGGATTCCCCAAGGTAGTGGGAGGGATGTAATCAAAAGCCCCAGGGATGGTAATAGCCAGACTTAATCAATGTTACATGGCTTTTAGCTGTTACTTTTAAAAGTGTTTATTGACTGAAAGAATATGCACAGAGATGTTTCACAGGTATAATCTTTGTTTCTAATGATGCAATCAATTAATTTTATATTGGTAAAATTTTCAGGTTGTAAATCAGACGCTTTCTTTTTAGTTTCCAGTTTTTATCTTAACTATAAGATTAGAGCTCTGACTTTGTTTTCATTTTTAATATCCAGGGAGCTAGTCCATAATCATCCAGCCGTTTGGAGGGCTGTTCAAAGACACACCCAGATGTGGTCAGGAAAGTATGGACAGAGCTTGTGGTAAGGCATGAAATGTGCCTACTGCAAGCAAAATGCTCACCAAAAAATTATTTAAGCTTTAAGAGACTCACATATCCTATTTATTATGTATTATCAAGACCATAATCTGAGATTTTGTAAATGTAAAAGCAAACCAAAACAAAAAGCCAGTCAACATTTGATAATCAGCAAGCTCCAGTGTGTTCTCATAAACATTTCATTTACTGCCACTTTCAGAGAGTTGTTTTTCTTGTCATAAGAAAACAGGCAAAAGCAGTCAGGTTCTGAACAATTTTCATCAATCCAGGAGATTTATGGTGTGCTTTTTGCACCATCTACCACCAATATGCCAGTCACTGTAGGGAAGATAGGCACCAAGAAAAGTTGATGAGGTTGCTATTTAGAAAGGAGCTACATCATGCATTGAGATAGTGGGAGCCCATAGAACATGGGCAGGAGAGACTTCATCAAAAGAGCGCCAAGGAAGCCAAGGTGTATAAGAATTTTACAAGGAGAAGAAATCTTATCTCTTACCTAATCACTGCCTATTTCTTTTGGAGATCACATAAAAAAATTTCTCTGAGATCAAATAATGCTTTTTGCCACACACTTATGTAAATAAATAAAATGCATTAATAAGATTGTGTACTATTCTGGTTTGAGAGTCGAGTCTGAGAGGCAGAAATTCCTGTAATAAAGTTATATTTTATTTTCACAGTAGCTTATCTTATATAATCATCATCATCCTTGCTTAGATACTAATTGAAGTCATAGGCACACAACTTTTTGCAGTTGGTTTCATAAGTGCTGACAGCCTTGATTTCTGGAGGCATCCATCTGATTTAATCCATAGTGAGAACACTCTATGTCTTTATTAGGAATTTTTACTATAGACCACTGATGACTTACAAAGAAAGGCAGTCCTGTGTTGGATTTGCACCTGATCACATGACAGATGATGTGTTGTGTCTGCCTTTGTGTATCTATAACCCTGAGAACCAGCAATACCTTCATCTTCAGTATTGGAACAGGCAAATGTGTGTAGTTAGTCAAGCTGCTTCTGATTTTAAGGAGGATCACAATACCCTCCCTTGCCACATTTTTACCTTTCTCTTCCATTTGATTTGATATTTTATCTATTGTGTTATCTCAACAAAACCAAAGCTGTGACTTTGGAGATTTCATAAGGTCTGCTTTTTACAAAGAGTTAATGGGTTGTGTTTCTTAAAGTATTTGGGTAACATATGCTCCAAAAGAATTAAGAAAAAAACACCAGCACTTTTGGATCTTACATATTAACTGATGTTATTTGTATATTGATGTCAGTATTTATGAACATAAACCCCACCTGCTTTAACTATTGTGCAGGATTATAGCCAACACAAACTGGTATATGTTGCATTGACTTGTCCTGGAGAGACATGAACAAATATCTACTCATTCTAAATATGGAATCAACAATAACCTAAAGTAATAATTCTCCCAAAGTGTAACTTGGCAAACTAGTAAGTTTATTGTTGTTACATACAAGAACAGATGACTCCATGGTGGCTGAATCATTAGATTAAAAACCTACAAAGCACAGATGGATGATGACTAAACAAACCTGCAACCCTATTGTTGCTTGCACAACTTGTAGGCAGCACAACAGGTCTGACAGTTTCCTCATAAATTCTGACTGAATAACTACAAGGAGAGGGCATGTGAATAGTGTCTGTTTGCCGAAGTTTTAGGGTATATTTACTGCCTGAGTCTCATAAGATTCTCTTCTCTCTTCAGGAGGGATTCTTTTAATTCAGAAGTTACTATAGAGTACTCCACCTCTTCTTCTGTCACTTACACTCTGTCTTCCTTTATGCAATGTTTTCTGAGATTTGAAGCAGGTTAAGTTTTCAGCTCTGAAATATGGCCACAGCAACAGTCACTTGCTTTCTTGAACTTCATCTGTGTTTATGAGCCTCTGTGAATATACCATCTATGCAAAAACCAAGTTTCCTTCCATGGCTGGTTGCAGCTGACAGCTAGAGCGATCAGTGGGTACAAACACATGTTTAGAAGACACTTTGGGAGGTATAGATATTGAAAAAAACAGTAGCAATTGCTTCCCCACAGGGGCCTATGACTTCTCCATCCATAGGTTTTTGTTCTGCCTTGTAGATACTATCAGTTCTAATTCCTTCTCATGGAGCAGGTCTTTGGAAAGTGTTGGTTTTGAATGCAATAGCCATGCCACTATTGTACAAGCATGTATGTCTTAGATTGCATGTTAGTATCTTATAATGTACAATATACAGCCAGGCATGACAGTTGATGATAATTCTCTTTTAGTAGTCTGAGTAGCACATCCTGACATTATGAAAGCAAGCCAGAGAAGAAGGTGCTTCTAGCTTAGAATTTTGTTTCTCTATGTCCTCAAACCAAAGCACAGTGGCTTCAGCAATGGGGTCTTATTATTGGAGTCTAGAACCAACAGTAGTGGCAATAACCTTTAGATCTTATGGGGCTGCAGAGTCCTCTTTGGTTAATAACACAGGGAGGTATATCACCTCTGGTACTAGGAGTTTTATTCAACTACTTTATGGCCAACTGGAGAGCCCTCTCCTACTTATGCCTTCTATATTTAAATTCTTTAGCTACTATGTAGTTAACCCATTCTTCCATTCAGCTAACTCACCTCCAGGTAAGTTGTAAGGTCATAAAATATAACATTGCACCTGACTGTCTTTAGTCCAGTTCTGCAAAATAGTGTCATAAAATGACTACTCCTGTGGCTGACAATTGTCTATGTGTGCCATGTATATTGAGTTGGGTGAGACTCTAGATGGTGGTTTCACATGTCACTTTCATTAATTTTTTTTTTGTAAGAGCTTGTGGTAGTGTCGACACAAGATAACATATTTTCATGATTCATTGATGGGCATAGGCCCTATGGAGTCTACGTAACAGTCTCTTAAAGGTCTGGTTAATTTATGTACTTTTTCCATCAGTTTCTATCCACTGAGGCCAGAAGCAGAAGCAGGCTTACCATGACTGGAGAACATGTAAGACTCTAGAATATTTTACAGGAAGTTGGTTGTTTTATCTATTATCATTATCATTCTGTCCTGACTTGTTTTGGGACAGACTTTACATGAACACAATGAGCAGCCTTTGACTTAAGAGAAGGTGATCCATGCTTTGATAAGGGGAATTCTTTCTTAATCTCTGGGAGGAATCCATGCACTCACACTGTGTGATGCCACATGGAAAAGTACCAGGGTTTCTGATTCATATGGAACTATATTATATATTTAATTCCCAGAGTTGCTGCCCACTACTGCTGCTGTGTCCAAGCTAGTATCTATTACCTATTAGCTTTTTTGTTCCCAATGGGAGATCTATAAAGTCAAACTTCTAAATACAGGGCAACTCTTGGTAAAGACTGTCATAGGCTAAGTCATATGAGTTCCTATTATCCATTCTGCTCTTCAGTTGGGCCACAAGCTAATATTCTTTCCCCTCTGTCCAATTAAATTGTTTGTGTTTATTTATATTGATATATCTGCACATTCCTATTTGTTGCTTCTTTTTCCAAGTTAACAAAGAACAGATAACTCATGTGAAGTATGACAATTCATTAACATCCTCAGGAGGCACAAGAATATCAACAACTTTTATACATCTGAAGGCACAAGTTGTCATAGGGTACCATATGCATCTGTTCAGACTTTAATACTTCCTATAACTTTACAGTTGTGCCTGGCCCTTGTATTTCCTGTGAATTTATCTCAGATTCTTGTTAATTTAGGTGTGCCTGTATATCTGCCATGTGCTTTTTAAATTTGTAAAACACTGAGATGTTAGGATTATGGGACTGATTATTTCAATTTGAAAATAACTTCTGAAATTCAAAATAATTCCATTCAAAGAAATAGCTAGCTATTCAGGTAGATGATTATTAAAGGTTTGCCCAATGCATACTGCTATCTTGCCTTTTGTTATTGTTGCTTTTTGCTTGTTTGTCTTTGTTTTTGTTTGTTTGGTTTTGGAGACAAGGCCTTATTTTGTATTACAGACTGGCTTTGAATTCAGATCCATAAGCCTGAGCATTGTATGTTCTTGATGTATGACTGCTGCTATGTGAATTCCCTTCTGTGTCTTCTGTTCTATTCTACTGGCCTTGGTGTTTACTTTTATAGTGGGAACCTGCAGCTTTTGCCACTTTTGTTCTATCAGTCATGTCTGATGACTTAGCATGTATTTTTCTGCTTAGGTTTGCTTTGGTATCCAGGGTCCCTTGCATTTGCATATGAATTTTAGGATTTATTTTTCTTGCTCTGTAATGTCATTATTGCATTGACTCCGTATGTCTCTTTTGGTGTTAGAAGTCTTTCTAACATAGGAAGTCTTTCTATCTTCTAGCATTTTTTGTGTCTTAAAGTTTTCCTTGAAGAGGTCTCTCCCTTCTGTGAATAGCTTTATTAGTTATTTTATTTTCTGAAACAGTTATGAGCAGGATATTTTCCATAATTATTTTGGGAGGGAAAAGTTTGTAAATATCCTTGTTTGCTATCACTCACTCACACACACATGCACACACACACACAAACACACACATACACATACACTTGCATGTGCATATGTATAGATATATAAGTGTGTGTGTGAAGGAAGTATATGTAGCACAAAGTGGTTTTTTATAATAATGAAATGCATCATGCCACTTTTGATCAGTTTTTTGGATGATTTACTCTCCCACGGTTTTCTAGCTTTAGTTTTGACAGGGTCTATGCTCTATAGCTGAGCATAGCACCAGCACTCACATTTTTCTACCAAGCTGAGTTCATAGCTGCACATTATTATGCGTAAATAGATTGCCATATACTATCCTATTAAACATCTTTTTATTTTGTGACATATGGTAGCAACCTTCCTGAATTTAGAAAATGTATTTTCTACAAATGTTTTACACAAGTGTACACATCATTGTTGTTATATTCCTTATTGTTTGCCTCTACAAATCATGTCCTGAGTCACTTCTTATTGAATAGTTCATTAAAACTATTATGTAGTAAGTCTATGAAGTTAGAAACATGTAGGCCACATAAATTTCCTGTGATAAAAAAAGTCCAAAGCCACTCTTTTTGTATTCTGAGGATTCTTGGGTCAAGGTTAAACTCTGCATTTCATGTGATATTACTTATAAATAGATATTTTTTTCAAACTTGACTTGAATGGATTCTTTTATTACTCATTTGGTGGTCATGAAATGCACTAAGAAGATATATTTTTGCTGTTTTCTATATAGCCTGCCATTCCCAATGACTCTGGCTCATGACACCCAACCTGATGTCACATAGATCTTTCTATTATAAACGCTTTTCTTTCCTTATAGAATAAGTTCTTTGACTTCTCTTTTTGACCTTATGTGGGGGTTTGGATGAACATGATCCCCCATAGGCTTATATGTTGAATAATGGTCCCCAAGTTGGCATAACAATTTGGGAACGGTTAGAAGGTGTAGCCTTATTGGAGGAGGTGTGCCACTCGGGTTTACTTTGAAACTGGAAAAGTTCATCCTTAGTGCTTCTTCTCTTTCTACTCATGGTTCAAGCTATTAATTCTCAGGTGTTTCTGCCTCTCTGCCTTTGCTCTGGGGTACTGGATTCTATCTCTTTAAAACTGTAAGCCCCCAATTAAATACTTGAAAAATAAGTTTCCTTGGTTATTTTGTTTTATCATAGCAATAGAGAAGTGATTAGGACACCTGCAAACTTCTTCTTTTGAATGCCCAGCTAAGAAGTCTTTTCTTTCAGAAACTTGTCCCTTTCCTTGCCCTATGTCATAAGGCTTTTCCAAGTGAATTGGCTGGTAGGGTGATCTCACTGGGCTATAATTTGTTTCATTATACTTCTAGTCTTTGGAGAATGGGTGTTCCTTTTATTATCTCTCCTTGGCATTTAGAATTTGGGGCTGAAATGTTTTAGATGGTGTTTCCTTTACTCAAGATAGTTTGCCTTTGTAGAGTTATGAGCACTGGAATCAGATGGAACCACTAGATTTCCAACGGTGGTCTGAGTCAGGGTATTATTAGTCATAATATAATTCAACTATGAGGATTTTAAGAATTAATGCAGTTGAAGAAAGAATTACCCTTAAAAATAGCAAGTGCCTGTGTGATGGGACTGTGATGAGGCTATTCTGAAAGAATTCTGGGAAAATTAAATGTAGTGTCCTTTAGCACGCACAATTGTTATTTCTATTGTGGATTAAATGCCATATAATTTTTTACTCAGTAGGGTACAGTGAATGTCTCCTAGGTTCTTGTGATTCTACTTCCACAATCTTTCAAAGACATTAACCTGAAACATTGCAGACTTCAGGACGGTTATTGATACTACACGAGGAAGGCAAAGAATGGATCTCAAAGTAGACTCTAGAAGCCAGGCATTTTATGCATGCCCTTCAGATATGAACAACAGAATGTATATTTACCACTTTCTTGCCCTCAGGAGAGTGAAAAATTCATGTCAGCAAAAGAAGGAAAGCTGCTTTTTTCCCACTACTACTACTACTACTTCTTCTTCTTCTTCTTCTTCTTCTTCTTCTTCTTCTTCTTCTTCTTCTTCTTCTTCTTCTTCTTCCTCCTCCTCCTCCTCCTCCTCCTCTTCCTCCTCCTCCTCCTTCTTCCTCCTCCTCCTCCTCCTCCTTCTTCCTTCTTCTTCTTCTTCTTCTCCTTCTTCTTCTTCTTCTTCTTCTTCTTCTTCTTCTTCTTCTTCTTCTTCTTCTTCTTCCTCCTCCTCCTCCTCCTCCTCCTCCTCCTCCTCCTCCTCCTCCTCCTTCTTCTTCTTTGTTTCTTCAAGACAGAGTTTTTGTGTATAGCACTGGCTGTCCGGAACTCACTCTATAGACCAGGCTGGTCTCAAACTCAGAAGTCTGTCTGCCTCTGCCTCCCAAGTTCTGGGATTAAAGGCATGTGCTACCACGGCCTGGTACTTCTTCCAGCATTTGCTTCTTAGGGAACCATTACTTTGCTCTGGCCATGATTCTTCAATTGCATCTGCCTCATTCTCTCCTCAAGTGCCAAAGCAATGCCAAATGTTTTGGTTAATTGCAATATTTTCACCATTTTGATTGCTATAGTATAATTATTAGTATTTGAAAGAAAGAAAACATAAGGTTTAACAATGAACAGTAGGGAGTAAGGGCAAGAGAAGAAGATAGAGAATATCTTAGCATACGTACAGAGCTATGATGTACTTTGACTTGTTTGCAATGAATAGACCTGGCTTAGATGAGAAAAAAAAACAAAAACAAAATGGGGGAGATTGAATAGGGATAAGAGGACAGGACTGATTGATTATAGTCCAACATTATACGACCTGAGATTGGAACAAGACCTGGGTTCCTGGAACTTGGAACTGACTCATCAGATTGTAACAAACAGTACTGAAAGTTAGATCTCAAATAAATTTTAAGAATCAGATGTGTGTGTCTATGTGTGTTGCTTGTGCATGCACATGTACATGTGTGTTTACACACCTGTGAATATAGAGGTTAGAAATCAAAGTTAAATATCTGCTCTTATTGTTCTACACTGCTTTAATTGAGTCAAAGTCTCTCAGTAGCTCTGGAATTTGCTATTATAACGAGACTGGCTTGTCAATGAGCCCTAGGTATTTTTCTGACTCCATATCTCCAGTGCTGCGATTACAAACATCCTCATATTTGTGCAACAATCACTTTACTGACTGAGCATTCTCCTCAGCGCCCTAGAAAGGAGATTTTCATTGACCCAGGAAAACAATGGTAGGAATTCTGATATAAACCAGAGCTTTTTGATTATTCCAAAGAGTTCATTGCTGTCAAGAATTTGCAAGCTCACCCCTGGGAATAGGTTAAACCCTCATGACTGATGATAGATCCAGAACCAGGAACCTATCAGGACTTTCCCTTTTATGCTTTTATGTCTACCAAATATCCCATTGGGTTCTACTTGTGTAATCACATATGCATTTTTCATGGTTATTTAAATATCAGCTAGAACCTGGAAGGAAAAACAAAACAAACACTCACCAAAATAAGGTATCTTAGTCACATTAGAAACAGGAAACATTAACAATTAACAGTATAGATTTCGTCTCATCTATTAGCTTGAAGAATCCAGAGAACATTACCCTTAGAACACTTGAAGACAGGACAGTTGTTCACAAGGGGACAATACTAGGACTTCTGACCTCTAGAGGAAAGATCCAGCTAGCTTAAGCATTCTCTCTGAAGAAGTCAGGGAATAACCATGTCATCTTCTCTCCTACTGCCTCTCCCTATTGTCCAAACTCAACAGAAAGGCATAGGATTAGGAAGCTGCTGCTATATTTTGGGTATTTACTTGACAAGGAGAAGGGAAGAGTGGAGAATCTGCTGGTGTAATCTGAAAATATTGACCACAGCATCTACATGTGCTGGTTTTCTGTGTATGTAAAGTATACAGGTACTAATCCTTAGAAAAATGCCCTTATTAATTCATTTCAGAAGCACTCATTAATAAATGTAGTTTTCTCCATTAAGGCCTGTTGTTTGAGAATCTTTCATAAGGACATAGAATACATACACGCACACACACATGCACGCACACACACACACACACACACACAGAGAGAGAGAGAGAGTGAGAGAGAGAGAGAGAGAGAGAGAGAGAGAGAGAGAGAGAGAGAGCAGTGACTGCATCTAAAGCCTGGGTCAACCAACTTCAGTATCCACAATTATGTAGTTAGCAGTGAAGCTGTGACTTGACCAGTACACAGTATATCATCAAAGGATGCAACTGTAAAAATATTATATAGTGTTCCAATTGGAACACTAATACTACATACAAATAATTCATTTCAAATCATTCCATTAATGAAGTGCATGTGTGTATGTATGTCATAGTGTGGGCTTTCCATTCATGCTCACTGATGTGCTTATATTTTCTTAAGAAGAATACTGTTCTCTGTAGGCTAGGAGGTAAAATTAGATACTGATTGTTTCTCTTTGGGGGAATAATAAATATAGATTTTCAAGATGGTGGCATAATTTATTCATTTGTAGAGATTAGGAGAGATTTTGCTTATTGAATTTTTGGGTAAGCTTTGGACTGCTTGCCTGCTACTATGGATTGCTTTTTACACATCTTGTTAGATGTTCTCTTTGATTTGGAGTTGATTGATTTCCTGGAAGCAAAAGTTGTGGGAGAGACCTAGTGAGGGTAAAATGTTGAGTATTGAAGGTATTTAAAATATTTATATGAAATAGATCTCCTGGCTGGATATATATATTTCTTGATAGTGGACTGAATTAATTAAGTTATTGTTTTAAGCACAATAGATATGAAATTTCCAATATTTGACTAATAATAAACTAAATTCAGCCATATTTTCTGCTTGCTTCGAAATTCTGTAAATTCAGATAACTGAAAAGAATATAGTAATATTTTAAAGACTTTGGTAATTTACTATACTTACATGGGCACATGCATCTGAGGAAATACTGGACTAGAAAATTGCTGCAGATAGTGATATATCAAAATAACTGTTGATTTTAAAGTTAACAGTGGATAAAATGGACAGATATTTAAAGTTAAACAAAAGAAAAAGTCAAGAGCCAACTATCTCTTATAAGGAAAATTAAAATTTTAAATAAATTGAAGAGCCAAAAACCAAACAAATATGACACAAGAACAGCAGCAGCAGCAGCAGCAGCATAATAGCTGGCATTATTAGTTGGAAGGCTGACAGGACCCACAACCCACCATGAACAGCACGGGAGGCTTGGGAGTGGTGACTTGTGGGAGGTAATAAAAGGCTGTAGGGTGGCTTGATGCACAGGAGTCCTTCATTGGAGATGGGAAATAAATCACACAGTACTCACTATATATCTATAAGTACACTCTGTTCTAACAACATACTGTTCTATTGTGTCAGGAAGTAGATTATCTATTCAAATGATGTAAAGTGTCTCCGGAGTTTTTTAATGGATGTGCAAGGGAATGATAAGAACAATAAGTTTGGGTGAAACACCAAGGAATGGTTAGATCTCTCCCAGAATGGAGCAGGTGGCACTTCTCCTTTGAGGTGATGTTAGCAATGAGTAAGTGGACATTCTGGAAATTGGATATATTCCTAACTATTGGCAGAGAAATATCATCATCACACAATCTGCTTGTCTCTTATTGCTCTGACATAGTAAAGCTGTTGTAAAGAAAGATTTTTTTTTTTACATTTACAATAGACTCCTGTGCCCAAAGAACAGTAAGAGAAATTCAGTTTACTAATATGTACACTTCAGGTATTCATGGAGATACCATAGTAGGAAAGAATAGTTAGCAGAGAGGATGTATTCAGTTTGTTCCTGTACAGCATCTTCAAAAAGAAGAATAAAACAAAGTTGGTGAGGACATATGGGGAATCTCTAGGGATGGAGACTTGCAAGAAGGAACTAAGTGGTAGAAATCCCCTACAGTACAAGTTATTGGTCCCTCCCACAGTTCTACAAGGGTCCAAAGTTGTCACAAAGTTTGTTAGCCCTGGTGTGGGACAGACAGTGCATTTTACATTTAAGTGTGTTCTAGGTTGAAGTGAACAAATGTAGAGCTGAAAGACTCCCTTGCTTGTCTGTTCTCAATGGCCTTTGTGGGTTTTGTTCTGGTCTACATATGAGTGAGATCGTGAGACACTTCAGTTTGCATTTGGCCTTTTTTTTCATTCAATACAGAAATTTCTAGGGTTTCTGTTTGGTTTTTTGTTGTTGTTGTTGTTGTTTTTTAATTTTATTTTTGAGAAATGACTGTTCTTAAGTGTTTTATTTTTGGTTTTGCTATTGAGTTTTTTAAATTATATATTATTAGTATAGGCACCCTTATTCGATGCATAATTTGGAAACCCTTTCTTCCATTCTGCATGCTGTCTCTTCCCTGTGGGGATTATTTCCTTTGCTACATGGAAAAGTCTGACTTAATGCCATTTGTATATTTATATTTGAGTTTTCATGTCTTTTGCAAAAAACAAGTCCTTTCATATTCCAGCATATTGACATATCATCTCTATGACTTCTAAAATTTCATAACCTTACTTTAAATTTTAATTTATGTTATGTTTACTTTTTATAAATGGTGAGAATTAGGGAGTCTAGTTGTCTTATTCTGCCCATGGATACCAAACCTCTCAGAACCATTTCTTGAAAGATTTGTCATTAATTTCTTAACCTTGTAAACATTTCTTGTTTAATTTTTGCACTGATAGTAGTTCTCTTTGTATGGAAGGACTTTCTCTTCTCCTTTTACTGTATTGGAGCCCATTTGGTATTTTCTTATTCTTCTCCAGTCATTTGCACTGTAGGCTTTTACTTCCTAATTGCACAATGAAGGCAGGGGTATAGTTTATATTTTTATATAAAAATATTGAACTAAAGCAGAAACTAATTCTGCTCCTGGTGTTCAGTACTAATTTATGACAAGTGACCACCCACAGAGTGAAAGGGTCAGGCATGATGTCCTCATTTGCATAATGAGGGCACTTTCATCTCAGATATACTTTTCTCCTCTGATTCTGCAAGTGCTAGAGCTTCATATATATACTACATTTATAAAATAAATATACAAACTAAGATACTCTCAATCCTGTATGTTCTAGTCTCAATAAGATCAGCTATTTTTTATGTTCTATATACAAGTGAGATCATACAGTACTTGTAGAACCTTTAACTCTTTATGAAGTATCTATCATCCACTTATATGTGTGCAATATAATAACTATACCTTGTCTTTAAATACCACTTAACAATTTCACATATGGGAACCCTTGTCTTAAAATGAGTTATAAACTATCTCATAGAGTCATATATTACTATATGACTTTTGTGACCCTACTTTTGGTTTTATTACAGTGTTTATTGATTCTCACAGTTAATGCCTAACAAATCCTTGTATGGATGTAGAATGCATTGGGCTTAGCTTCTAAATTCATATTTCCACGTAAGATTACTTCTTTCATCAAAGGAAGGTTTCTCAGACCACAGTCCTCCTCTTCTCTAGATCTCCTGTGATTTCAACATCACTGCCATCTCCCTTCATAATAAGGAAACATTGACTGACTCTTTATGATGTGCATGGCAGCAGTCCAAATTCTGTCGTCAGGAGAAATGGGAACAGCTGCCTATTATTTTCTATATAATAATCTTTCATACATTTGAAAACTATTTCCAAAGTCTAAGATCATTAACTTTAAAAGAGCTTCAAATATTGGACAAGGTCAATTGATGCACAAGACAGAATGTGCAGGGTAAAAGAGAACATGTTATGGAGAGAGGAAGCTGTGTGAGCGTGTTAGCAGCTGGAGACCCATTTCTCCTATAATGCAGCAGGCAAGCACAGAAGAAGATGAGCTGTCAGTCTCCTGGTGCACATCATTTGTCACAAGTCCTTTTACATCTTCACAGGCAGGGACACCTCTCTTAGTATGCAGAGCTTGTTATGGGACTATTGGTCTCTGTGCACACTCAGTGCACTTTGTTCTTGTCAGTTAATATAGCTGAGAACAGATGTACTGGAGGATTGCAATTTTGCTTCTGCTCTTGACAGTTGAAATTAAAATCAAATACCAGGCTATAGATGTCTATAAATATATATGGTCATTTCATGCTTCCAAGTGGTGGGGGATTGGTTTACAGTGTTTGTTTGTTTGGGGGGTAGACATTAATTGCATGTAAAATATCACATAAGAGCCATAGAATACAATGGTATATGATGGAATTCTCACCTGGGAATTGGATAAAGATTCCAGTCAGAAAAAGTATGCGTGTTCCTTCCATACCTCATTCCTTATTCTAAGGACTGAACATTTAGTGTGCTTACTAGCATATCAATTCACAGTGATATTGCTCTTTATGGAACATGGTATCAAAATGCTGTAGACCAGTTTAAGTAAGATCTCTTTTGAATAGAAGAGACTGCATAAATTCAGCTATTAAAATCATTCTTTATCTTCAGGTTTATTTAATAGAATTTGAGTAATGTATTTCTTGATTCTATTTTATGATCAGTCTTTCCTATGCATTCCGATTTTGTTTAGATTAAAAAATACATATCTCCTCATGTGAAATTTTACTTGAGTTTGAGGATTTAGTTCAGAGAATTTAATTAAACCCATGTGAGGTAAGAAAAGCTGAGGCATTTTGGGGCAAACTATCACTAAGACTGAATATATTCTGTTGGAATTATGGGGTTGAGTATTACTCAGAAACTTTAATTAATTAATTAAAATATTTTACATTTAATTCATGGATATTTTGCTTATATGTATCTGTGTGTGCCACTTTGGGGCCTGGCATCCATGGAGGCCAGAAAAGGGTGGGTTTTCTATCCCCTAGTGCTGGAGTTACGTATGGTTGTTTCTGTGGGTGCTGGGAATAGGATTTGGGTTCTCTGAAGAACAGCCAGTGCTCTTTATCCAAGCCATTTCTCCCCTAATCTGTTACTCCTTTGTTTATTATTTGTTTGTTTGTTTATTATGTTTATTTGTTTGTTTGTTTAGGTGATAGCCATTCTTCTTTTCTTTTTTTCTTTACTTTTCTTCCAGTTCCATCCCATTATCACTGACTGACATTCCCTGGACAGAATACCCCAATTAAATGAAGAGGGCAGAACTCCCAAACTCTCATACTCTCTACTAGTCACTTGCTGTTCCTCCAATCGGGATCATTTGCGCGAGGGTTAGGGCTCCTGGAACTCTCCCAATATCAAAGGCATTCTACCACATCTTTCAAATACATACACAAGCATTTTATAGCATACAACTTATGCAGGTACTAAGAAAACAAGGTCACTCATGTATATGTATGTGTGTTTTATATCATGTATGCACTCATGTATACATATGTATATATACATATATCTTTGTATATTATATCTTAAGTAAACTGTAAAGACATAGACATATTTATAAATGAATAAAGTTGCTTCTGACTTTTCATATTAGTTTTTCGTTATGAAAAAAATCACAAGGAACTCCTACTTCCTGAGAAACAACAGCTCGAGGTTCCACTGAGCCCCTTTGTCACAGCATACTTGCCAGTTGAGGAATGCATAGCATTGTTTTATATGTGTTTCTGTTTAAGGACCTTTTATTCTGTACATGTCATAGATTCATTGATTCTGAGCTCACAGTTAGCTGTAGAGTCATTCAGGGTTGGAAGGGGGGTAGGCCTATGCATCATCTTCTCTGCATGACTTGCTGCCCTCTTCCTCTGCTTAGGACTGCTAAACAACATGTCAGCTCTATGGGAGTCAGGACAACTCACAGACAGTACCAGCATGCACAACTTATGGAGGATAGGAAAGAACACTTGTCTGTAGTATGAAAGCTAGAACAATATAGCACAGTACTGCTGCTTTTAATCTCAATTGATAATGTGAATGACAGCTTGATTGAAATGTTTCTTTTGTGTGGGTCTTCCATTGATTGACTGTGAAAAATACTGACTTTATGGTTACAAAAAATAAATGAGGATGTGTGTGTGTGTGGTTCATTCACATTGACTAAAGAAAGGAAATTAAAAATGGTTTAATAAATCTATAACTAAAATTGGATTTCTTTGTAATGCCCCTAACAAAACCAACAAGCCTATTTACCATTACTGAATAAGGACACCGATTCTCAAGCATGTGAAAGGAATCTTCAGTCTGCAATAAGTGTAGCTGTGTTTGCAACAATTGGCTGTTCATGAAAGCCGTTTGTATTTACTCTTCAGTCATATGTACCCAATCATACAGGTGAATTATTAAAACCACAAGTGAGGGATAGTATACACTGTAATGTTACTTACCTTTGATGAGAATTTCTGAAGGAAGAGTAGAACAATCATCAAAGAATAACAAATTCATGCAGTTGCCATACAGATCTGATTCCCCACAGTGATCCCAAATTGTTGTCTTATGAAACCAATCAGAAAAGAGTCTCCTGGCTCTCCATGCCTATTTGTAAAGTCTTTTTGATAGCATAATAAAGGATTAATGGGGAATTCAGGTCTTTTGAAGAGTAAGGACACAGGCTTTTGCCTATCACAGACTCTTCAAACTCATAGTTGCTTGTGATATAGCCCAGCATGACAGTACTGCCTCATAGAAGGCTTTTCTCCTCAGCTTGCGCAGTGGCTTTCTAAGGTGCAAAGAGTGATACTTTCTCAGCATTGTAAACATTTGTCATATGAATTCTGACAGCAATGACCTTAGAAAGCTTGCCTGTGGGTTCCTCTGTTACTGCATCATGAGTTCATGTTTTACCATAACAAATGTCTAACATTTTAATATTGTAGATTTTATATTTCTCTGACCAACCTATTGGATCTTCACAGTTACCTTCACTTTTCAGTTCATCATGATAGACAGTTCTTTGTTTTATGATGAGGGTAGCACTTGGTGGTTTCTATGCCCTGTGGATCCGCTCTTCCAATTTATTGCCCAGATCTTCATTTTCATTCCCAGTTTTTATTAAAAATTTAGCACTTCATCACTTTTGGAATAGAACATGGGTGGGTAAATTTTCTTCTTCCTCAAGTTGTTGGTCATAGTAACCATAGAAGCACCATAGTCTCAAAGAAGATGTTCGCCATCATCCAGTGCTGTAGACAAATGTAATTCCTTTTTACTTGTCTTATCATTGATTTCTGTAGGGTGAGCTGCAGGGTATATAACATTTTCCACAACATTGTCACATCATAAAACAGAAAAAAAAACCAAAACAACCAGACTGAGTAATGATACAAAGTTTAGCTGCACACAGGGCATTGTAGAGAGCCCACACTGAGGTTTAACATCATTGAATGCCATTTTATTACTCTTTTGGGTATGTGCACATCAAAGAATCTAGGCATGGATAAGAAATACATACAGTACATACAGAAGCACAATTGAACTAGCAGGACACTTCTCTCCTTAAGGATGCTAACTCTGCTGTGAATTGTACATCTGGGTTTTGACTACAAATCTTCAAAGGAGCCTAGTCATGGACTTTTCTACCTATGACACATCAATGTCCAAAAAGCTTTAGATTTTGGAAGTTGTAGGGTTTAGGATATGAGGATCATATATTAATAAAAATTGCAGCCATCAAAACAAATGAGTTCCAAATTCACAGTAGAAATGATTTATCTATATTGACGTGTATGTTTTTTGAGAATGTCTTGAAATCTATAACTGATTATGCATGACATGTTTGACACAATTATACCTAGCTTATCCCTCCAGTGAGCTCTAGAATAGTCTGTAAGCCATTTCATTCGTATGTCACTAATATACAGTAAAGTGAGCATATTTAAAGTGTTTGGATATATACAAATATCCGTAAGGCCATCGATACAAACAAGACATTGAACCTGTGCCCCATGGCTCCCATAGTGTGTTTTCTCCTCTAGTGCTTCTTATTGCTGCAAACATTAATTTGCATGTTGTCAGGAATGATGCAGCTACTTTTTTCTCTGACTTCTTTTACTCAGAATACTTATCACAAATTGCTGCTGTATTTTTGCTGTGTGTTTGTGTGTGTGTGTGTGTGTGTGTGTATGTGTGTGTGTGTGTAGCAATGCAACACTCATTTTGATCCTAGGGTAACGTGTCATGTTATGGATATGCTACAGTTGGCTCATCTAATTACACAGTAGGCAGCATTTGGCTTTTTTTGCATTTTGAGCTACTACAAGTAAAGCTCCTGTGAGAATTTGTGGATTCATTTTTTTCTGGGATAAATGTTAAGAGATGTAGTGATGAGGTCACATAAAAGATAGATGCAAAGCTTTTTTTAGAAGCTGCCACTCTGTCATCCACCATGCTTGTAGCTTTCTGGTTTCCTACCAGCAGAGTTCTTGTGTTATTATTCTTTACATCCTTCCAGTGACTTACCACAGTATCTCTTTTTAATATAAGACATTCTAATAATATGTCCAAGTATCACATTGTAGCCTTAAGTTGTGTTTTACTAATGATTCAATATGGTGATCATCTTTTACATGCTTATTTTAAATCTGTAGACCTTCCTCTCCCAATGTATTTTTTCTATTACTTTGTTTAAATTATTAAATCATTTTAATGTTGTATACTTTTATAATCCTTTCTGGGGTCTGGAGATCCCATGTGGGGTTGAATATCTCTCTCTCTCCCTCTCTCTCTCTCTCTCTCTCTCTCTCTCTCTCTCTCTCTCTCTGTGTGTGTGTGTGTGTGTGTGTGTATAGCATGTATCTTTCATTTGGTGAATGATAAGCAGGTATCTCCCCTCATCTCTGACTTATGTTTTTATTTCCTTGGAAGAATAGAAGTTAGTAATTTTGCTATAGTTTAACTGAACACTACCTTGTTCTTTGATACTTTGCTAGAAATGCTTGCCACGCACCAAATCAGAAAGGTTTCTCTTCTGCATATATAGCTTTATATATCTTAGAACTTAAGATTTTATAATTAGAGTTATGGTCAATTTTTATTATTTTTTCCATTATAAAGAAAAAGTTCTAGATCAGATTTTAGTTGCCTCTTCTAGGCCTTGGTTTTGGCCATTGTCTTTTTTGAGCCTGTATCACCCAGCTTTAGTAAGAACCTTGCTGGTATCTCCAATCTTTTCCTATTTGTTGTCTCATCAAATTCCACATCCTCTCTCACCCTAAATCTTTGCCTGAATTCAACAAAGACTCCAATTATGTCAAGACAGATTGACAAGAATTCTTCCTTATGCTCTTTGCTTCTTCTTAGTTTCCACCACTTGAACCATCTTCCATGGCCACTTCTTGTTCTTTGCTGAATTTGGAATTGAGATCTATTCTATATTGAGGTTTTGTTACCTCAATTTCAATAGTTCTGGAATGAAATTGGTTTTTATTGTCCAATTTTGCATTTCTTTTGCAATGGTGATGGAAATAAGTGTCAGTTATCATTTCTGTTGATGTGTAAATCGATAACAATTGACATCTAGAACTACACCTGATCAACATGCAGAGAGTAAAAGATGGTAGAGTTCTTAGTCCTAAATGGGACAATACTTTCTCCCCTCAAGACTCAGGGAGCATAATGGAAGAGGAGTAGAAAATCAGTAAGAGTCAAAGGTTTTATTTTTTTCTTTCTCTCTTTCTATAATATTTTTTATTAACATCACATCCCAATTGCCGCCCCCTTCTCCTCACAGTCTTGCCCTTACAAATTATCCCCCCTTATCTTGCCCTTCTCAGAGATGGGGAAGTCCCCTTGGGTACCACTCAACCCTAAGACATCTAGTTCCAGCAGGATTAAGCATCTCCTCTCCCACTGAGACTAAGTCAGGCAGTCCAGGTAGGGGAAGGGAATCCAATGGCAGGCAACAGAGTAAAGGACAGTCTCCACTCCAATTGTTAGGAAATCCACATGAAGATCAAGCTGCACATGTGCTACAAATGTGTGTCAAGGGTATAGGTCCAGCTCCATATGCATTTTTGTTGGTGGTTCTGTTTCTGTGAGCCCCATGGGGTCAGATTAGTTGATTCTGTAGGTTTTCTTGTGGTGCCCTTGATCTCTCTAGCTCACTCACTTCTATCACCCATTCTTCCAAAAGACTCTCAAGCTCTGCCTAATGTTTGGCCATGGGTCTCTGCATCTGTTTCCATCTGCTGCTGGATGAACCTCTCAGGAGACAGCTATTCCTGTCGTACATATCTTTCTGGCTCTGTCTTACCTCACTCAGGAGGATATTCTCAAGTTTTTTCCTTTTTCCTGCAAATTTCATGATGCCTTTGTTTTTAATAGCTGACTTGTATATTTTTATTTTATTAATTTTTTTAGCTTGTATTTTTTGATTTTGGGGTCTTGGTTTTACTGTATTTTCTGTTTTTGTTTTGTTTGCTAGAGAGAAAGAGAGAGAAAGAAGCTAGATGGGGAGGAAGATGAGAGGATTTGGAAGGAGGTAGGAGATGGAAAATATAAAAATATATTGTATGAAAAAATTAAATTAAAATTAAGGAAAAAATGTCAGAGGTGGTAGATGACTACAGTGAAACAATGTCTTCCAGACACAACAGGATAGTTGCATAGTTGAACTCAGAGAAGTTGTGACATCATGCATAAGATGTATGCAAACTCAAACCAGATCAAATATGAGCAAGGAAGGAGAATGTGGACATGAAGTCCTACTCTCAACTGAGAAGGTATTAGCAAGTGATACCTGATAGAAAATAAGAGTCAGTTTTCTCTAAGGGCATGGTCCTTGGTGAGTCATCACACTCAAGTGGATGGCTGATCATGCAGGTCTCTATGGGCAGCACAAAGTAGACCGGATGGGCTTTATAATAATGAAGACATAAAGCTGGGAGGGCACAGAAAGGAGTGGATTTTGAGGAGTGACCTCACGGTGACCATTATCAAAATATTTTGTATGATATTCTCTAAGAGTTAATATAAAATATAAAATATAAGACCTATATTTACCCCCTGACAATGGGCAAAGAGACATCTTGTTGGTGGTCTTGTTCTTATATTAGTTGGGGCAGAGAGCAGATGGCATTCCTTTGTTCATCTTCACTTGATGCCTGACTTAGTGGCCAAAGCTGTTTTATATCCAGGACACACAAAAAATCAAATCAAATCAAGTCAAATCAAATCAAATCAACTGCAGGTAGCATAGAGTGGGAAGTGGAAAACAGACAGGGTCTAATGGCACCCACAGACCTGCCCTGCGGTGCATGGAACATTTGGGACATAGATATCTGCTTTCTACCACTTCACAGTACAGACAGAAGTTGTCACCAAGGGACCAACCAGCCACATGCTCAGCCTGCAGAGCAGCCACCACAGTGTACAAGTATGTGGTGGAGAAATGGAAGACAAAGAGAAGTGGGAGAGCTTGAACATTATGAAGAGAGATGGAACTGGAGACTCAAGGGTGGAAAGGAGTAGCCTGTTGTGAGTGTCCAGCCCCACCACCTGGAGCCATGATGAGGTCCCAGCCTGAGCTTTTGCTGAGGTCCATGACTGGGTCCCTGGCTACACAGTGGCAGATGTTGGTATTAATGTCCATGGTTCATAGGTTCATATTACCACTAGATAACAGAGGTACTTTCTTGGTCAGGGCACCTGCTGGGAACCCCACGAATGTCCAGAGGCTGTGCAGAACTGGCCCTGCCCCTCAATATCTGTGGAATTCTGGAGAGCTGGTTCCACCTCTCACCTCCCCAAGGCAGCCCAGTGGAGCTGACCCTGGTGGGGGTGTGTGTGAAAGAAGGCTGACCCCATGGGCATGAGAGTGGAATAGCTGATTTTGACAATTGGGAAAGTTACCCACAGGGTCATAAGCACAGAGAACTATCCCTACCCCTTACCAAGTGCAACATTCTTCAGAGTGGGTCATGCACCTTGGCTGCACAGCACCTGCTGATGCTAGTGGAGGTGAGGTGCAGGTGAATCAGTCCTGAGAATAAGACTGAGGGTGATTTGGGCACACCACCCATCTTCTATGAGGTGGTGTAGGTAAGGGGATGATGCCCTTCTTCTTTTGTTCTTGCCACCTGCGACAGTTGAGAGATCGAGCTCCAGGGTTTTGAGAGTAGTTGAGCTAGCCTGGTCCCTCAACCACTGCAGTGCTTGGAGATTAGGCCCTGCACCTAGCTTAGGCAGCACAGTCGAACAGGACCTGGTGGAGCGAGTTCAGTTGAGTTGGCCCTTGAAGGCACAAGTAGGAAAGCGGTGGCCCTATACTCATGTGTTATGAGGTGTCATAGGTATGAGGGTGATGTTCTCCCCTTCTTCCCCTGTTACTACCTAAGGTAGTCAGGAGTGCTGGCCCCAAAGATATGAGAGTGGGAGAGCTAGCCATGCTCTTCACTGGTTGTAGCACTCAGGATAACAGGTCTTTTATCCTTCCTGGACAACACAGTGAAACTGGCCCTGATGGTGTAGCAGTGGGTGAAGTGGCTCCAAGGACGAGAGAGAGAGAGAGAGAGCCGTATCGCTAACCCTGTTCCTGTCAATGGTGCCTATCTGGAGCAGTGCTAGACAGCTTGCCGTGGTGGTGTAGAAAAAGAAGAGCCATCAGGCTGACAAGCTCAGCTACTACCCAGTCCCAGATCTAGTGCTCTGAGTTTACCCACTCCAAAATTTGTATCTTCTGTGAACAGTTGGAATGAGTGAAAGGGCCAGTCCTGCTGATCCCAAACTGCAGTATCTCCATCACTCAGCAACAACAGGATAACCAGGGTGAGTCCTGGTGAAGATCCAATATTGATGGTGTCACAGAAGCCAGAGACTTCAAACCAGACCAATGACTCATTGAAATGAAAATTTGCAAGTGAAGATGTGTGGGGGATATACTGTGGGACACTGGGAAATCCTACAGCTTCCATTATGTTTTTCTATGCTTTAAGATCTTGTCTATGCTTTGTATTTTTGTTTATTTGGTGTATGTGTGTGTGTTTTTGTATGTGTGTGTGTGTTATTTTGGGGGAAGGTTGCAAAGGCAAAGGGCATATATGAGGGGACAGGGACAGGGAGATGAGCTTGACTGGGGTGCATAATATAAAACTCACAAAGAATTAATAAAAAGTTAAAAAGAAAGAAAATGAGACATATTGAATCCCTACTATATGTTGGGCAGTGAGGATGCAGCAGTTAATAAATAAAAAATATTGACAATGTAACACATGTCTACAAAGAGTAAAGAGACAGTAAGAATCATAGTGTGTTTGACTCTGACATTTAATGGTTTCCTTTACAATTTTAAAAAACTACTGATACTATAATCATGAAATCTGTGTAATTCTTATAAAATATAGCTGTTTAAATGTGAGTAAAAATGTAAAAGCCCTTACTTTTAATTGGATATAAGTAATGGACTTTCTTATACCAGCCGTACTGTCTTTATCTTGATCATCTTGCCAACCCCGATGCGTTCTCATCTACTCCCAGCTCTCCTTTTCTACTTGAGTCCACAAACTAGTCTATTACTCTTCCTACTACCTAAACCTCCCTTTTCTGTTCTCTTTCTACTTTCACAACTACATATATTCACATATATAAAAAAATAAAAGACTGGATTCACTTTTGCCTTTCTGTGGCTTGGTAATCTCAATATAATAATTTCTAGGTTCACCCATTTTTGAAATTTTCATATTATTTTCCTTATGGCTAAATAAAATTTCACTGTGCATATGAACTGTATTTTCATTATACATCCATCTGTTGATAGACATATAGGCAGATTCCATTCCCTAACTCTTGTGAACAGAGCAGAAAAAAGAAAAACATGAAAATGCCAGCATCCCTGTTGTGGAACTCAGCATTTTTCATTATATGTGAGTTAAACATTTAAGATGATTTATCTTATATACCTTGTTTCCTTTTATATGCGTGTATGAAATTACTTAAAAGGTGCTTTTCCCCTAGCAAAATTCAAGTTTATATATCAATACAAATTTATAGAGTCACAAGTACCACATGACATCTTGATACACATATTCAGAGGGAATTGATTACCATTATCAGACCAATTAAAATATTCATTTCCTCATAGTTACCTTTATGTATATGAATATACATAAAAGTATAATTTACTCTCCAACCTCATTTCTATCATGCAATATTATAAATTATAGTCACTATGCTATATATTATTAACTCTCTGTCATATTTATTCATGCAACATAATTAACCATTTCTTACACTTAGTGCATTATGAATCCCCTTTCTTCACTGCATTCATCTGCCAAGGGCAAGCCTCAGCTTAGATATGGGCTCCTGAGAGATGAATATCCAGAAGATAGACTTGATAGTTTCTTCCTTAACTTCCAAAGGATTTCCCTCTCATTGCATAGTTGCTACATCAACCCTACCAACAGCACACAACTGTACTTTTTACCCCAAACTCATTTTATTGTATCCATTTGGCAATAGCCATTCTAACAGATGCAAGGTCACCTCACTTTGTGGTTTTGATTTGAATTTCTCCGATTAGGAATATTGAACACATCTTGATATATCTGCTCTCCATTTGTGTATCTTCTTTGGCATATATCTGTCAAGACCCTATGTCTATCTAAAATCACATCATTCATATTTTTGCTATTGATTGTATGAGTTGTTAATGTATTTTGAATATTAGCTCCATGCAATAATAAATGGTTTGTAAATATTTTTCCTAATTCATAAATATCTTATTGTTTTGCTGATTTTGTGTGTGGTGCTTTTATTTGATGCAATCCTACTTTTATAGTTTCACTCTCATTTCTTGCTGTCTCAGATTTTGGAGTATATAATATATATTCGAGTATATAATATATATTTATACATATAATAGATTACATATATTTATATATAAATGCAATGTAATTACAAGCACATAAGTGTTTAAACCATTATGAGTTGAGTTCTTTGCTTGTTTAGAGGTTCTAGGTCCAAGAAGGTTAGGCCATCATGACTGGGTCTTGTGCCATCTTAGAAGTTGAAGTTAAGGCTTCCTGCTGTGACTCTGACTTTATTGTCCTTGTGATGCCTTCTACACTTAATTCTATTATATTACAGGAAGGTTCTCTCCAGATGGCAGTATATTAATCTTGGACTTCTAAGGCTCCAGAAGTTTATGGTTTATGGTTTATAAAATTATTCAGAGTTCATTTCTCTGACTAAGCAGTACAAATGAACAAGGGTGTGTACCATAATGAAGAAATGATTGCTTACTTCCACAATCTTGAAGATTTAAACTTGTGTTTCCTTCTAAGAAATTCATGTCTTCATATCTCATATTTAGGTCCAGTTCTTTGGGTTACATTTTTACTTAGTGTGATGTGAAAGCTTTACATTCATTCTTCCACTACTCTCTATGCAGTATTCCCTCAACAATTCTTTTAAGTTGTTTCTGGAATCACTTTGCTGCTATTTTTTGAAGATTGTTACACCTGTATTCATAGGAGATACAATGTCCTTAAGTTTCTTTTCTTCTTGAAATGTCTTTAACTGTTTGATATTATGGAAATAATAACCCAACATAATGAGCTGAGAAGTATTCCCATCTCTTCTATATTTTTCAAGGGCTTCTGCAAGATTTCTATTAATTCTTCTTTCATGGTTAGCTGGAATTCATCAGTGAAGCCCACCTGGGCCTGGGATATTCTAGTGAGAAGTATTCTATATTACTAATTCAACCACTTTAACTTGTTATATGTGCTCCAATTTCCTGTTTTACTTAAGTCAAATTCAGTAGTCTTTGTCTCTCTAAGAATTTTGAGTTTCATTTATATAACTTAATTTGTTGGCATACAATGCAAGTAATTCTTATAATCCTTTTTACTTCCACAAACTTGGCAGCATTACTCTTGATTTCATTTCTCATTTTAGTATTTCATTATTTTCTCGGTTAGTCTAGCTAAAGAGTCTTCAATTTTACTGCTCATTTCAAAGAACCAACTTGAGGCTTCATTGACTTTTTCATTTTTCTATTCTGTGTTTCATATATTTGCTGGCTTCTCTGACACCCACGAGGTTTTCCATTTTCTCCTTCCAAGCATTTCTCATGTATTTTCATGTAGGATGGGGCACTAGGGAGTGTGTTAGCCTCTGTGGTATATCATGGTGAGCAAAACCAGACATGAGTCTCAGATAGTGCATCTTGGTATTTGAATAAAAAGCAATTGCATTATCAGACATGTTTATTTAAAACTCAGTATATTTTAAGGACAGTAATTCTAAAAGAATATATTAACAGGTATTTCTTGACATAGAGTCAAAAGGATTTATGGGGAAGGAAATAAAGAAATGGGGAATCAATCAAGAACAGGTCTCTGAAAGTGGACAAGGGCCTCAGGGGAATGAGTCAGTAAGTGCTTTTCTTGTGCAAGGAACTTAACTGGGGGATATGTGGCTAGAATATAGGTAAATGTAGAAGTGTTAGGAAAATCTTCTAGTGCTTACCATTCCACACTGCCCCTGTCAAACCTTTGGATTCATAATGGATTGGATATGGGAATAAACTCAGTTGAGAAAGAAGAATCAAGGATGATTTTGCTTTGGCTTGTGAAATTGGGTGAGTGCTGTGTCAATAATTAATTGAACTAGGATTCTGTGGAACATTCATTGGAGTATATTAGCCTGATAAATTGAGTTTAATCTGTTGTTAAGTGAAAATATAGAGCAAAGAACTGTATTGAATTTTAATAGTATTTATTAGTGCTCATGATAGCAAATAAAAAAACACCCACTTTGTGTATGTGTGCATGTATGTGTATGTGTTAGCATGCGTGTGCGCACGTGCACGTACACACACACACACACACACACACACACGTATGGCAAGCTAACAAAATTTAGTGAAGAATTGAGATAAGAGAAACGAATAAGATCTTTAAGGCTCCTTTTACCCTGGAGAACTCATACCTACAATAATCCCACCAGGCCATTTTGTAGTGCAGTTGACCTCTTGGGTAGACACAGAGACAAAGCAGAGTATGTGCTGTATGAAGAATTAAATTTTGATTCATTAAATATGATGATGTGTGGTGAAAAGCTGAGAGATCAAAAGAATTTATAGAGGAGCTAAGGGTGTCATTGATATAATGTAAGAAAATAAAAACACGATGGATCCGAGGGATGGGGGAGGTTGGCAGAGAAGTCAAGAGGTAAGGCTTGGCATTTTACCCACCTGCAGCCCAGGGCATCCTTGAAAATCCAGAAATAAGATCCCTTTGTGTGATGTACTGCCTCAGTTTAATCCTCATAGAAATACTGTTGTTGTCAAACACTGCTCCTTCTCAGTCACTAGATCCTGACTCAGCAGCGTGATAGCAGTAATCTCAATGCATGCAATCTGCAAAGCACTGTGCTTTTCAATTTCATTATACTTAAAGCCAATAAATCTATCCAAAATTAAGACTTGTTTACTTGATCTTCTCTCTTTCTTTTCTGTATGTTTACATGTGTTCAAAATAAAAATTTAAACATAAAATTTGAACCAAAACACTGCCTGTTCTCTCATATCTATATTTCTTTGCTTCAAAATATATACTTTGTGTTTAACTTGAAGTACCTGCAGAAGCCAAGAAAGTGGCAAGTGCCCATTAGGGGTGAGGAGAAGAAACAGTCTAAGGGAGAGGAACAGTAGTAGGAGAGGGGAGGTATGAAGGAGGAGACAGAATAATGTAGAGTAGAGGATGGTAGGATGAATCAGTGGAGGGGTTGGGGGAAGGAAAAATTAAAACTGTGCTTTAAAAGCCACATGGAAACCAATTGTCTAATATGCTGTGTGTGTGTATTTTCTAAATAATAATAATTGGAGTTACCATACATGGGAAGACAATGTTCCTTCCAGAAACCATATATTATCAAAAAAGAAACCTCATGCCAGTCATGAGCTAGTTCCTTTCAAGTGTTTACTTGGAGGATCCCAGAAATCATACCATGATCTAAGTTATCACCATTTCTCTTAGTTTCTCAAGAGAACACATGTCAAACTTTATTATTAAAATCATTACAAAGTTAGATCACAATATGTGAGGAGATCTAGCTGGTAATGACCTGGAAGCTGCGGTTGATGTTCTTGTATGCAGTGATCAATCTTTCATAAACACTTGGAATTGGATGAAAGGAAGAGAACCTGGCCAGTCTGATCACATGGAGAAAGGCTTTGCAAATTTCCCATGGGTCTGAGTCCTTGGTTCTTGTCATAGTTGTGTCTGTGTCATCATACACAGGGCATGTCAAGTTCTGTGTCACCCAGGACTTCACTCCAACAGAGCTTCTTCTAATCCCTACAACATTCAATGAATTTCTGATTGAATTTAAGGCCTCCACAGGAGAGATCTCATAAACCTGGTCAAGGAATAGTGGCTCAGGAGGCTTTAGACCTAGTGTAGAACCTTCCACTATTAATTTGCTAAATGGACATACTATCAAATTGCATTTTAAGTAGTCCTTACCCTATATATTATTTCAGCTTTCACCCCTCATCAGAAATGTTTTTATTTTTATATTGTAAAGGATAATGGTTAATGCAGAGACCCATGGCAGGACAAAATGCAGAGACTTAGTGAGAATGGAGTATTCGAGCCCAAAGGGAATATCTACATCATCTTCTGTCAACCCAGGACTCATGGAGTGTCATGAAAGACAGAGCAGAAAATTAACAAGAGCCAGGTAGTGGCTCTTGTGAAATAGAGAAAGTAGCCTTCCTTGAGGAAATGGCTCTGTGAGATCCAGTTATAAGGCATTTTCTCAATTAGTGATCAATGGTGGAAGGGACCATTGTGGATAGTGCCATCCCTGGGCTGTTAGTCTTGGGTTCTATAAGAAAGCCAGCTGAGCAAGCCAGGGGAAGCAAGCCAGTAAGCAGCACCTCTCATGGCTTCTGAATCAGCTCCTACTTCCAAGTTCCTGCCTTGTGTGAATTCCTGTCCTGACTTACTTTGGTGATGAACAGCAATGTGGAAGTGTAAGCTGAATAAACCTTTTCCTCCCCAACTTGCTTCTTGGTCATGATATTTTGTTCAGAAACACAAACCCTGGCTAAGACAGTGTCTTTGGATATGTCAAGCCATGGCACTAAAATCATCTCTGACTACCTGCACAAGAACTATATAAGCTGAAGACAGTCAACATTTCAGCACAGATCTGGGATGGCTCATGATGCCCAGTCTCAGCTCAGGAATTATTGGCAGCTGAGTAGTTGCTGGAGGAGATAGAGCCTGTTTTTCTTCAGGGTGTGGCCTGGGGTTTGTTACCCATGTTCCAGTGCCTGGCTCTACAATCATACTCGTGGAGACAGCATTGTGTAGATACAGTGGGTAATCCAAAAATAATAGGGCATGAAGTTTTCAGGGATATGTGTGCTAGGAGGATCCAAAGGAAGTAGGAAGCAGGGAATGAGGAAGAGCTTTTAGTATCAAAATACACTCTATATTCAAAGAATAAATAAGTAAACCTTTTAAGAGCTCTTTCTTGGTAAATATTAATGGTGAGATAGCATTAAGTGCTGAAAAATTGATACTAACAACCACCTCTGACAATACAATTTTAGGGCCCACGTGTTTTTAGTAATGAATGCCAGTCTCTGATAATGGGAACCAGTTAGAGTGGAACCTCAGGCATAGGGACCATGAAAACAAACATACTTCACAGTTTTGTGACTGTACTATCCTGACACGTCCCTTTGCTTCCTCATACCCACATGAGGCACTGGGTTTACTGTGTAATCAGAACCACTTGGGAAAAGGGCTGTACATGATTTTGGCCTTTAATGAAATATTATGAGTTGATAAGACAACTTTCCTTTAAAACTTGCATCTTAATAATGCAGGGAGTTCCCTCAGCTCCATGCCAGACTCCATTTGTTCAAATGTTGGAATGAAGTTCCAGGTGAGAAGAACAGCTGCCAAGCTTACCTCTCAGGAAGCTGCCTTTGGGAACATTGTAGTTCATTGAGTACTGCATCACTTGGCACTGAGGAGTGGATATTTATGAGAGATCTGACAAAGGCATCTATTTCAAGGTCTATTTTCTCCTTAGCCAGTGGAGGACCTTCCAACTGCCCCCTCCATCTGCTCATCTTCAAGAGCACAAGAAGTGAGCCAGTTGGCCAGAATTAAAGTCTTTCGCCTGTTTTTCTGAAAACTAAAATCTGTAAACTATTCAGGCTCTATCCTAACATGTGAATCTAAAACGAAGCTGTTGGTTTTCCTTTAATCAATATCTTCTTTTGTTGGTTGAAGATCATTTCTAACTGGAACTTAAGTGACCTTACCAGTCTTTACAGCCATCAACCATTCCCTAATCAGGGACACCTAGATCCTTTTATATAACCTCTTTGAACTCTGTTCCTGAGAGCTGCAGGGACAAACTGACACCATTCAGGATTGAGTTCCATTCCTCCTACCAGCATTTCAGCTTCCTCTTGAAACCATTTTGAACAAGAGATGTAACAGTCTTCAGAATTTGGCTTGGATATCAAGTAGCTCTTATTAAGCAATATTTTTGTAACTGATTATGAATAAAAACACACTTCAAATAACAGGAAAAATTCCTTTGGAAAATATATATTAAATACTTTCAAAAGCAGAATGATGAAAAATGTATTGAAGTTATTCTAAATACTGAGGGCAAGTGTTCTCTTTTCTAGCTTTTTTTTTTTTCTGGAAAGAAGTAGAAGGAATTTGAGGGTTCTGAGAGGATGAATGGTCTTTTGCTGTGAACTAGGATAATCTGTTAATGTCTTTCTTATCGCAGGAATAGAAAAAGAAGTACAGGAAGCCAGTGCTCTACACATAGGGTTCTATTAATTAACTGCAGCACAATGGGCTTTTTGAAACAAGTTTTTGTAGGAAAACGCAGGGTTAAGAGAATGGAATAATGAAATTCCAGACACCGTGCCAGGCGCAGAAGATGCCAGTCTGATTCAAGGTCTTCATCTAGTCCTGGACATGCTTCACAGACATCTCACGTTCATCTCTGTAGTTGTGGACAGGCCTTTTGCCTTTCTCTTCCTTGTTAAAGAGAATGGGCTCTGGAACAGAAGATCTTTACATGTTTTTCTGTCAGAACTATTCGGTCTCATAGTATAGGGGAGTTTCTCAGTAGAGTTGCTTTTCTGACTCCTATCAAACAGGGGTCTCACTTTCTCTTAGTTTCTTTTCCAAAGAACGTGTCCATTTTTTTCTTTAAATTTGTTTTAGAATCGATTGTTTTATGCTTATTTTGTCTAACTTTCTCTCCCATTAAAGTGTTAGCTGTGGTGTCCTTGGACACCGCAGTGTCTCAGTTATTTCTGCCTCTCATTGCAGTGAGTATCTTGCTCCATTTTTCCCTTGACCTCCTATATTTCAGGACCTGTATCTGTAAGACAGAGCTATCAACTAGACATTCGCAAATTAGAATTCAGAGATTTATGTTTCTGGAGATAATAATCCTGCATTTGTTCATACTTTCCTTTATATCATATACCTCAAAGTATTTACACAGACCCAACAGGTTTTATCTCTGTAGATGCAATTCTGGGATATCAACTTCATGGTGACTTTAGTTTTATTTCATAAATTCAAAAACAGTCATGGTAGGAGTATGGTGGGGGTGGAGAGATATGGTTCTGCAGTATGTAAATGCTCTGTCCGCACTGTCTTCCTATAGGGGAAAGTTTCCATTACAAATGAAAAGGAAGGACCTGGAGAAGATGACTTCCAAGGATTTTGATTTTTATTCCCTGTCATCCCTTTAAATTGTTATTTATTTGTAAATGAACTCTTGGTGGTTTTGTTTTGATATAAATTAAACAAATGAATAAACAAACTAAAGATTGATTACCTTTTAGCCATAGCATGTCATACCACATAAACTAAAGAACTATCTATAGCTCTTCAAAGGAGCTACATTTTAAATGGCTTCATGTTAGGTTGCTGATTTGAATAAATTTACTAACATCTGTATAAGCAGGTCATTTCTCTCCCCACAGTCTTCACATTCATGTTCTCTCCTTTTCTGTTAGAGAAGTGAGTTGACAGCTAGTCTCATTCATTAGCGATATATATGCCATGACCCTGGATAGTATATAGGCCTTTCTTTTGTTGGTGTTTATGTTCATCTTTCCTGGGTGCTGGATTTTCTTGCAATGCTGAGGTGCTTGTGATGGTCTCAGAGCAACAGCAACAAGATGCCCCTACCCTGGTAGCAGTCTGTAAGAATTTTGCCTTCTAGACTCCAGATTTGGGATCAGATTGGGATCAAAAAGCCCCACTCTACTTGAACATTGTCAAGTAAGCATCAAATATTGGTTAAAGTACCTGGTGCCTTCAGGAAATACAGCAAAACACTCCCTGAGCCATCTTTCACTGGATGCTATTCGGTTTCATCAAGAACCAAGCTTACTGCTTGCCCTTGCAGATTCATTTTTTTTCCCTTCCATTTAAGATACTTTTCTTTTTTTGTTTTTTTATTGGATATTTTCTTTATTTACATTTCAAATGTTATCCCCTTTCCTGGTTCCCCTCTCCCAGAAAACCCCTATCCCATCCTCCCTCCCCCTGCTTCTATAAGGGTGTTCCTCCAATCACCTACCCACTCATGCCTCCCCGCCCTCGATTTCTCCTACACTAGAGCATCTATAGAGCCTTCATAAGACCAAGGATCTCTTCCTAGTGATGCCTAACAAAGCCATTCTCTACTACATATGCGGCTGGAGAAATGGGTCCCTCCATGTGTACTCCTTGGTTGGTGGTTTGGTCCCTGGGAGCTCTGGGGAGTCTGGTTGGTTGATATTGTTGTTTTTCCTATAGGGCTGCAAACCCCTTCAGCTCCTTAGTCCTTTCTCTAGTTTCTCCATTGGGGACTCTGTTCTCAGTCCAAAGGTTGGCTGAGAGCATCTGCCTCTGTATTTGTAAGACTCTGGCAGAGCCTCTCAGGAGACAGCTATATCAGGCTCCTTTCAGCAAGAACTTCTTAGCATCCACAATAATGTCTGGGTTTGGTGACTGTATATAGGATGGATTCCCAGGTGGGGCAATCTCTGGATGGCATTTCCTTCTGTCTCTGCTCTACACTTTGTCTCCATATTTGCTCCTATGAGTAATTTGCTCCTCTTTCTAAGAAGGACTGAAGCACCCACACTTTGGTCTTCCCGCTTCTTGAGCTTCATGTGGTCTGTGAATTGTATCTTGGGTATTCTGAGTTTTAGGGCTAATATCCACTTATCAGTGAGTACATACCATATGTGTTCTTTTGTGATTGGGTTACCTCACTCAGGATATTTTCTAGTTCCATCCATTTGCCTAAGAATTTCATGAATTTGTAATTTTTAATAGCTGAGAAGTATTCCATTGTGTAAATGTACCACATTCTCTGCATCCATTCCTTGTTGAAGGACATCTGGGTTCTTTCCTATTTCTGACTATTATAAATAAGGTTGCTATGAACATAATGGAGTATGTGTCCTTGTTATATGTTGGAGCATCTTTTAGGCATATGCCCAGGAGTGGTATAGTTGCAGCCTCAGGTAATACTACGTCCAATTTTCTGAGGAACCACCAGACTTATTTCCAGAGTGGTTGTACCAGCTTGCAATCCCATCAACAATGGAGGAGTGTTCCTCTTTCTCCACATCTTTGTCAGCATCTGCTCTCACCTGAGTTTTTGATTGAGAACAGATATTTACCAATCCTACATCCAATAGTGGGCTAATATCCAATATATACAAAGAACTCAAGAAGTTAAGAGTCCAGAGAATCAAACAACCCTATTAAAATATGGGGTAAGGGAACTAAACAAAGAATTTTCAACTGAGGAATATTGAATGACAGAGAAGCACTTAAAGAAATGTTCAATATCCTTACTCATTAGGGAAATGCAAATCAAACAACCCTGGTATTCCACCTCTCACCAGTCAAAATGGCTAAGAGCCCTTGCAGATTTTTATCTGGGTATTAGCTGATAAATATGTACAAAGCTTGTCTGTTACTCAGAGAAAATCTTTTATTTATGATTTACTGCTATTTATTACTAATATTAATAAATAGTATTTCTTTTCATTAATAATTAAGGTTCAAACAGTGATGTACAAAGCAGCCTAAGTTTTTTCTAACTTGAAGTCTTACGTGAACATATGTGCATGCATGTGTTTGTGTGTGTGTGTGTATGTGTGTGATTGAGGGGGGGCAAGCGGGCAGGAGAGAACACAAGCATGCTCTGGACCTATTTTGTTATTAGACTACCATACTCATTAAAAGACTCATGGTATGTTTTTCTTTTTTTAATTTTTATTTTTATTAATAATTTTATTCATTTACATTTCAAATGATATTGCCCTTCCCAGTTACTCTTCCACTAGCCTCCCATCCGTCCCTCCTTCACCCTCCCCTTTGCCTCTATGAGGGTACTCCTCTACCCATTTACCCACTCCAGCCTCACCCCTCTAGAATCCCCCTATGCTGGGGCATCAAGCCTCCCTCCCTTCCAATTGATGTCAGAAAAGGCCATCCTCTGCTGTATCTGGAGTTCTGGCTCCCTCCATGTGTACACTCTTGGGTTGGTTGTTTAGTGTCTGGAAGCTTTGGGTGGTCCAGTTAGTAGATATTGTTCTTCTTATGGGGTTGTAATCCCCTTCAACTCCTTCAGTCCTTCCCCTAGCTCTTCCACTGGGGTTCCGGGGCTCAATTCGATGTTTGGCTGTGAGTATCTGCATCTATATTGGTCAGGTGCTGGCAGAACCTCTCAGGGGACAGCCATACCTGGCTTCTGTCAGCAAGTACTTCTTGGCATCAGCAATAGTGTGGGGGTTTGTTGTCTGAAGATGAGATGGATCCCTAGGTGGGATGCTCTCTGGATGACCTTTCCTTCAGATTCTGTTCCATTTTTTGTCACTGTCTTTCCTTTGGACAGGAACATTTCTGGGCTAAAAATTTTGAGATGGGTGAGTGGCCCCATCCCTCAACTGGGGGCCATGCCTATCTACTGGAGGTGGCCAGTACAGGTTGTGTCTCGCCTTTGTTGGGTATTTCTGCTAAAGTTATCACCATAGGCTCCTGGAAGCCTCTCAATTCCCTGGAGTCTGGGACTTTCTAGTGGCTACCCAAGTTCCCCATCCCCCTGTGTTGCATGTTTTTCTTCAATTTCCTGACCCTTTGTACTTCTCTCCTGTCCCTTCCATTCCCTGTTCCTGCTCCCCTTTTTTTCCTCCCCCTTCTCCCTCTCATGGCTCTCTCTCGATTTAGCTCTTGTGATTATTTTGTTCCCTGTTGTATGTAGGATTGAAGCATCTAAACTTTGGTCTTCCTTCTTTTTAAAGCTACATATGGTTTGTGGGTTGTAACATGGGTATTCTGAGCTTTTGGGTGAAAATCCACTTATCAATGAGTACGTACTATGTTTATTCTTTTGTGTCTGTGTTACCTCACTCGGGATGATATTTTCTAGTGCCATCCATTTGCCTGTGAATTTCATGAAGTCATTGATTTTAATAGCTGAGTAGTACTCCATTGTGTAAATGTATGACAATTTTTGTATCCATTCTTCTGTTGAGGGGCTTCTGGATTGTTTCCAGCTTCTGGCTATTATAAATAATGCTGCTATAAACATAGTGGAACACATGTACTTGTTATAAGTTGGAGCATCTTTTGGGTGTATGCCCAGTAGTGGTATAGCTGGGTCTTCTGGGTATGCAAAGGTCATTAGAGAATGGTTTTTTTTTTTTTACTTATGATTTACTACTATTTATTACTAACATTAATAAATAGTATTGCTTTTTCTTAGTAATGAAGGTTCAAACAGTGATGTACAACACAACCCAATTTTCTTTCTAACTTGAAGTCTTACATGTGCATGTGCGTGTGTGTATATGTGTGTGTGTGTGTGTGTGTGTGTGTGTGTGTGTATGAGAGAGAGAGAGAGAGAGAGAGAGAGAGAGAGAGAGAGAGAAACAAGAATACCCCAGGCCTACTTCGTTATTAGAATACCATACTCATTAAAAGACTCATGTTACATTTTTCTAAGAGTTCGTGTTCAGAATCTGTTTGCCTGATGCTAGATAGGTAGAGCTTTACTTCTTCATCCAGTCCTTCCACTTTGTCCAGTGATTATATTCATGTAGTGGAGAAAGGGCCAGGATTTCTAGAGGAAATGTTAGATCATTTCCTTAGACACTCAGCAGATGTAAAGCTCACCTTTTCCTCAGGTTTGACTCCCCATATTGCTTTTGACATGTCAGCCAATCAGAGATAAAATACGTTACCCTCAAGCATCCCCTTTTACTGGTATGAAAATAAAAGAGCAAATTGACTGAGGGAACAAAGCAGACATGGCCACCTTTGATCTTTGGCTTTCTTGTAGGAAATCACATTTTCACATTTACGGTGTTTTCCTATTATTGCTTGCATTCTGCTCTCAGCATGTGCACACCAGCGGTATTCTTTGAAGATCATATTTTCACAGCAGTTACACCCAGGAACTTCTGAAAGAGTTCAATATAGATCATCCGGGATGCTATTATCTGTGAAGCGGAAAGAGGTTTGATGCTAATGTCAAGCAGGTAAGAGGCACAGGGGAGACAATGGTGAAGATTTTAAAAAGTAGCTTAATTCCATAAGAAGATTGTCCTCTTACAAACAATATATTGGTAATTTTATAATAATATATAATAACATGGTAGTTTTCTTTAAGATAAATTTTCAGAACACCATACTCTCTACAATAAAAACAATATTTAAAATTATTTCCTGAAATGTTTTATGAATAATCAACTTGGAAAACCATCACCTGATTGGGCTTGTGTGTATTTCAGTGCAATGCCTTAAGCAACCAGTTGCATTATTAGTTATGAAGGTGGGCTTTTGCTACAAAGAGAGTCCTGGGATCTTACACACCTTGGGCATGTCTATACTGGTCTCATTGTTTCCAAAGCATTAAACTCCCAGTACTGAAATGCACTGAGCATGGAAGACCCACCTTGGAAGTTGTTAAATTTGCTTAATCAGCACTTTTAAATAGTTCTGCTCTGTACAAACAAGCAAAAAGATGAATGAAATTCAGCTCTTAGATGCATAAAGAAATGGCAGTTTTGCAGTTTAAAAAATCTTTTAATTGTAAGCATTAGAATCCTGAGTTGGTTATGATTATAATGCTGCACTGGAAAAAAATATCGAATACAAAGTGATCCTCAACCTCTTACTATGTGTCTGTGGCTAGTCATCTATGCAATGCTTTAAAGGCAAGTTGTATAGACACTTTAAAAGAGAATTCCTTGTACTAAAATTGACAGAGAACAGCAGAAAACTTACAAGCTGTCCTGTGCCCGATTCAAAAAGTAATTAATTGCAGGTACTGTTTTGCAGCAAGCTGGGGAAATGTCACCAAATACAGAAATCTCCAGAAGGAATGACAAGCCCTTTCTGTGAGCCCCTCAGCCTAAACCAAAATGACATGGCCACATTGTGACTGCTGTAGGTAATGAGTCTCTGTAAGATCATTATAAATAGACTTTATAATTAATGCTGTACTCTTCAGTGAGCATTTTGTGGTGTGTGTGTGTGTGTGTGTGTGTGTGTGTGTGTGAATTTGGAGTAGGCCCCAATGGCTCAACAAACCAGTCACTCTCCCTGAATCAGGCAAACTTTCTTTGGCTTCAGAAACTGCTGAAATGCTCTGACAGTCAATTCTAAAGACAAATGTTAAAAAGAATTAACTCCTTAGCTCCAAGGAAAGGCATTTCCCAGAATAGAGTCCTACCAGGTGCTGAGAGATACCACTCACTCTCAAAGTACACATTACCTCTATCATCTCATTTAATTTGCAGAAGAGAGCTACTAGTACTCTTTTTCATAAAGGAGAAACTGAGGTTTGGAGAGGGACTTTGACTTGTGGCTGTCGACTGTATGTTCCATTTGAACTTGTGTCTGCTTCATTAAAGTATCCTCTGAGAAGCTCCACCCAAGCAGCCTATTGAAACATATGCAGAGACCCACAGCTAAATATTGCTCAGAGCTCAGCAAGTCTTGTGGAAGAGTTGAATTTAAGACTGAGGGACCCAGAGGGGAATAGGAAGTCCACAGGAAGACCAACGGAGTTAACTAACCTGGACTCTTTGGGCTTCCAGACACTGAACCATCAACCAAAGAACATAAGCGGTTAGACCTAGCCCCTCCCCAACATATGTAGCAGACCTTCATGTGGGTCCCCAACAATTGGAGCAGGGTCTATTCTTGAATCTATTGTCTGTCTGTGGATCCTGTTCCTCTAATTGAGCCATCTTGTTTGGTCTCAATGGGAGAGGATGTGCCTAGTCCTGAGGTGACTTGATGTACCAGAGTGGGGTAATTCTTAGGGAGTGCCTCTCCCTTCTCAGAGGAGAAGGGGCTAGGGGATGAGGGAAGGAGCTGTGTGGGGGGAGGAGGACAGGAGGATGGAGGGAGCTGTGATCAGGATATAAAGTGAATAATAAATAAAGTAATGAAAAAAATCTTAGTTTTTTAAATTTTGCCATCCTTTTCCTCCTATCCTAAGCATCCTTGTGATTTTTTTCTTTTGTGGTTCTATTTGGGGTGATGTTTACTATGACCTTTAATGTAAACACATGTATCCACTATGAAGAGACAGGTGAAGGCAGGCACTACCAAAGGCAGCACATGTTGATATTATATATTATTAATGGATAAGAGCCAGGCACCATCCATCACTCTATGTTTGTATTTGCAAAGGTGAACTCATAAATATCCAAAAGTTTCCATTGGCTTTTGGCAATGATTAAAAACATGAGGACCGAATATGAATACCCCAGATCCTAAAATGATAAGAATGAGGAGAATGGCCCTCTGCTTGGAATGATGCTTGCAAAGGAAGACACACAGACCTCTGCATAAGGAAGCAGACGAAATTCCAGCCTTAGTACTGCATCAGTGACAAAGGTGTCTTCAAAACTAAGATCTATGCCTTTGCGGAAAGAAAAGGCTGGGAAAGTAGGCCAGCATGCTGAAGCACACCTTCCATGTCAGCCATCTTAAAAGGATGTAACAGGGAGAGCTAGGTGCAGCAGCTTCAATGTTAAAGTCATTTCCTTTGCTTCAGCATAATGGTTAAAATAAGAACTTTGCAGCTGCTAGAGAAGCAAGCAGCTCCTCAAGGTATCTTCTCTTCTGATTCCAGGTACCCAGGAACCAGCACAGAAATCCACCAGCAGATGGGGAAAGACAAGTGAGAGGAATACTACAACAGTCTTGCTTCAGTAAAGAGCAAGTTCAGGATGGGTACACACCATATCACTGCTCAGGACTGAGTCATTCTGCCACAAGGATGGTGGGAAGTGGAAGTTGAGTAGACTATCATTGGCTCAGCTGACTGGAAGAATGGGGTACATTCGTTGAGTTGAAGACCTTAAATCTTAACTCCCCAATGGTTCTTCATACTGTCCTCTTTGCTCTATTTCTGCAGAATTGCAAAAAGAACAATGAAACTATATTTACTCTGAATTAAAGATGCACCCAGCATCTTTGCAAAAAGTGTGCTGTTTATTGAGAGACTTTGTAGAAGATGTAAGTTTCTCCAATTTAAACACATAATTAGGACAAAAACATTTGAGACTTTATTTTAGTTGCTACATCTTCATTAATGGAATCTTACTTTCAATTTCATCCATCTCAGAAAACTGGAGTTTGGCCATGCTAGTGGGTATTGAGTCTTAGTATTTCTTGATTCATATTTATGTTCCAAGCCTATCTATACCCTCAACAGGCTTTTGAAATATAAATGACACCTTAATGAATGACCTTTATAAGCAACTAGATATAATGCAGGTTGACCCACTAGCTGGCATTCAATACACTTCTTGTTCCACTGAATGTTAGCTCAATAGCACCTGTGAATCACACACACACACACACACACACACACACACATACAATTTCTCTACCTGAAAAATCTTGGTTAGAAATGTCTGGACTTCAAGGCAAATATTATATGCTCTTGCTCTTAGAGAGGAGCTATGGTAAAAAGGGAAGGAGGCAGGGGAATTGTGGCCAGTAGAACATAGGATGGGAAGGGAAGACAGAAGGAGTTCTACTGTTCTATATCACAATATCATAATTGTAGCTATAGATGATTTTTTAAAATATTTTTTAATGAATGGGGGACAGGGGTTTAAGTTTTCTCAACACAAAAAATCATAAATGTTTAAAGAGATAGAAATGATAGTTACTTTGTTTTTGTTAATTATACATTGTATGTGCATGTTGAATTCTGTACACCCAAAATATATAAAATTAAAAGTACAATACTGTGGGCCTTCATGCTGAGAGCTTTCCTCAGGGATCTCTGGCCCCACCAAATTCGAGGGTTCAGGCAAAGGTGAGAGCATGAGCTGGGACAGAGTCTCCTCCACAATTGTCTCTCAGTTGCTCCAAGACACTGCACCCTCCACCCTGAGCTAAGTTGGGCTGAGCTGAGTCCACAAGAGGCTGACTAGCCCGGGAGGAATGCAGGAAGCTTCTGGTGAAGTGTGGGAGAACAGACCTCTTCCCAAGCAGAAGTATTACAGCTCTTATGATAGAAGCTTTCAGAGTAGTTCTTACACTCCTTCTAGATGGGGATCTCTCCTATACAGGTTGGCATGGTCTAATACACTGTTTGGGATGGGTCAGGGGCCTGACAAAAAGTACTTCCCATTGGCTTGGTCTGAGAGTTTCAGGGCACCTTATCTGCATGGGAGGGCTTGGTGTTGAACCTACGTTACAAATCTCACATGACAGGTCTCTATACAGGGGTCTGTGGAGGTTGTAGCTGTTTGACAAGAGCCTTCAGGTCCCTTGTGAATTACTACTCTGCTGGGTCTCCCAGATTTTTCAGAATGTGCTCAACCGGGTGCCAGACTGCCTGCTGTGGACCACTGCCCCACATAAGGCTGATCTTCATTGTAAACAAAAACAAAAGAAAGCCCACATAGAGCAGAACAATACTCTACTTAGTGATAACTTAGTCAAGGAAGAAATAAAGAAAGAAATTAAAGACTTTTTAGAATTTAATGTAAATAAAGGCACAACATACCCCAACTTATGGGGCACAATGAAAGCAGTGCTAAGAGGAAAACTCATAGCTCTGAGTGCCTCTAAAAAGAAACTGGAGAGAGCATACACTAACAGATTAACAGCACATCTGAAAGTTCTAGAACAAAAAGAAGCAAATACACTCAAGAGGAGTAGATGGCAGGAAATAATCAAACTCAGGGCTGAAATCAACCAACTAGAAACAAAAAGAAAAAATACAAAAAATCAATAAAACTAGAAGCAGGTTCTTTGAGAAAATCAACAAGATAGATTAAACCCTTAGCCAGACTAACCAGAGGGAACAGAGATAGTATCCAAATTAACAAAATCAGAAATGAAAAGGGAGACATAACAACAGAAACTGAGGAAATTCAAAAAACAATCAGTTCCTACTACAAAACCTATATTCAATAAAACTAAAAATTCTAGATGAAATGGATAATTTTTTTAGACAAATACCAGGTACCAAAGTTAAATCAGGATCAAATCAACTATCTAAAGAGCCAACTAACCTCCAAAGAAATAGAAGCAATCATTAGAAGTCTCCTAAGCAAAAAGATCCCAGGGCCAGATGGTTTTAGTTCAGAATTCTATCAGACCTTCAAAGAAGATCTAATACCAATACTCCTCAAACTATCCCACAAAACAGAAACAGGAAGAATACGACCCAATTCTTTCTACAAAGCCACATATACACTGATACCTAAACCACAAAAAGACCCAACAAAGAAAGAGAACTTCAGACCAATTTCCCTTATGAATATCAATGTACAAATACTCAATAAAATTCTCACAAACCAAATCCAAGAACACATCAAAACAATAATCCACCATGATCAAGTAGGCTTCATCCTAGCCACGCAGGGATGGTTCAATATATGGAAATCCATCAATGTAATCCATTATAAAAACAATCTCAAAGGAAAAAAAAAAAACACATGGTCATCTCAGGAGATGTTGAAAAATCCTTTGACAATATACAACACCCATTCATGTTAAAAGTTTCAGAGATATCAGGAACTCAAGATGCATTAGCAAACTAATAGCCAACAGCAAGTTAAATTGATAGAAACTCAAAGCAAAACTGAATTAAAAATCCCATTAAAATTAGACACAAGACAAGACTGCCCACTCTCTCCCTACCTATTCAATAGAGTATTCAAAATTTTAGCCAGAGCAATTAGACAACAAAAAGAAATCAAACAGATACAAATTGGGAGGAAGGAAGTCAAGATATCACTATTTGCAGATGATACAATAGTATACATAAGCTACCCCAAAAATTCTACCAGAGAACTCCTACTGCTGATAAACAACTTCAGCAAAATGGCTGGATATAAAATTAACTCAAGAAAATCAGTAAGCTTCCTCTACTCATAGGATAAACAGGCTGAGAAAGAAATTATGGAAACAACATCCTTCACAATAGTCACAAACAATATAAAGTATCTTGGTGTGACTCTGATCTATCAAGAAAAAGATCTGTATTACAAGAACTTCAAGTCTCTGAAGAAAGGAATCAAAGAAGACCTCAGAAGAAGGAAAGATCTCCCATGCTCATAGATAGCCAGGATTAATATAGTAAAAATGGCCATCTTACCAAAAGCAATCTACAGATTCAATGCACTCCCCTTCAAAATTCTCACTCAACTCTTCATAGAGTTAGAAAGAGCAATTTGCAAATTCATTTGGAATAACCAAAAACCCAAGATAGGAAAAATTATTTTCAACAATAAAAGAACTTCTGGGGTAATCACCGTCCCTGACCTCAAGCTATGCTATAGAGCTATACTGATAAAAACTGCATAGTATTGGTACAGAGACAGGCTAGTAGATCAGTGGAACAGATTGAAGAATCAGAAATAAACCCACACAACTATGATCACTTGATCTTTAACAAAGAAGTTAAAATCATCCAGTGGAAAAAGGACAGCATTTTCAACAAATAGTGCTAGTTCAACTGGTGGTCAGCATGTAGAAGAAAGCAAATTGATCCATTCATATCTCCTTGTACAAAGCTCAAGTCCAAGTGGATTAAGGACCTCCACATAAAGCCAGATATGCTGCCCTAATAGAACAGAAAGTGGGGAAGAGCATCAAATACTTGGGCACAGGGGAAATTTTACTGAACTAAACACCAATGGCTTATGCTTTAAGATCAACAATCTACAAATGGGACCTCATAAAATTGCAAAGCTTCTGTAAAGCAGAAGATACTGTCAATAGGACAAAATGGCAACCTATGGATTGGCAAAAGGTATTTACCAACTCTACATGATAATATCCAAAATATACAAAGAACTCAAGAAGTTAGACTCCAGGGAACCAAATAACCCTATTAAATAGTGGAGTACAGAGCTAAATAGAGAATTATCAACTGAGGAATCTCCAATGGCTGAGAAGCACTTAAAGAAATGTTCAACATCCTTAGTTATCAGGGAAATGTAACTCAAAATGACCCTAAGATTCCACCTCACATCAGTAAGAATGCTTAAGATAAAAATCATTGATGACTGCAGATGTTGGCAAGGATGTAGAGAAAGAGGAACACTCCTCCATTGCTGGTGAGACTGCAAGCTGGTAAACCCACTTTGGAAGTCAGTCTGGTGGTTCCAGAGAAAATTGGAAATAGTTCTACCTTAGGACCCAGCTATACCACTCCTGGGCATATACCCAGAAGATGCTCCAACATTTAACAGGGACACATGCTCCATTATGTTCATAGTAGCCTTGTTTATAATACCAAGAAGCTGGACACAATACAGATGTCCCTCAATAGCAAAATGGATATAGAAAATGTAGTACAGATATACAATAGAAGAGTATGCAGTAATTAAAAGCAACAACTTCATTAAATTAGCAGGCAAATGGATGGAACTAGAAATTATTATCCTGAGTGAAGTAACACAGACACAAAAACCACACATGGTATATACTTACTAATAAGTGGATATTATCCCAAAAGCTCACAATGCCCATGATATAATCCACAGACCATATGGAGCTTACAAGGAAGGAAGACCAGAGTGTGGATGCTCCAGTCCTGCATTGAGAGGGGAACAGGACTATTGTGGTAGATGGAGGGAGAGGGGAACTGAGAGGGAGAAAGGAAGGGGAAGAAAAAAGTATGGCAGTATCAGGAACTGGAAGAGATGAGAGAGGTACAGAGGGTCAGGTAATCGAACAAAAATATGTAGCATTGGGAATGAGGAACTGGGGATAGCCACAGGAAGGTCCCAGATACTAGGGAAACATGAGGCTCCCAGGACCTAAAGGGGATGACTTTAGCAGTAATGCACAGAGAAGGGGGAGAAAACCTGTTGAGACCATTACCAGTAGATAGGCACAGCTCCTGGTCGAGGGATGGGCCACCCACCCATCTCAAAGTTTTCAACCCAGAAATGTTCCTGTCCCAAGGAAGAACAGGGACAAAAATGGAACAGAGACTGAAGGAAGGGCCACCAGGCGACTGCCCCATCTAGGGATCCATCATGTCTGCAGACACCAAACCCAACACTGTTGCAGTGGTTAAGAGGTGCTTGTGGACAGGAACCTGTGATAGAAACCTGGCGTGTCAGTTCCTTGGGAGGTCCTGTCAGCAACTGACCAACGCAGATGTGGATGGAGCCAACTATCAGACTGAGCTCAGGGAACCTGGTGGGGGAGCTGGCAGAATGACTGGAGGAACAGAGGGGGATTGCAACCTCACTGGAAGAACAATATAGTCTGGCCTGACCATTCAGTTCTCCCAGAGTCTATACCAACAACCAAGGAATGTACCTAGAGGGATCCATGACTCCAGATACATATGAAGCAGAGAATGACTTTGCCTGACAGCAATGAGAAGGGTGGCCCTTGGTCCCAGGGAGGTTTGATGCCCCAGCGTAGGAGTATGCTGGAGAGGTGGGGTGGGAGAGTGTGAGTGGGTGGAAGAGCACCCTCATACAGGCAAAGGGGAGGGGGAAAGGCAGATGTGGGATGAGGGGTTGGTGGAGGGGTAACTGGAAAAATAGGATATCATTTGAGATATAAACGAATGGAATGATTAATAAAAACAAAAACAAAACAATTTTTAAAATGTTATGTGTTCCATGGGGTTGGGGAGATAGTTCAGTGCTTAACATTACAGGCTCCTCTTGTAGCCTTAAGTTCAGTTCTCAATGCCTACTTTAACTCCAGTCTAGGGAATAGGGACGTGGGTCTGATGCCCTCTTCTGGCCTCTGTGAACACCAAGCATAAATGTGGTACACAGACATAAACATAAGCAAACAAAATAACAATAAATTTTTCAAAGATAAGAAAAAAATGTAAAGTAAGAATTCTAATATTTCTCTAACATCTGCACTCCAGTACTAAGCAGTGGTGTCTTCTCTGTATCTACACACAACTGGAACAGGCAAACAAATATCTCCACTCCAGTCTCAAGCTGCAGTTGATGTCTTCTCTGTTTCTCTGCACCACGGAGCAAGCAGCACATTTATTTAGCTGCCCAGTGCTGCATCCATGTGGATAGTCAGAGATTTCAGTTACTAAGACTTCAGTTAGTATGAAGAAATTATTCTTTTCAACTTCACCTGTATCACTTATACACTGGATAGATGATTCAAATATATAATACATGAAAGCAAGGTATTATTTTGTGAACATTTTCTACATGACTTATGTCATGGAAGTGAACTAGCCAGAGCCTAAATCCTGATAGAGTCTGGGGAAAACATGATCTAATCAGAAGAAAGCATTTCCTAGGAGCATCTGATGATGCACCTGACTGCCAGGCTTCAGATTCCACCTCTTGAATCCATTAAACGCAAATTCAAGGCATCTACTGTTCTAAACTTTTATCTCTAATTGTTTACTTTTACCTTAATTCTTTCATTCACCTCATGGTTGACTAGACATACATACCATTTTCAACATATTGCTTCTTCATTCATACTCTCTGATTCACAATTTCTGATGCCAAAGGATTAGTTAAGGTCAAACTGTGAATTTTATGTTAGGTGCTTATATTACTCAAGAATATATTTAAATGTATTTTCTTTTCTCACTTTCCTACCCTGAGCAGGGATCCTTCTATATTTTACTGCCATAGAAAGGAGATCACAGTGTGACCAGATAAAGACCCCCTGAAAGTCATTGTGAGTACTCATGGGACAGCCTGGATCTCCCACCTCCACTTTGGAGAACAGAACACAATATTTTTTAAAAATCCTAGAGACTAAAGTCAAGGTCTCCTGCCAATTATGCAAATATTTCACCAGATCAAATTATTTTAAAATTCATTGGTATATTGGGATCTGTGCTGCATAACATTTGATGTGGCTTAGAAAGCAGTTCCACAGATGATTCACTGGGAGAGAAAGATCTTACCCTGAACGTGGGTAGTACCATCCACAGGCTGATAGCACAGACAGAATGAACAGGGAAAACAAAACAAAGAAACCAGCATAGTACCAGTTTTCCTCTTCCTCATCCTTCATTTAAGGAATTGATGTATTTTGACACACCATCCTCACCTTGATGGACAGAACCCTCTGAAATCATGAGTCAAAATACATCCTTTCTATTTTGATGTGCCTTTTAAGAGGTTAGTCCCAACAACACTACACACACTTGTGTTTTTAGATTAGCTACACTTTTCCTCAGTAAGAACATTTTTTGTGTAAGAAAAAAAGAAATAGGATGGTAGAGTACATATAAACAAGACAGACTGATCTTCTGGTGCCATCTTAAAATAATGAATATTATGACTGGCCAATCACATGACTGGCAACAAAATAACAGGGTAGCACTGCTGAGGTGTTCTGCGTATGTAAGCCAAGAGCTTGGTAAGTAACACCCCCATTTCCTTCCTCTTCACCACTACTAGAAGTGCAATGAAATAATTTATGACTACTGAGAAATAATAATTTAGAAGGTTTTTGTTCAAAATGGAGGGGCAAAAGAAACATGAAGAGAAGTGGAAAGTGGAAATGTGTTTCAACAACTAACCTGGCTAATTATGTTTATGCCCCTCCCCCACCCATACTGAGACTGTCACTGATTAATCATTCCCAATTAAGTATTTCTAGAAGAAAGGTGATTAATTATAGCTCAAGATGACAGACTCAGTGGTGGATGTCCCTCTGCTAGACATTTCTGAGTTGGCTTGTGTCTAGGGTTCTTCCTGACATCTATCAGTCATGTAGGGACTTTTGGTGATAGAAGACAGTTTTTATATAAAATGCACAGTCTTTTAAAGCCACAATAAAAACATTAAAAATGATTTGACCATGTCACAAGCAATGTATTAAAAAAGTTCATCAGTCAATTTCTCTGATTTTTTTTCCATAAAAACAAAAATGATGGCAGCATCCTAAAAATAAAAAAAAAAAAAAATCAGAAAATCTTTTCAACTGCAAAGATTCTAACAAATGTTGAATACATTTTTGAGATAGAAACTGAAGCAGAATCCTCTTAAAATATTAGATGCATTATAAATTCAATTATTAAAAATGGGGACTTTACAGTATGAATATCTATATGTGTACCTATATTTGTACAAACATGCACATACATATATACTTACACGCATACATACACACAATAATTTTCAATTAAAAATGACATTCAATAATCAGAAACATATTTCTTTCAAAGTAAATTATGACTCTTTGTTCAAAATTCTTAAAAGTTCGAAGGCAGTGTCAGCTGAGCACTAAGCCAAGGCCATGGTGTGCCTGACTATGTAGGCTGCACAAGCTGATGCAGAGCTCTATGACACATAGGAAGTGTAGGTACAGTTACTTACATATTCATACAGAAATTCTGCAGGACAAAAATGATGGTGCTTCTTGCTAAAGCGTCCCAGGAACCAGTGTGAGAATGCAGGCAATAATACTGGTCTTGTAACTCCAGGTCAGCAGGTTGTTTACTTTATCAGATTTTATCTCCAAATCGAACTCCAATTTCAACAAATGGCAAAGACATTTATGGCCATATATCCAGTTTCCCTTCAAAATATCACCTCGGGAGTCAATTCCAAGAATTTAATTGTATGAGACAAACAGCAACTGTTGCTTTGGTGAAATACTTTTTTTTTTTTTTTTGCCTTATTCAGAGGAAAACATCACAACACTGGCAAAATGAGAAATTTCATAAAGTAGCAATTCCTTTCCATCATACTGTAGCTGAGAGATGCAATTAATAAAAATGGAAAGGCACAACAGCTGAGCAGCACACAAAGTAATAACTACCTTTATGAATATGAGACTTGGTTCTTGGGGCCTCGAGGGAACGGTTCTCACCCCATTGATCCCCTTGTCAGACAACATATTTCATATACTGAACATGTCCTATTCCAGGCATGCAGAAAAGGGACATTGGAGGAAACAAAAAAGTCAAGAAAATCAGAGTGCTTGCAAGCTCACTTTTCTTAGAGCAAGAAAGCTGATCTAGCTTGGAAAGTCAGGCCAAGAATGAGAGAAAATTAAAAAGGCATCTATGTCTAGAAAAGAATGTGAACATGTGCTAAATCTGGACAACGTTGCCTGAAAGGCCGAGTCATTTAGAGGTCCTAAATTTCCGGAGAACCACTGGAAAGTTCGTCCATTTCTCGTTACTTTATACATTGCCAAAATTTGTGTTATCTACTTAGGCATACACTTATAATAAAAGAATCAGTTACAGACTGTTCATCAACCATCCTGCCCACTGGGCTGCCCTAAAATGTTCTCTCGTCCTGTAACCTTGACCACAGGTAAAGAGTCCAACCTAGCTTATACTCCACCTACCTTCTCCTGAGGAAGGTGGAGGTATTCTGAAGCCCTGCCTGCAGTGAACGTCATCTACTTCCCAGGTGACTACAGCCCCTACCACACAAGGACCTCCTACAGAAAACAATGAGCTCTTCACAGACTTCTGAAAATTGGCAGTGTGACTCTTGTGAGTACACAGAAAGTTACATCTGAGCTCAAAAGTGACACCTAGCCCTAGCTGAGCTGGAGCTATATCTGACACCTCATTTGTACATCGATACAGAGTTTTCCCCCAAACTGAGCCCAAAGCATAATTCACCTGATTCACAACTCAAAAAGTTAGGGTAACAAACAAAGATCCAATTGCCTTATAATAATAATAATAATAATAATAATAATAATAATAATAATAATAATAATAAAAGGTAACATGTGGCATCTATATAACAAAACACTACCAACAGCCTAAATCCAGATGTCTACGCCTCATCATAAAAACATAAAGAATATGATTAACCAAGACAATTTGTCTCCTGCAACAATGAGTACTCCCATCATAATGCTCCCTGAGTAAAGCAACTTAGCTGAGGCAGAAGATAATGAGTTCAAAATTATAAATATATTATAAAATTAGAATATATATTCAAGAACTCAAAGAGGATATGAATAAATGTCAAAATGGAGACTTCAAAAATATGAGCAATTGAATGAAATTATGAAAACAATTGAAGACATGTAAATAGAGTTTTCATGAAGATCAATTCCCTGAACAAATGACAACCTGAAATAAAAATCAAAATGAAAAATTCAGCAAGTCAAATAAAAAGCTCAGAGGAAAACGTCATCAGTAGATTAGATTAAGTGGAATTGTCTTTAAGACAAGGTAAGTAAATTGGAGTACTAGGTCTAACAAAATATTAAGTGGCAAAGCCAACCCAGGAATGGAACATGCTGGACCTTTGGACCCTATAAAAAGTTCAAACCTATAAATAATAATTTCCAAAGGAAGAATAAAGAATACCTGTAAAAAATAATTACCAAAGGCACAGATTTCTACACATCATCAAATAAAATATCCTTCATCTAAGAGAAGTGATGTTTATGAGGTTCAAAGGCACACACAGTACCAAATAGACAAGACCAGGAAGTAAATTCACCTGGTACTCAAAACATTAAAAACTCCATAACAAAGGAAGGATACTGGAATCTAGAAAAGAGGACAAGGTCACAAGCTTATCAGACTAATACTTAACATTTCAATGGAGACTTTGAAAGCCCAAAATGTCTAGAATAAACATTATACAACTTCTGAAATATCATAGATGCCAACCCAGAAAAAGAGAAAGCAAAACTTTATGTGGTAAAAACAGGTTTTATAACCAGTTTAAGCCAGATCTTCAGAGTGCATAAAGAAGGAATACTTACGTATGAAGAAAAGGTTAAACATTCCTAAGAAGCCATGCATAAGGAATGAGTAATTCCAGAACACTCTATCCAAAGTAGTCGAAACCTATAACACAAAATCAATAAAATGACAGGGATGAATGCACATTGTTCAATGATAATTGAATATTAATTATCTCAGGTTGCCAATAAAAACACACATATTAATAGATGGAACCAGAAAACAGGATCTATTTTATTCTGTGAAAACAAACAAACAAAACAATTTACTTCCAACAAAAGGGACCTCTTTAGTGTAAAATAGTAATAATAATAAAAAAAGGTATATCAAGCAAATAAAATGAAGGAACAAGTGGGAACTGAGATTCTAATATCTGGCAAAATAGACTTCAAGCCAAAACTAATAAGAGGAGATAAAGAGGGTCAGTTTATACTCGTCAAAGGAAAAACCTAACAAAAATATATTCTAATCCTAAACATATATGCACTAAATATAGGCACACCTAATTCATAAAAGAAACATTACTTTAAAACAACACATCAATAATGGATGATTGCAATACTCACCTCTCACCAATATATTATCAGAGAAAAGTTTAAAAACAAATTCTAGAGTTAAATACTATCAGAAATGAAATGGACTTAACATAGCTATCCAATATTCCACCTTAATATTAAAGGATATATACTCTTCTTGGCAGCTCATGAACTTTCTTGGAAATAGACCGCTTGTTAGGATGCACAGAAAAGCTCAATACATATGGGAAACTTAAGGCAGATAAGAAATTGTGCCTGAGCACAAAGGAATGAAGCTAGATATTACCAACAATAGAAACTAGAGACAGTGCATGAAATTGAGGACATTGTACAACTAAAAGAAATACTGAAAGAAAATTGGGTGGAAAGAAATCAAGCAAGAAATTTAAACTTTCCTAATATTGAATGAAAATTAACATACAAAATCTATAGGATGCAATGAGTGCAAGCCTCAGAACAATTTACAGCTCTAAGTGCCTACATTTTTAAAAATGTACCTTGAGCCAGGCAACAGTGGCTCACTCCTTTAATCCCAGCACTCAGGAGGCAGAGGCAGATAAATCTTTGTGAGTCCAAGGCCAGCGTGGTCTAGAAAGTTCTAGGACAGCCAGAGCTACACAGTAACCCAGTCTCAACAAAGAAAGATACAAACAAACACAAACAACAAAAAGCAACAACAAAAAACTTAAGATATTTAATATTAATAACTTAATGATGCACCCAAAGGCCTTGCAAAAACACAAACAACAGCCTCAAAACAATAGATGGGAAAATAATATCAGGGCTGAAATTAATGAAATAGAAATGGAAAAAATAAACAATAAAAATTTTCCCCCTGTGGTGTTTTCCAGTGAGAATTGCTTGCTTTATTTTTTACTTATTTAAATTTTATTTATTTATTTTTACACTCCAGATTTTATCCCTCTCCGGGTCTACCCTCTGACTGTTCCCTATCCCATGCCTCCTCCACACCCCCTGTCTTCATGAAGATGTCTCCACACCCCAGCCTCCACCCTCCACTCCACCAGACCTCTAAACTCCTTGGGGCTTCCAGTCTCTTCAGGGTTAGGCGCATCTTCTCTGATTGCACCCAGACCCGGCAGTCCTCTGCTGTACATGTGTTGGGGTCATCATGTCAGCTGGTGTATGCTGCCTAGTTGGTGCTCCAGTGTCTGAGAGATCTCAGGGGTCCAGGTTAAAATTGAGACTGCTGGTTCTCCTACAGGGTTGCCCTCCTCCTCAGCTTTTTTCCAGCTTTCCCCAAAGTCAACCACAGAGTCCAGCTGCTTCTGTCCATTGGTTGGGTACTAATATCTACATCTGACTCTTTCAGCTGCTTGTTGGGTCTTTTGGAGGGCAGTCATGATAGGTCACTTCTTGTGAGTGCTCCATAGCCTCAGGAAGAGTGTCAGGTCTTGGACCTCCCCTTGAGCTGGATCCCACTTTGGACCTGTCACTGGACCTTCTTTTCCTCAGGCTTCTCTCCGTTTCCATCCCTGTAATTCTTTCAGACAGGAACAAATATGGGTCAGAGTTTTGACTGTGGGATAGCGACTCCCTCCCTCATTTGATGCCCTGTCTTCCTGCTGGAGATGGGCTCTGTAAGTTCCCTCTCCCTACTGCCAGGTATTTCATCTAAGGTCTCTCCCTTTGAGTCCTGAGATTCTCTCACCTCCCAGGTCTCTGGTACATTCTGGAGTGTCTCCCCACCTCCTACCTCCAGAGGTTGCCTGTTTCCATTCTTCCTGCTGACTCTCCCGGCTTCAGTCCTTTACCACACCCAATACCATACTATGTTCCTCTCTTCCCCTCCCTGTCCCCTTTCTCTCACACATCCCTCCCTCCCCCATTGTGATTGTTTTCTTCTTCCTCCCAAATGGGACTGAGGCATCCTCTCTTGGGAAACTGTCATCCTATTGATCATGTGCGGGTATATATCCAGCATGCTCATCATGTTATCTTGTATCTTAGCTCTAAAAAGTTTTCCTCTCATTGTATCAGTTAGTCTGTGGTGATCTGATAGGATGAATGGGATTATTTCAATCTTTTTGTATCTGTTGAGGCCTGTTTTGTGACAAATTATGTGGTCAGTTTTGGAGAAGGTACCACGAGGTGCTGAGAAGAAGGTATATTCTTTTGTTTTAAGATGAAATGTTCTATAGATATCTGTTAAATCCATTTGGTTCATAACTTTTTTTAGTTTCACTGTGTCTCTGTTTAGTTTCTGTTTCTATGATCTATCCATTGGTGAGGGTGTGGTGTTGAAATCATCTACTATTGTTGTGTGAGGTTCAATGTATGCTTTGAGTTTTTGTAATGTCTCTTTTACAAATGTGGGTGCCCTTACACTTGGGGCATAGATGTTCATAATTGAGAGTTCATCTTGGTGGATTTTTTTCATTTGATGAGTAAGTAGTGTTCTTCCCCATCTTTTTGATAACTTTTGGTTGAAAGTCTATTTTGTTAGATATTAGAATGGCTACTCCATCTTGTTTCTTGGGACCAATTGTTTTGAAAATTTTTCCCATCCTTTCACTTTCAGGTAATATCTGTCTTTTTCACTGAGGTGTGTTTCCTGTATGCAGCAAACTGCAGGATCCTTCTTATGAATTTAGTCGGTTAGCCTATGTCTTTTTATTTGGGAATTGAGTACATTGATGTTGAGAGGTATTAGAGACCAATGATTGTTGGATCCTGTTATTTTTGTTGTTAGAGGTGGAATTAAGTTTGTATGTTTCTCTTCTCTTAGGTTTGTTGTGAAAAGATTAATTTCTTGCTTTTTCTTGTTTGTAGTTTCCCTCCTTGTATCGAATTTTTCCTTCTAATATCCTCTGTAGGGATGGATTAGTGAAAAGATACAGTTTAAATTTGGTTTTCTCTTTGTACACCTTGGTTTTTCCATCTATGGTAATTGTGAGTTTTGCTGGGTATAGTATCCTGGGCTGGCATTTTTGTTCTCTTAGGGTCTGTATGACATTGCTCAGGACCTTCTGGTTTTCTCAGTCTCTGTTGAGAAGTCTGGTGTAATTCTGATAGGTTGCCTTTATGTTACTTGACCTTTGTCCCTTACTGCTTTCAATATTCTTTCTTTGCTCTGTGCATTTGGCATTTTAATTATTATGTGATAAGAGGAATTTCTTTTCTGGTCTCATCTTTTCATGTTCTATAGGCTTATTGTATGTTTATGGGCATTTCTTTCTTTATGTTAGGGAAGTTTTCTTATATAATTTTGTTGAAGATGTTTGCTGGTCCTTTGGGTTTAGAATCTTCACTCTTTTCTATACCTATTATTCTCTGCTACAGTCTTTTCATTATGTCCTGGATTTTTGAATGTTTTGGCATAGCAGCTTTTTTGCTTCGTGTATTTTCCTTGACTGTGTGTCGATGTCTTCTATTGTATCTATTGTATCTCCTGCTGCTAATATTCTCTCTTCTATCTCTTGTATTCTGTTGTTGATGCTTGCATCTGTGACTCCTGTTCTCTTTCCTAGGTTTCCCATCTCCAGGGCTGTTTCTCTTTGAATTTTCTTTAATGATTCTATTTCCATTTTTAGATCCTTGGTTTTGTTCAATTCCTTCACCTGCTTGATAATGTTCTCCTGTATTTCTTTAAGGGATTTATGCATTTCCTCCTTAAGGGCTTCTACTTGTTTACTTGTGCTCTCCTGTATTTCTTTAAGGGAGTTATTTATATAATTCTTAAAGTCTTCTATCATCTTCATGAAATGAGAATTTAGAGCTGAGTTTTGTTTTATAGGCATGTTGGGGTAGCCAGGACTTGCTGTGGTGGGAGAACTGGGTTCTGATGTTGCCAAGTAAAATTGGTTTCTGTTGATTATGTTCTTAAGCTTGCCTTTCAACCATCTGGTTATCTCCATTGTTATCTGGACTCCCTGTCTCTGACTGGAGTCTGTCCTTCCTGTGAGCCTGCAATCCAGTGATCCTGTGATGTGTCAGAATACCTGGGAATTTGAGCTGCAACTGGGATGTGGGCTATGTGGGTTTGGTTCAAGCATGGGGGCTCTGCTACTGGCACAGATGGGAACCAGAAGGCAAGTGGGTCTCTCTTTTTAAAAAAATTGAATGATGTTTTGACTGTAAACCATCAGTTCTCAATCTTTGCTTTGTCATTTTCTAATATAGTGTCCTCTCCATTGTCAGGGAAAATAGGAGGCTATGACTTCTTTCTGAAGATGACTAACATTTATCCCTTGAAAAGAAAAAAGCATGAAGGGCAATGGAGAGCACAATTCTGGCCTTATGCTCAGGTTAGCAGAGGATACACAGTCACTGTAGGGGACAATGAGATCTCTTATGATATATTTTTGTGTGAAATTATGGAATGTTGATGCTTTGCAAATTTCTATTTGCTTTTCTTCGGGGGTATTGAAAAGTGCCTAGTTTTAAACTCTAAAAAAAAAAAAATGCATTTATGGACTTGATTTTAACAATAGAAAACTGAACTACACTAAGAAATACCTATTTATTTAGCTGATAACAGAATACTAATATAAGCTAGTGACATTCATCACACAAGAAACCTTTTACCAAGATCTATTAAAGCCAATGCCTTGAAGGAATAATGGAAATTAAAAGAATATATTTGTAATGAAAACATTATAAAAGATCAATATAATTACTTTTTAAAATATTTTGAGCTTTGATCTTTTTAAAAAATTATTTATTTACTATTGGGAAAAAAGTAATTAGTGTTTGATTCCTCAGGCAGAGTAAATTCTATTGTTAGAGAGAATATTTTAAAATCTAATGAAAGAATAGGCCCTGGAATTCTTTCATCAAAAGGATTAAATTAGTTTTGTTTTACATATTAGATCAGACAATAACATCAGTGAAGTTTAGGGCATTGTTCTCATTCTGAGAAGATTGTTATGCTTATGTTAAGTTAATATCCTATGACCTTACACTGTATCAATTACAGTCTCATAGACATTCGGCATCCTCACAGACAGGCTGGAGAGAAAATATGAGAGTCACTGTTACTACCACTCTAAAAGAGTTTCTCAGATGGTGGACAGGTATTTTTATGTAGGTAGACAGCATGGTTAGCAGCAGCAAGAAAAGACAATGGAAACCTAACAAGTGAAATATTTTTTATATTCTAGTTATGTTAAGTTTCTTAAGGTGCTTATAAAGAAGAGAATAAACAACATGAGATAAAACAAAGAGAAGGGGGTTGAGAGAGTGGGTGAGTGATCACATAGAGTTCCTGTGGAGAAAACATTAAATTCGGAAAGTGAGTTCCATGTTAGGATACCATTATGCACTTCAGGAGCAGAGTTGGGATTACTAGAACCAATAGTGTGTGTGTGTGTGTGTGTGTGTGTGTGTGTGTGTGTGTGTGTGTGTACCAATGCTGCACAATCTCTCCTAGCCATACTGTGATAGACCCAAGAACTCTTCTTCAGACACTTGTGTGGCCTGTGACTGATTTCATTAGTGTTCATTTAAATAGTTACCTGTAAGATTCTAAAGGACAAGAGGGCTTTCAGAGATGGTTCAGTGGGTACAATGCTTTCTGTGTAAGCATGAAGACATGATCTTAGATGTATCTGAATATCCATGTAAAAGCTGGCACAGAGGGATACCTAACTCTAGTGCTGGAACGTAGCCACAAGCAGATATCAGGGGAATATAGCAAGCCATTCTAACAGAAACAGTGAACTCTAGGTTCAGTGAAAGATCTTGCCCTACAAAGTAAGGTAAGAGTGTGATAGAGAAAAATTCCTGAAGTTCACGTTGACCTCTGACCTCCACATGCACAGCTGAGAGCAGACTGAACATAATTACACTTATGACTTCTGGGCCTCTGTTGGTACTTTAAAACCCTGGTTCTTCCCTTGTAAGCCTGCACCTCCTCAATAGTAATGTTTCCTGCAGCTTCACTGCTTCACTTTCTCTCTTTACAACTGAGTCCCATGCAGCTGGAACTGGAGACATTTTGTAGATAGTTTTTCTATCCTTCTACGCTGCAAGCATCAATTTCACCCTTTTCAGACTTCCTTGAAATGAAACAATTAACTAATGGATTAACAGCTACTGAAAATTCTTCGCTATTATTCTAAGAAGCAGGATCTCACCATCTTTCCTTGACTGGACTGGCTCTAGACATTTAGTAAGGGATGGGTTCAAAGCAAAGGAGAATGGAATTCAGAGGATGCCATATAAGCCTTTAAGCTTCTGCCTGCACCTCTTGTCACATTTCCTTTCATATCCTGAGCATCCTTGTAAGATCTCTGACTACCCTTCTGAACATAAAAGGGAGGTGATACCATCAGACTAAAGGGAGAAGGTAGGTTCAAAGTGAGACCATCATTTTGTCTTCCTTATAAAGGTGCCAACTGTGGAACCATCATTTGGGGCACTCAGGTCTGTGGTCTAAGATGGATACTGTTTCTCTTATACAGAAAAAAAGAAGAAACTATGATGCTCTCCCTCCCCTGAAGGACTGGAGATTCAATTTGGGATTTAAAAAGAGGCAAGAGAATAGGTAAGCAAAGGCTGAGCAAGACAATGCTGCATCAGAGAGGGCAGAATTTACCTGAGTGTGGGAACCACAAGGAGAAGAGCAGATAAGAAACCCAGTGAGTGACAGTCAAATGGGGAGGAAGTTTCAAGCTCAAAACAAGCTGATGGATTCTTCTTACTTTACTGGCACCTTCACTATCAGTCCAATAATCTTATGGTAAGCAAGAACTAGGAGAACAAGAAGGGAACAATTTGTCTTAAAAAATAACTCTTAGCAATGGCCACCTAGAATGGCCAACTTGAGCTATAGTAAGTTGGTTATGATTAGTATTTATCTGTCACCTATGTCATCTATTGATAGCTAAAATAAAATGGGCTTTATACCTATGAAGAGAAAGGAACACTTGAATCATGTAGATAGCTAAAGTTATTTGGGGGAAAGTCTCTTTCTAAGGACAGCAGTGTGAGTATTCAGTAATTACATGTTGCTATGAACTAATGCTTACCTACTCACTTTATGTTGAAGAAGAGGCACAGCTTATTTTTTGTACTGAGAGACTGAGACATACTTAAGTAAAAAGGCAAGTGCATTGGGGAGAAGAGTTATAAAGGCTATTTTCTGTGAAAAGCTGCTGAAAAGTGGATTTGGAACAGGCACTAAGCTCAGAGGGGTGAACTCATACAGGGAAATCCATGCAATGTCATGGACTGAAGTAACTGGAAAAGCATTTTGTAAATTGGTTTATAGTTTTGAATCACCTAAGAAATGAAAGAGACCAAATGATAGCCATGATCATAGAAAACGCCCTACGACATCCTCATTTGGGACAGTCCAGAGATTCTTTTTAAGGTGTGTAAGAGGTAATATGATTATCAGTCATATTACCTCTTAAATTTTTCTGTGATTAGCTCACAATAGTACTTAATTTGTATGAACAATTTATTTTAATTTATCTCTAATTTTCTTCAAGCCAGAGTCATGTTTTATGCTGCTCATTTCCAACAGCTTCTTGCTCAACAATGAAAACATGCTGCGCATCTGTAACTACTTTATTACATTGATTGAATACAAAGACTAAACAGGATGTGGATATTCTTGCCAACAATGCCATCAATCAGAAATCCTTTGCTTATTCCCTGGATAATATCAATGGAAGATAATGGATTCTGTTTTCCATTCACTTTTAGCTATCCAAGTATTCTCTATTTGTAATTCTGTGTTTAACTAGTATAAAATAAGGAGATAAATACAGACACATATGTTTTAATCACTCCATAGTCCTCTAATAACACAAACAAATCAATAAAGAGAGAAAATAAAACCTATTACTCATGCCTATAGCATGCTAAGGAAAGATCAAATACTATAAACTTTAATTTACAGGAAAATAGGGTAATAAATATCTGAAACCAGTAGAAACATTCAAGCCCAATCAAAACCAAACCAAACCAAACAAAACACCCTGAAGATTCAATTGGACACAAAGAGCTAGTAGTTTAGGATTCAGTGAGGAAATAGAAGGGAATGCAGATGTGAAAAAGAAGGGTAACTCTGAGTCAAAGGAAAAAAGGAGCAGAGGAAACAGATCTATGATTGATGAATAACAGTATTGTTTACTAACCATGGCAAAGGAGGAGAAACAAAAGTAGCCATAGGCATGGGTTATCAGCACACAGATTAGCCCCTAATACTCACATAACCACTGAACCACCCTCTATTTATCCCAATGTAAGTAAAATATGAACGTATATATACCTAATCTGAGAGTTTATCTGATTCCCAGTGCAAGACGAATGTGACTTAAAAATTTGTCAAGTTGTCTTAAGATAAATGTAATCCCATATAATTAAAGATAATTTTATATAATTAAATATAAACTTTAAAATACTCTTGATTTTGTTGAGATTTTAGTACACTTATACAAAATAATTTTATAGTTACCTTTCTACTTCTCTCTTCCCCCTCCCAGCTAGATGTCTTCTTCCTTTTAGTTAAATACTCACTATGTCTAGGAATCACATCCCTTGTGCACATGGATAAAAAGCTATCCCCTAGAGCAGACTCAACTCACCAGACGTCATACCCTTGAAGAAAAATTAATGTTCTTCTTCTAGCAGCCATCAACTGCTAAGAATGACTTAGGTATGGGTAGGCCCTTATGAGGTCCTCATCATCCATACTTGAATGCTGAGTGGTTTTAACCATACAGGTCTTGTAGAGTTAGCTATAGTTGTGATCATGGGTACTACAGTCCCATTATGCCCAGAAGACACTGTTTGACAGCTGCCATCCCCTGCCTATGGCTCTTACACTCTTGTACATGTTTCCTGAGCCTTGTTTGGAAGTATGGTATAGATGGTATAGCTCAGCACTTCAAAGAAACTTACTCTGTATACTTTGAGCAGCACTGAGGATTTGTTTAACCTTTATCTATTGCAAACAAGAAGCTTCTCTAATAATTGAGCAGCACTAACCTGTTGGTGGAAGATCCTTATTGATAAAGCAGTTTGATACTCTGTCCACTTAGCAAAATAATAGTAATAGTACTCCCCCAGGTTCTAGGGCCTCCCAAGTCCATGGTCCATTTTTAAATTGGCTTCTTGTTTTTTTCTTGTTTAGTTTTGTGAGGTTTTGATACGCTCTAAACATTAATCCTCTGTCAGATGTATCACTAGCGAAGACTTTATGGAGCTGAAAAGTAAGTGAAACTGTTAAGTCTGAGGAGAATAGGAGAGCTTGAAAATTTAGTGAAGAAATTACATTTTAAAAGAAACACACTGCGTATCTTCTCTCATATACAGATTCTAGTGGCTAATTATATGTATGTGCATTTAAATGGGTATCATTGGAAAATGAAGAACTTAGAAAGAAGCACATATGAGAGGAAAGAGTTAGGCTTAAAACTGTGTAATACAATAAAAATGTAAGGGGAAATACTCATGTGGTAGAGTTCTAGCAGTGATGGGTTAGGAAAGGACATAAGGATAATAATAACTAAAACTAAAGCTTTATGAAAAGCCAGAACATCTCAATAATGGGTATGCTAATCAGAAATTAAACTAAATTATAAAATGACATGAACAGATGTACCATACATGGACAGAAAAAGCTGCTCCCAAAGGTTGTGAAATGAAAATCACAGTACAATGGACACACTATGTGTTTAGAAAGTGATCACCAAAGGAAGTCTTTGAAGATCCTAAAATAACACAGGCATTTGCCACAGATACTACCAGATGCTACCTCCCTTGTGCTATCTGTGGGATAATTGTCATCAAAAGTCTTACTCAACTGTGGATTCTGAAGCCTATGATAATATTTGATAAGGTAAGATATGCCCACCAGTGTAATAACGGAACATCAGTAATGGGAACAACCAACAGGTCTTGGGTTAGATTTGAGACTCACTTTACAAGAGGGAATCCATATGTGGTTATTGTAAACTTGGTTAAAATTTCATGAGTCAGGGAGATCATATACCCTAATGAATAAGCTACTCTTATTTATTCTTTTCCTTTATTTTTTTATTTTCTTTTCCTTTGATAAACAGACATGATAGTACCAATAACTGAACCTTTAATTAATTGTGTTCATATTCATAGATCAATGCTACCATCAGCTTTGATTAGAGAAGGATTTTTTATTTTTTTGCACTGTTTAGTGGTAACTACAGAATCCCCTAACTGGGCAGAGTACTCAACAGTAAGAAATTGTCATAGTTATCTCCTGATCTATAATCACTTTCTTCCTAGGAACAGGAAACATCACATAAGAATGGCTCAAAAGATAGTATGATCTGGAAAAGGGACTGAAGAGATATAGACCACTGTTTGTTGAAGAGGGCATTACTGATACATTGGTGATCCCATGAGTGGTAGAATTACAGGTTTAAGATATGTGCAAGATTTGGTTTCATAACCATAAACATCGTATCATGGGAGGGGAGTATGGACCATTTCCCAAAGGACCTATAGGTAGCTAATGATGGCTACTTGGGAAGAATTCATAAAGTCTCATTCCTCTCTGAGGATTTTCAGTCGGTTAATAGTCATGAGGGATGTGTGAGGGGGAGAGACATTTGGATTAGTGGTGCAGCCACTGTTATGGTGCTTATGCTATTGTAAATAATCTTTACTCAGAACCCTCTAAATAATCCTAGTGAAAGCATTAGGTCATTAAAATAAATGAAGACAAAGGAAGAAGAGAGAATAGAAAAAGAAAAGGAATTGGCAGAAACAGGAGAGAATAAGTAATATGTAATAGGGAGAGATAATGGGTTGGGTATTGTTTTTGTTGGTGGTGTTGCAAGCTGGCACAACCCCTCTGGAACTCAGTCTGGTGGTTCCTGAGAAAACTGGAAATAGTTCTACCTGAGGACATAGCTATATCATTCCTGGGCATATACCCAGAAGATCAGAAGATGTACGTGTGTATGTGTGTGTGTGTGTGTGTGTGTGTGTGTGTGTGTGTGTGTATGTGTAATACATATTTATGGGTATATGCATATATAATATATGCATTTATATGAGAAACTGTCATAGTAGAACTTAGCTTATATACAGTTGATTTATAAAAACATATGAAAAGATTCAATCTTCCTGGATTCTCAAAATGGGCATTAATTTTAACATGTGAAGTTCTTGGGGACTATGAGTAACAAGTTATGAGTAACATACATTGGGAAACTATAAAAATATTTCTTGGCAAAAAATAAAGAGGACCAAAATAAATGAAGACATTTGCCATGTTTATGAATTAAAACGCAAATGACATTAAAGATACCAGTGTCCCCCCTGATGAGAGAGCTAGATATAAAGCAACATAAATGAACATAAATCATAGTTGACCTTGGTAAAAATTGTCAGGTGATTCTGAAATAAAAGTGGAAATAAAAATATTATCGAAAGAACCAATTTGGAAAACACAGTCAACAAATTTGATTCTATCAAAGGTCATTTAATAGAAATAGTAAATAATTACAATCCAAGGAGCATAGAAATTGGCAATTATGTAAAATAAACAAACCTCTAAGTTTATTTTGTAATGTGTTAGTTGTTCAGAAGTAAATTACAGATACTGTAAAATTGCAAACGAAGAATATACAAAAATATCAGTGTGAGACTAAGATTTTTGAGAGGAAACCACAAAAGGTAGAACCATAAAGTTTCAAAAAATTCATTTTTATCAACATTTTACAATTGTGGTCTCCACAAAAGACCAAGTATAAGATTAAAAGAAAATACACAGAAGAATTTCACAAGAATTAATAAGGTCACATCATCAAATAAAGAAAGTACTATTTTTCTAAGAAACTGGGAAAATGTTCAGACAGAATGGCAATGAATTTACAGCAATGGCTAGTAAAGACATTAAGTGTTTCTCACCTATATTAGCTATTAAAGACTGTGTAGGCATACACCTACTAGTATAACTAGTTCTAAAACCACTGATCATGCCCACACTACAAAGAATGATGAAATGTACAAATTATTGCTTATTACTGTTGTCAAAACTAGTGTTGGTAAGAACAGAAACTATTTATGTAATATTATTTTGATATTCTTATAGTCATATATGAACAAAGTGCTATCTATCCAAAGGGTGCACAAATTTAATTGCAGCTATAAATGCAAAAGTAAAGTACGCCAAATGGAACAACATTATGATTTTGAATTAGGTGAAGATAAAATTTCTAATGAAAAACAGAAGAGTTGAAACATATTAAAATAAATTTATAGAAGTTAAAGTAACTTTTCCTTTTCAAAAGCTACCACATGAGTGATAATATTACATAAATATAAGAAAGTGTAGTATAACCAGTGAGGAATTCTTACATACAACATGCAAACATATCTTACAAGACACTAAAAGTTGAACAATCATTAGAAATTAGTCAAAGGGTCTGAGAAATTGTTCAGTGGTTAAGAATATATCCTGCTTTTTCAGGGGATCTGACTTCAGTTCCCAGCACTCATACTTGGAGGTTTACAATTGTTTATACCTCCAACTCCAGCAGAATCTCACTATTTTGACCTACATGGGTATCCATGCACGTTCATACACATCCATATAGGCAAACAAAAAGCCACAAGCTTTTTTAAAAAATGAATCTTTGGGGCTTAGAGAGATGTTTTATTTGGATGTGGTTTGAGTAGTTTGGGAGAATTTTCTTGGGACTACTGTTTGGAAGATTCACGTGTGAGCAGTCATATCTAGATGTGTTCAACTGAGAAAATTAATCAGTCTCTACCCTTAAGATTGCACACACCCATGTGTATTTGATGCACCATGATTACAAGTGCATCAAAATGAAAATTAGAGGAAAACTAGAGTCCTAACAAAGTGAAAACCATTGTTCTGAGCACTCGCACTCAGACTGAACACTCAAACACTGAAATAATAAGTTCCTACTCTGTATGCTACAGTTACACTTAGAGGCACTAATCCTGAATTCTGCTCTTCTATGCAAGAAAGCAGCAAATTCTGGCATATAGTCAAGTTAGAATTTAAGCTATTTAGAGTTAGAACAACTCATTACAATATTTTCTCATAAAATCACTTTGAATGCTCTGGCTCAGAGTCTAATTGGAAGAGAATGTTATGTTATTTACCATCTCATATGAAAAATGAGTAAAATAAGTAAGAGTAACTGTTCTGCAGTGAGTGTTGGCAACATTTAGATTTTATGGCAACAAGGCAACCCCAAGGACAGTTAAGAAGGCACCAACACTTATCAGTTTACTAGATTTACCACAAGCAAGCAACAGAGGAATAACGCACATCATAGAAATTCCTAATAGTAGTGGAGGATAGTCACCCAAGGTCAACGTGTGAATAGATGGTTTCTTTGAAAAAAATCAAGTTCTATATCTTGGTTTGATGATTTCTGTTTTCACCCCATGATGCTGATACAATCATCTCTGTATATAGATCTGCATCTTCACTGTTAACTATAGTCCCATTGGGAGGGTATACACACTGTTGACTTCACCTGACCTTAGTTATGTATCCTCAAATGTCTATACCTCAAAAACAATTTCATTTTTCTTTTTTCTTTCATTGAAAGTATATTTCTTCATACAATATGTTCTGATTACTCTTCCCCTCCCCCAACTATTCTAAGATCTTCCCCTCTCTAATCAAATCCATATACTTTCTGTCTCTCCTTAGAAAACAGACAAGCATCTAGAGAGTAATAATAAAACAAAATAAGAGAAAAACAAGGATCTATAATTAGGAAAAGGACACAACAAATAAATGTCGGGAGCCAGGGGCCTCCACACCAACCTTGGGAACCTGACCTTTATACAGCCTTAGGCAAGTTTCTGAGTGTGTACAGCCTTAAAGCAGGTCTCTGAGAACCAGCCGTGTTTGTGCAAGATAGCTGTCCCTTGCATCTCCGGAGGACAGCCTGACCGAAAAATGTTCAGAAACCAGACAGTAGTTGAGCCATAACAACAGGAGGGCCTCAAGCTTCCTCTCCCCCCTCCCCTTGCCTATGATTTTTGCTTTATAAAATCTGCTTGTGTTAATAAAAAGTAGACCTTGACAAAACTTTACTTGGTCTCGCTCCTCTCTCTCACCAGTTTTCCTTTCAGGCTTGGTACCCCTCGACCCCACGAATAACTAGGTCCCGCAGGATGGAACAAATAAACAGAACGAAAGACACCATCAAACAAGCACAAGGAAAAAACAAATAAACAGAACGAAAGACACCATCAAACAAGCACAAGGAAATTGTATATGTCTGCACACACAGTGTTTCTAAAAATCACCAAACTAGAAGTCATAGTATATCTGCAAAGGACCTTTAATAGAAAAGAGAAAATACCATGACAAAAATTATGAGACAAAGAACCTCCAAAGATGCCATTGAGTTCATTTTGTGTTGGCCGTCTACTGCTGGATGTGGGACTTGCCCTTATGTGTGGTTTGTATCCTTCATAAAACTCTGTTAAGAAAACTAATTTTTCTCTT
>JADRCH010000353.1:289152-303806 GCA_019843965.1 Rhynchomys soricoides | reverse complement strand
AAATAATAAAATTAAAATACATTCATGAAGCACACAAATAATAAAATACCATAGCAAGAGAAACCCCCTGCATATTTTGATATTTTGTATTTTCCCTCTAGTGGTTTAAAGGTTTCACATCTTTCACTGAAGTCTCTGATACCTTTGGATTTGAATTTAGTGATAGTTAGGTTTATTTAGTTTTACTGTCCTATATGATGATTTCCATATTTTCCAGCATGATTTAGTGAAGAGACTGATTTTTCTAACTGTAGTTTTGGGCATTTTTTTGTCAAAGTCTCACACATAGAGATGCATGACTTCATATCTGGATCTGCCATCTTATTTCACTGATTCATGTGCCTATCTTTGTGGCAATAACATATGGGTCTATAGTATAATTTGAAATCAGATATGGAGAGACGTACAGCATTAATCTTTTTGGTTTTAGTATCTAAGGTTTTTGTGCTGCCTTACAATTAAAAAAAGAAATGTCCTACCTATGTGAATGGTGGAAGGGGCCTAATAAGGATCGCATTGAACCTGTGGTGGCTTTTAAAAGGATGCCTATACTTAGAGTATCAATGCATCCAGTCTGTGAGCACAGGAACTTTACTTTGCTCAGTGTTTTAAGGTTTTCAACGTAGAGTGACTGCATATGCATGCTTAGCTTTACTCAAAATACTTCATGTAATTGCAGTAACTGTGAAGGCTCTCCTTTGCATGTCCCCTCCCTTGGCATGCTTTTTAATTGTCATAAAGGAAGACCATTGATTTTCATATGTTAATTGTATGCCTACCACCTCCTTGAAGTATTTGTCAGTCATATGATGCTTTGACATCTTCCTTTCCTATTTATATATTTTGTTGTTATGTTCAGATAAGTATATTTTATTCTTCTTCACCTCAGCTAAGCTTTTGTCATAGAGGGATGGAGGACTTTTTCTAAAGCCTTTATTAAAGCTAGAGAAATGGTCATATGATTTCTCTACTTGAGCCCATTTATGTGATATATCAAACATATTGATACATATACTCTGAACTATACCAGCAACTTGGGGTCTTTGATTTCTGCAACCATGGGTTGATGGCTTCATTCACGATATCAGGTGTGTTTATATTTCATGCAATCTGCTCGCTGCTGAAAGTGAGGCACTGGAATCCTGAACACTATGTTGCAGCTCTCTACTTTCAGACCTGCTAGAATTAGCTTTTTATCTTTAGGTATACTGATGTTGGCTGTAGATGTATTTGTAATGTTATAACATGTGGATAAATAAAGCTTTATCATCACATAATATCCTTTTGTGTTACATTTTTACCATGATTTGTTTATTAAATGTTTTAATTTTAAGTCAATTTAAAAGTATTTACAATAATTTTTTTATTAAATAACAATCTAGCTTCTAGTAATATTGTACTAGTGAACATGTACTTATAAGAATGTTTTCAATTGTTATCTTCTACCTTTTGTGTTATTTTTGCCATCAGTTTTATCTTTATGAATGCTATAGACTTACATGACTTTGTTACTATTTCTGTTTAGATTGGAAGTTTATCTTTACTTTTAGCCACTTCTACTGGTCTTCATGCTTTCATAGAGACCCAGGTTTCTGAGAATAATATTCTGTCTACATAATGAACTCTTGTTAATGTTTTACAAAGTACAGGTGTGTTTTGAATGAATTGTTTCAGTCTTGTATTTTCTGAAGTGGTATTTGTTTCTTCTCTTTTTAAATATTGCTAGATTGCTCCCTCTGGATATTCTTCCTGGATTCTAGAGTTTGTATTTTCAGCATTTTCTGTTGTCATTCAGCTCTCTGTCTTTAATGAGAACTGCCATGTATTTGGTAGAGTTGCTTTTCAACTGTTTGTGCCAGATGGATTTCTTTCCTGTCTTTTTCTAAGGTCTCTCTGGTCTTTTGCTCCAGAGCACTTAGAATATGAGGTGTAAGTCAGTTATGTTTGCTTAGCTGAATGATCTCTTGCTGCAGTCTTTGATACCCTTGATTATTTGTGGGAGTGTTACTAACAACTGTATCTTCAAGCATTCTTATTATTTCTTCCTATCTTTTTCATTCTTGTGTGTGTGTGTGTGTGTGTGTGTGTGAGAGAGAGAGAGAGAGAGAGAGAGAGAGAGAGAGAGAGAGAGGAGATGGCAGGGGGATAGAAGTCTAGAGTCACCTTCAGAATTCTTTCTAATGTGTATGAACAGGATCTCATTAACCTGAGGCTCACCAAATATGCTAGGCTGTCTATCAAGTGAGTCTCAGGGATCCTCTTGTTTTCTCAGCATTTTTCTGTGGGTTCTGGGGTCAAGTTTGCTAAACAAACACTCTACAAACTGAGTCACCACCCACATCCCCAGTTCTTCTTCTCTTTCTTTAGTATTTTGAATTGTAGGAAAAAATTCAGGCATGACCTTGTGGCCACTGTACTTGGAGCACAATACTTCTAATTATGAAGCATGGTATCCCATGCTCCTGAAGTCAGAATACTGAATTCTGAAGTAATGTAACTGACCTATGGATGACTCTGCACTCTCCACATATCCTTTAATGTGTTTCTTCTACCTGGTCATTTGAACTCTTACTGTCCAATCCAAGGTAATCTGTTAACCAATCACAGTTGATAGGTTTCCACCATATAAATGGTTACTCACATGCAATAAAGCAGATATTGCTTTCCTGCAACCATCTATGGAGTGGTTTATTTAACCACAGGCATTGCTGTCTTTGGGGATGCCCTAGTAACAATGACATTGAATGCTTGTATGTTAGACTGTTCATAAACAGAAAGCGCATGATTTTGGGAACTCTTTTGCTTTCCTGTTACTTTTTAAATACATATTTTTTAATGGAACTATCAATCAAGCTTACTGATAACTCTTTTCTTAGCTGTGTATATTTATTTTATTTATATTTGGTTTTCTGAGACAGAATCTTACATAGTCAAGGCTAGCTTCAGACTCACTATATAGCCAAGGCTGGCCATAAACTTATCTGTCTTTGTCTCTGTTTTTCAGTGTCTCTTTCTGTCTCTGTCTCTCTGTGTGTGTCTTTGTCTCTCTCTCTCTCTCTCTCTCCCTCTCTCTCTCTTTCTTTCTCTCTCTCTCTGTGTGTGTGTGTGTGTATGTGTTTATATGTGTATGTGTAAAGAGAGAGATACAGTGACAGAGACAGAGAGAACACAAGTATGTTCAAGTATACATGCTTCTTGTTCATGGAGTACAGAAGGAATAAGAGCCCTTGGACCTAGAATTGTGTTTTGTATGATTGTGGGCTAGTTACATTGATGCTAGAATCCATACTCCAGTCCTCATGATTGTGCTGCAAGTGCTCATACAAACTGACTTATATTCCCAGCTAACAGGCTTGAACTACATCCTCTTGCCCCTAACTCCTGAGTCCTGGGACTATGAGCATCATACCTGGTTCTGCATGTGTTGGTTGGAGTATTGAAGAACCACTTCAAGTCTACTTTAAAATCTACCTCAAACTTTTATTCAGCTTTTTAAATACTTTCATTTGTTTCATTGAAATTCTTCATTGCTCCTTTGAGCTATTATATTTCCAACTAGACATTTCATTTTAATTTTTGAGAAATTCATAATGATTAAACTATACTTACATCATTTTCTTTCTTTCTTTCTTTCTCTAAATCCTGTCACACCTATGCCACCCCTTCTCTATATTGTACTTGGTCCATTTGGTGTTAAATGGACCTACTATGGGCAACTGTACAACTTTATTTTTAAGGGTTCATCAGTGCAAAGTCCCTGTAAGGTCCAGAAGACACTTTCTTAAAGCATTTTTCCCTGGTTCTCTTGGTCTTAAAGTCTTTCCACCCTGTCCTCCATGATGTTCCCTGAGCCTTGGATGTAAATACTATGTTATAGATTCCCAGTTTATAATTAGGCACTGCAAAGTCCCTTATTCTCTGCATCTGGTCATTTGTGAATTCTCTTTAAAATTTTCTGTCTACTGCAGAAAGGACGGTCTTTGATCAGGTATGAGAGCTGCACTTATACATGTTTATTATGATAAGTATTTAGAAAATTGTTAGAACTTATTTAGAAAAATGATAGGTTCTCCTATGGTCTACAATTGCTATAGCTATTGATTTTTGGCTATGTCCATAGTACCAGGCATAAGTTTCCTCCTGTTATGTGTACCTTAAGTCCATTTAGGAAGCTATTTATTACCAAGCCATTGGTCAAATATTGTACCGCAGGGCATAGCTGGTCAGGCCTGTCATTATTGCTGTTTATGGGATTTGCTGCATGGTAGGATTGTTGATAACTTTCCCCTTTGGTGTTTTCACAGCTCTTTCCAGTATTATAAGAGCTAATCATCAGGGAGGAGGCTTCCAGGTCATTACCAGCCCAATTTCTCCAAATCTTGTGACCAAAGTGTATGGAGCCTTCAATATTAGTGTTTTACCCTCATTCTCTGCCCGGCAATGAAGAGCAATGGAGATAGCTTGTACTATTTTGAGAGATTTGGATAAATCCTCATCTTTGACTGATAACTTGTAAAGAAATGACCCTTGGCTGGCATTACGATTTGGCTAAAATTCTATGGTCATTGGGGAAAACATTATTCCTGCATGTGGAGTAACCCAAATTAATCCCCCCTACACACACACACACACACACACACACACACACACACACACACACAAGTGCATGTGTCTTTAACATAAATCACAATTATTACATTTTCCTATTAGTTTTAATATCTAGTTGGTCTAGAGTTTTATTCTCTTATATAGTTGCTCTCTTGGTATTCTTTTCTTTGTACTCATATTTATTTAATGATTCTTATAGTTTTGTTTCATGGTTGAGAGTGAGGTAAATCTTTTTTTCTTTGGCTTAGAATTGGTCACATCTTTTCTTCTGCTAAGCTATACTGTAGACTGATCCAATATAATAAGGATTTGAACTAGGCCAGTGTATGAATTATTTGTTCCGTTACTGTTACAGAATAGTTGACAAAACGAAGTTCCATTAGGAAGGAAGGATGACAGAAGGAAGGGTGGGGAAGGATTCAGGTTCATAGTTTGACAGTGTAGTCCTTCATGTCAGAGAACTAATGGTGACAAGAGCTTGAGCAGTTGCACACACTATATCCCCAGTCCAGGAGCAGAGAGAAAGAGAACAGGATGTTAGTCCAGAACTCGCTTTCTCCTGCTTACACAGTCCTAACTATGCAATAGAAATATTGTAGTTAGGGTGACCTTTGTACCTTTTATTAACCTGATTAATACAATCCCTCACAGGCATGCTCCAAGGTTTGTCTCTTAGGTAACAATGTTAACCAGCACAACTTGGGTTTGAGGCATTTTAACTTCATATTACTTGTTTAACATGGGCACTTATTTGCAGAGAGTTTCCCCTATAATTACACTCTTCACTTAAACTTAGTTTCCCCTGTGTTCTTGTACCTCACATAGGATCTATCTTCTTGTCCTGAGAACAATAGAAAGCTATAGATCTTCCCTCATTATCTTCTTATTGATCATCATGATGAATATTTTCATGGTTTCCTAATGCTATGCTTCCCAAGTCCCACAATACCAACAGGTCATGAAGGCTTTGAACACCCTACACCATCATTCAACTGTACTTTCCTTCCACAGAGTCTAACACTGAGATATAACAGAATTACTTTGCCAACCCCTTTGCTCTTTGTATTTTGCAAACTGCCACTAGCTTATTTAATAATTTTCATTTTTCTTAAATACAACAGTGTAGTTTAAGAAGTTATCTACTTTTTTCTTCAAAACATCTATTTCAGAAATCATTATAGCTAAGTTTCTTCATGACATAAATTTCCTTGCTTTGATAGCATCATTCTTTGTCATATCTGCTTGTTCTCAGTAAGGCTACAGCTATATTTAGAAGCAGAATTGTCAGGCCACCTTTGCTTATCTAACTATGATTCTCATGCACGTATTTCTGGGCTTTAGTTTCTACACAGATATTCCCCTCTTCTTGGCAGTTTGCCCTCCCTGTTTCTCTCATCTGCATAAAAAATCCAAGAAAATTTCTTTAGTGTTTCAAAAAGTAGTGGAGTATTTTATTTTTATTTGTTCTGTGCCTGTAAAGAACTTCAGGTTTGATTGTGGTTTGTATATGTCTACTCTGCCAGCCTGTTGATATGGTACACTGATGCCTATATATTATTTTATGCACTGTTAGTTGAAATGTAATTCTAAAAATGAGTATAGAACATGGAGAAAGGAAGGAAGGAAATAGTGTGCCCACTAAACATTTTTTCCCTTTCATCAAAACAAGCAATTTCCTTAACCTCACATTTGTATTTCACACACATGTCCATAGTTGAGCATAGTTTTCAAGAGCTTATATGAATCTACTTGTCTCTTTTTTGACTACTGTAGAAATATGAGTTGCTTTGCTAAGTTACAGAGAGTGTGATAAGGAATTTGGGGATGTAATCATTTCAGGGGCACTCTTACAGAAAAATATTAAAACACATATAATACCCCTTATCTTATTTCCAGGGTTTGTGAAAGTCTCCTGTCCTTTTGAACTTTATAGTTAATGTCACTCAAGGGTCAGTTATGAATTCAAATGCTCGATGAAATATCAAAATTTCTCCCATGAGATAAGCCATTGATGAATCCCAGTATACATGGTGACATAAAAAAAGGCCAGTCAGGTTGTTTTCCTTTATCTCCTGCCTTGACACCCGGTTTTCTCTCTTATTTTGTTTTGATGATGCATTTTAAAATTTTTCCCTCTGTCTTAGTTTCATTTTTTATTGCTGTGGCCAAAATAATGTTTTGTTTTTCCTCACAGTTTTGGGTTACATACCCTCATTGTGAGAAGTGACAGTGGCAGATCAAGGGATCAGGTTATACTACATCTGGGGTCAGGAAGCAGAGATAAGCACAGCATTGTGTTCTATTACTATTCCCCCTTTAACTTGGTCTATCACTCAGCTGAGGAATGATGTTGCCCTCCTTGGTGGAATTAAGACTATCTCTCTTAGGAATGTCCATAGGTCAATCTAATTCAAACCATCTCTCGTATTCTAGGCATTCCCACATCCTACTAGGCTGGCAACTGATACTGTCATAGGCAGCAGGAATGAAATTTGGCTCAGTCTTAGAACACAGGGCATAGAACCAAGTGTTATGTTGTTTTATCTTTGCTCTGATACCAACCTTGGTAAAGTCAATGAATTTTTATCTCTACAATAAAGAATGATGTAATGAAGGTCACCAACCCTCTTAATTTTTTAATTATTATTTATTTTTTTGATACTTTATTTACATTTCAAATGTTTTCCCCTTTCCAGAGCTCCCCTTTGGAAACCCCCCTATCCCATCTCCTCTCCCTGCCTCTGTGAGGATATTCCCCCACCCACCCACCCACCCACTCCCATCTTTTCTCCCTGGCATTCTCCTATACTGAGACATCTAATACCCTCAGGCCCAAGGGCCTCTCCTCCCACTGATAGCCAACAAGACCCTCCTCTGCCACATGAACCCACACACTTATGGTCACTTGATCTTTGACCATTGAGCTAAAACCATCCAATAGATAAAAGATAGCATTTTCAACAAATGGTGCTGGTTCAACTGGTGGTCAACATGTAGAAGAATGCAAATTGATCCATTCCTATCCACTTAATTTGTATAAGGATTAAATAAAATATACATCCATTTCTTTAAGCAACTCTCGATCCTTACTAAGAACTCGTTACATGTTAGCTGTTAGTATTTTTATTGGATGATGGCATATTCTCATTGTCTGGCACAAGCTTGATAGAATATGCTTCTTATTCAGGCAGGATGCTACATGGAGGAGAAAGCAGAGAAAGGGAACAGTAGGATATGTCTGATTCACTGAAAGCTATTAGGAGATATTGATTTGGTTTAGACTCATAGATGAGATCATCCACATATATACATATGAATTCATAGTTTCAGGGTTGTTTTTTAGAATTTCACATATGTATTCATATGTGTGTGTGTGTGTGTGTGTGTGTGTGTGTGAATACATATGCTCCTGTGTAAAGTTGAGCACTGAGTGAACTTAATTCACTTATGAACTACTGGCATCGTTACTTAAATTATTTCAGTGTAGTAGGTCTGAGGCAGTGCTGCTGTCCAACTGTGCCTTCTTCTAAGTTACCTCATACTGTGCGAAACTGTGCTTTCTATGTCTTGTTCCAAAAGATTCCACTTTAGAAGCAGCATTTGACTGAATCTTCTATAAGAAGCATGATTCTGCTACCTTGATAGACATGATCAATACAATTTACCTGAGGAATTAGCTGGACATAGGAAAAATGACACAGCAAGCCAGGAGAATCATTGCTTCCTCAGCTAAAATTACATTGTCCACCAGGTGAGGAAGGGTCAATCTGAACTAGGGAAAGAATATTTACAATCTCATGTATCCTATAGCACAGAGATTTGATGGTAATATATTGATGTATTAAGCAGGAGATGCTGGAAGAGCTGGGGTGACCAAAGTAAGTCTGAGATCTGTGAGATTGCAGCTGGACTTCAAAGGCAGAATGAACCAGATATGAGTGAGTCCACCCTTGATGTTGATTACATCTGTACAAAGCATCATAATGATGCCTTACCCAGGTATTTTGCAACCTGAGGACATAGTTGAATTTATCTCATATCCTCCATGACTGGCACTGGAAAATTTAACAACCCTGTTCTCCCAATGCTAGCCAACATTTTCCCCTCATGTCTTGATGCCTGCTTTTTACAGAGCTCTTCATTAAATAGACTGGTATGGCTTTATTGGACACAGTGTGAAGAATGTGAAGGAAAGATAATATTTCTGAGAAGAGACGTAGTCAGGCATCTGGCAATGAATGGTTCCCTCATGTCTCTCCATTCCATCATGCCTCTCTATGTACCAGTCCAAAGTATCAACAGCTTTTAATGGAATAAAGAACATTTGCCTTCTAAACAAGAGAGGGTATCAGGTTTATTCCAGAGTGGAAAAGTAACTGAGTCAGAGACAGGCAGAGAAGATGCCTCCAGAAGGGAAAAGAGAATGACATCATGTTGATCCAGTAGTTTTCTGTAAGAATGAATGTCCCCTTAGGCAAGAAGAGGGAGGTTTATTGATTTTATTTTAGTTGCTGGTAAGAACAGTGATTAAGAATGAGGGGGAAAACTACCCTGTTCCCTGAAGGAGACTCTAAATGAGGCTTCTACCATTTCACACTCTTAGATGAGCCTGGGTAATGTTCCCTACATTTTATTCTCAGTGTTATGTAAGGAAGGAGACCTGTCTTCTGGAGTTGAAGTCAATCTCCACTGTTTTCCATTGCAAAGTTTATTTCAATGTGTATCAGGCACATCAGCCTTTCAAAAGTGGAAGCTCTGATTTCCCCTCAGGCTTCCTATTGGATTGAATCTTTCATGGTTCTTGGAAGCCAAACTCTAGTCCCAGAACCACACATAGCCAGCTCAGCCTCAGAGGACTGCTGTGACAACCTTTATGAAAAGCCAAATATGCTTCTAGCAATCCTCCAAGGACATATGATCAGCAGGTGGGAACTCAGGGTGGAATAAAGAGACCATTTGACTGATACCTATATTTATTACACATGAAAAGAGGGCATGCTCACTTAGGAAGACTTCATGAAAACATGAAAATATCCTCATTGTTCTAATTTAAAGTACACCATCTGGGAAGACAAATCATTATGTGAACTGCATCAGAATATTTTCAAGGAATGAAGCAAGGCTAGGTTTGTTTCTATTCATGCAATTTTTGCCTGTGTGTGCATGCACTCATTCTCTTTGAGCATGCACATCTGCGCATGTGCACAGGCAAACATGTTCTGCTGAATTTGCCATAATTAATTTTGTTTTGTAGAGAAAGCTTCATTTATTTGGGATGCCACTAAACAAGTGAAATACAAATTACAGGAGACATTGATATGATCATAATCGCTCTTTTCTGGCTGCCAGGAATATTCTTTGAGAGGAACCTGCATTTCTACAGATGGCAGGGAAAAAAATTGAAGCACGCAAAACACACCATTATTCCTGAGAGACTCTCAGTTCATTAGTTGAGGCAGCCAAGTCTTCAGGAGCCACATCTGATCAGCAAATGGGAAATGAGCAAGAGTATAAATTCCCAGCAAACCAAATCATTAACATTTGCTGCCTGCATCCCAGAAACACAGTAAATCAAATGTGTCATCATTTATCAAGACAAAATATCATTACTAATTGGGATTAATTTGCTGCTGTGGGATTGCTGACCTTTGCTGAAAGAAAATAAAACTGCTCGTTAGCTGTCTTCATTTAATTTTCCTTGAAGGAAGGAGAGGGGGAAAGGCTGTCTGTCTTGGGAAGAGAGGTGCTGTCTTTCAAACAGCTCCACATTCTGAAGTCCTAAGATGCTGTGAGTGCCAGCTGATATATTCTTGTCAATCCAGGTTTCAGGATTCTGGGTACCTGTCCTGGGTATGGACACTGTCCAGAATGCCACTGGCTGCAATTATCTGTGGTGTAGTAGAATCTTTAAAGCAATGACTAAGAAAGCAAGACTGTCTAAATCAACATGAGTAAAGCTAATATGAATTCAGAGACTGACACCGTATGCACAGGGCCTGGAAGGGTCTGTACCAGGTCTTCAGCATTCATATTATAGCTCCCTGCTTAGTGTTTTTATGGGCTTCCTGATTGTGTGAACATGTGATTCCTGTGCCTTCTCTTAGCCTCTTTTCCTTCTGTTGCTTTGCCTTGCCCAACATATAATAGATTCAGCAGTTTTATTTGGTGTGTGTGTGTGTGTGTGTGTGTGTGTGTGTGTGTATGCATGCAAACACTCTTGTTTTATTGTGTCACACTTTGGTGTTAGCTTACGTTTCTGTTTTGTTTTAGGTATGGTTTTATTTCATTCACTTTGTTTTGTGGAGTTTATTATTGCATTGTTTTGTTTGTTTGTTTTTGGAGAAAGAACTTAAAATAGGTTGGGTAGGGATAGGGAAAGAATCTGGAAGGACTTGGAAGAGGGGAAGAATATAAAAATTAAAAACTGGAAATTCCTGTAAAATACAAAAGAGAAGAATGATTAGAAAATATTGAGTCATATGCCACCATGATCAGCTAAAATATTATATATATTAGTCACTAAATTAGGTTTTTTTGAAGGGCCATCTAAATTTTGCCTTGTTGGTAAGTGCTTGAGTCACATTTTTCTATTAGTGTTCTGTAATGTTCCACGTGAAATAATTTGCCTACACTAGCAACTGAAACACAAAAGAAGAAATAGACTCCAGAAAACAAACCTGACAGGCAGTGGATCCAGGATTTAAACTCATAGGCCTTCTATCTGGCCCTGCCATTTGTGTTCATTGTTCTATGTTTCTTTTAGCTCCTACTATTGATGAATTAATGACAATCTAGGAAGGAGTCATGCTGTCCAGCAGTGTAGGATACCATGAGAGCTTTAAAGACACATGCTTGTTCCTGAAGTAACAGGTGCCAGGTAGTAAGTATCTCACTAACTGTAAATGTGAGATTGAGTTACTCTTCAGCTCTGAGAAATGAAGGCTGGAAAAACAAAGCTTGCATTGGGTCATGTAAGATTTATACAGAGAGTTGAATCAGCACATTTTCATGTCAATGCTGGTGACTGCCCAAGAAATGTCAAAGAGAATTCTTTGATGGAAGGAGGGTAGGCCAAGAACATCAATCAGGTCTGCATAAATCCTCAGTCTCTGGTCAGAATCCAATCTCTGATTCTCTGGTGTCTCATGTATTTTCTCTGCAAGGTGAGATGATATTTATGGAGATGGGCAGTATGTTAGCATTTACAGTCAAGAATTTGAAAGCATTTTGCTCCTCTTAAATAAAAAAAAATTCCAAATATTTGTGATTTCTAGATGTGCTTTTCAAAAGTTCTTTGAGAAGATGTGTGAAGAGGCATAATTGAGGGTAGGTGTGAGGACAGAGGTAGGGATGACAAACCAGGCCAACTACCTAAATCCCAAGTAAATGAATTAACAATAGAAGGTTGCTAAGATGTGGTATTTTACAATCTAGTATAACAGAGAAACCCAGAATAACTCAGAATATATGAGTTATAGAGATCCTTGAGAAAAATGCTGGTGAGTGGGTTCTTGTGAAGGAGAAGGGCTGTAAATCAATTTTATGGTCGTATATAATACAGTGGAGCTGCAAAGAAATGTAGAGAAGGAGAGAATAAAAGTCCCATGGTCCTTTCTTCTGTTCTACAAGGCAAGTCCAGGGGCTTGAACAACTGATTCCTGGGCTTCGCACTGTTTGCTACAAAATCTGTTTCTGTATCTGAACTTTATTTCAGCTCAGGATGATTCATCATTGATTTCTTTTGTTCCTACCAAAATCTGATCTTTAGTCTTTAGTTTAGTGTGAGAATTACGAAGAGTCCATCTCGAGTCTCAGAAATTTGCCTGCATCTTGACACTTTACTTTGTGATGAATATTATTTACAGTTTATTATCCATGTGTGACCCTACTGTCAATAAACAAGGATAAAGAAGGACTTCATGAGTTTGAATTGATAGTGACAAAATCTGCATGCCCACCTACCCAAGTTAACATTCCACAAGCATATTAATTTCTAGTCAAATGCAATATTTTAAAATTACATCAATCCTAGATATTAATTTTCACAACCAAATAGGAAAAAAAAAAACCACACTTTTACAAAATCCTTCTAAGACCTGCAAATTTTAGTTAACATCATTACAATGACTAATTTGAGTTCCTGTAGTTCTAGAGTCAATATTATATAAAGGTGAGGGTTGTATAAATAGAACAAAAAGCAAAAAAATATCTAAAATTCTATAGTCTGTTCTAGGACCACAGTGAATATAGTTTTACTAACTTCTTTAATAGAACAAGTATTAGATACACTTTCAAAATTTTATTGGTTGCACATTTCTATGTTTTACTGTTCCCTAGCTGAACAGAAAAGAGTTTTGAGTCATTCATGGCCTTCTGCTGGTACTAACGTGATGTATCACATGGGATACAGCTCAGTTTTTCTTTAGAGAGCAGACAGAAGGCATTGGTCTCCTTTTATACAGAGCAAAGAAGAGGACATACTAGTCCTCTCTGTATTACAATTCCATTCATAGTCTTTTTTTTTTTTTTTGCAGTTATGAACTTTTTTTTTTCATCTTTATTTACATTTCAAATGTTTTCCCCTTTCCAGATCTCCCCTTTGGAGCCTCCCCATTCCCTCCCCTCTACCCCTGCCACTATGGGGGTATTCCACTACCCACTCACCCATCCACTCTTGTCTTCCCTCCTTGGCATTCTCCTATACTGGGGGATCTAACACCCTCAGGCCCAAGGGCCCCTGTTTCCCCTGATGTCTAACAAGACCCTCTTCTGCCGCATATTGGCCAGCACCATGGGTCACTCCATGTGTATTCTTAGGTTGGCAATTCAGTCTCCTGGAGTATCAAGGGGTCAGGCCAGTTGCCACTGTTGCTCCCTCCCTGGGGCTGCAAACTCCCTCAGCTCCTTCAGTCCCTTCTCCAAGTCCTCCATCTGAGACTCGAATGGCTGAGAAGCACCTAAAGAAATGCTCAACATCCTTAGTCATCAGGAAAATGCAAATCTAAACAACCCTGAGATTCTACCTCACACCAGTCAGAATGGCTAAGATCAAAGACTCAGGTGACAGCAGATGTTGGCGAGGATGTGGAGAAAGAGGAACACTCCTCCATTGCTGGTGGGAATGCAAGTTGATACAACCTCTCTGGAAATCAGTTTGGCGGACCCTCAGAAAAATGAACATAATACTACCTGAGGACCCAGCTATTCCACTCCTGGGCATATACCCAGAAGATGTTCCAACATGTAATAAAGACACATGATCCACTATGTTCAAAGCAGCCATATTTATAATAGCCAGAAGCTGAAAACAACCCAGATGTCCCTCAACAGAGGAATGGATACAGAAAATGTGGTACATTTACATAATGGAATACTACTCAGCTATTAAAAACAATGACTTCATGAAATTCGCAGGCAAATGGATGGAATTTGAAAATATCATCCTGAGCAAGGTAACACAGTCACAAAAGAACGAACATGGTATGTGCTCACTGAAAAGTGGCTATTAGCCCAAAAGTTCGAAATACCCAAGAGTCACTTGGCAGCAACCATAGGGCTGAGCGTGAGGTCCCATTCATAGTCTTTTATGAGCTAACTCCTTCCATCTCCACATTTTTACCCTGAGCTGGATATTGAGTTCTGTTCTAGGCCTAAAATATCTTCTGTGTAGAAATCTGCTTGGTCTCTCTATTGGACTGATGTAAGGACATCTTGACACTCAATGTTTTGGAGAACACAGGAAATAATTTATTTATTTGCAGCCAAATGAATGATACTGGAAGCATAAATGAAATAAGCCATGCACAGAAAGATAAGTCTTTGTATTCCGAATGATACATGGAGGTTATTCATAAGAGGGGTAGGAGAGAGGGGAGGATATGGGAGGTTACATCGTAATTACCACAATCCAGTTAGACAGGGAGAAGGAGTTCTTATGTTCATTGGATGGTAAAGCGGCTAATGTTTCTAACAGGTTATCATATATTTTGGAAGAAGTAGGAGAGAGAGAGAGAGAGAGAGAGAGAGAGAGAGAGAGAGAGAGAGAG
>JADRCH010000353.1:258134-289142 GCA_019843965.1 Rhynchomys soricoides | reverse complement strand
GAGAGAGAGAGAGAGAGAGAGAGAGAGAGAGAGAGAGAGAGAGAGAGAAAGAAAGAGAAAGGAGTTCAAAGACTCCAAACACAGAAAAGATACTGTAGGAGAAGGAAGAACTCATGTCCTCCATTTGATGTGCTCATTCAATTATTTATGTACTAGGTTTATATATAATCTATACATAATATATATAAATTCATATTGAATTACAACATAGAACTCTCTATTTACAGTTACATGTCAATTAAAGATTTTAAAAATGCACAAAGAAAAGAAATTTAACATCTTTTGACTTTGAAGCTTTCAGGTTTGTTCAAATAATATTGTCCAGGGACATATTTTGTTTCACTTTCTTTGAATTTTCCCTGCTGTGTCCCAATCTAAATAGATAGAGCAACACTAAAATTTTATGAATCTTGCTTTCCCAGAACCAAAATTTTGATGGTTAATATCTAACTCTGCATATACCCAGTTCCTACAGGATTCCACAATTCTTTCCAACTTTGTGTTCTTTAAGATATAAGGAAATGCAGTTGGTATATGGCTTTATTCAATTGTGGCCTGATAGAATAGGGGATATTGTGTTAAAATTCCTATTTCTGTTGAAGCTTACCTTGTCTCATAGTATGTGATCAACTTTGGAGAAAGCTGCATGCACTGCTGAGAGGAATATGCTTTCCTTGGTGTTTAAGTGGCATTTCTCTAGATTTCTGTTTGATCTGTAGTTTCATTTAATGCCACTGTTTCTGGTTGTTGTTGTTTTTTTTTTTTTCGTTTGTTTTGTTTGTTTGTTTGTTTCAGATGACCTGTCTATTGATGATTTTGAGGTCTGAAAATATCCTGTTATTAGTATGTTAGTGTTAATTTGTGGCTTTACATATAGTAATATTTGTTCTATGAAACTGAGTGCACATGTCTTCACAGCATATACTTTTAGGATTGTAATATCCTCTGTCTGGATTGCTTCCTTAATGAGTATGAAGTAACCTTTTATCTCGTGTTTGGTTTGAATTTGAATCCTATTTATTTATTTATACAGAAAGGGAAAGAAGAAAAGAACACAAGCAGATGGAAGATACTTGTAAGCATTACAAAGAATGGTTCACATGTGTGCCTGTGAGAAGAGGTCCTCTGCTGTCTGCTTTTTGACACTACTCTGGGACAAATTAGCCAGATTCCCATCTCACCCAGTGTCTTCTCTCCATTCATACTAAAGTTAGGTGTGTTCAGTTTGTGACTGGTCTAGGATTTACTACATAATCTAAACCTCTTGGATTTGTGAAAACCATACATCTTCAGCTTCTGTCACAGTTTTTGTTGACGCAAACCTTGACACACCTGAGAAGAGAGAATCTCAACTGAGGAATTGTCTCAATTGGAACAGCCTGTGAGCAAGTCAAGGGGTGTTTTCTTAATTGATAGTTGATATGAGAGGAATCAGCCCAATGTATGCAGTGCCATTCCTGGGATGGAATGTTAAGAATGGTAGCCAAACCAGCTAATAAGCTAATCATTCCCTGGTCCAGGCTTCCTTCTTATCTCTAGGCTTCTGTCTTGAGTTCCTACTTTGGCTTCTGTCATGGACTGTAAACAGTAAACCAAATAAAAACTTTATTTCACAACTTGGTTTTGTTAAGTGTATTATTGTGGCAATAAAAACCAAGCTAACAAAACCTACTAAGTGCTGGGATACTAAGCATGAAACACCAAGCCTGATGTAATCCCTGTAATATTAATCCTAGTCTATTTTCTGATAAAACATCTTTTCAAGTACCTATTGGACATTTCTATATCTTATTTGCCAAAGGGTTTAGCAAGGTCCTAGGTTTCTTTTTAATTGGTCACTTGGGTGTTTTTAATGTTACTTTCTTTATATATCTTGTAAAACACTTGATTAAATAATATATACTTAAATATTTTTCCATTTTAAGGTCTTTATAGTTTGTTGATTGATTTCTTTACTATAAAGAGGATTTTCAGTTTGATGTAGTCCCATTTGTCTGTTTGTTGCCTTTGGTTTGGAGGTCTTATCCAAAATTATTGTCAAGACAATGTCAAGAAATTTGTCTCCTCTTCTTTTCACCTTACTTTATTTTACTTTTGACAGTTATCCACATGTATAGAGTACATTGTGGTCATATTCACTCTACCAACTTTGTATTCCTCTCCTATTCTTGCTCATACTCCTCTTTCCAACTAGACTTCCACTTCCATTTATGTACTTGTTTGTGTGTGTGTGTATGTGTGTGTGTGTGAGAGTGTGTGTGTGAGTGTGCATGTGAGTGTGTGTATATGTGTGTATGTTTGAGCATGTGCATGTGCTATGCAGGTAGCCATATATGTGTATTAATTATTGATATGCCATATCCAGAAAATAGAGTTTCATTATACTCTTTTTAACCTCCAGCTCTTCAGTCTTTCCACCAACTCTTTTGCTACATCCCCTTAGGCTTTGGTGAATATAAAGCATAAGGCTCACTTAGAAAGAAACACTAACGAGTCACTTGTTCTCAGTACTTTTACCTGTTGGGAATCTGCTTTTAACCATCACCCTGTATAAAAAGAAGCTATGCTGACCTAGTCTGAGAGAAACACCAGTCTCTGGGTACAAAGATCATTGTTTAGGATAGAATTTGGACATACCCATTTATAAAAACAATAGTAGTACACTATTTCTTAGTGTCTGTAGTTTTCCCAGTTAGGCCAAGTTTAAAATAATGATATTTTATGTGTTCACTGCCATGGATGCAGGTCCCCAAGTAGAAAGTAATTAGTTACTCTTATAACAGTCATGCCACTCTTATATCTCAAATTGTACCACAAAACGGGGTGTGCTGTGACAACATTCTGCCTGGCGCAGCAGAACTTAACACAGGTGACCTTAGCCTGGAAAGTTAATTTTTTTCCTAAGAGTATTCACAGCACCTTTTAGGACTATGATTGCTAGCCAATAAGAACTTTGCTACCCATTTCCAGCTTGATTTCTCCATTTCCTGTATACAATGTGTATGATATCTTGAGCAGTAAGGCCTTACCATCTAGTTCTGTATAGTGATCACAGTAATAATGTCTTGTATTGTTTGGACATCCTCTGAAGACTCCATGGCCAACAACTCCTAGGGAGGTACTCCACATCTGATGTTCAAATTTTTGTTTAAATAAAAATAAAAATAAAAAAAAAAAGTTTATACAGTAGTAGATTTACATAGAATTTTGCATAGATTCTTAGATTGGGGTAGCTCTCCCCTTAAACTCTACCTTTCCTGATTCTTGCACCCCCATCCCCTTGTAAATCTTTCCCTGCCCACCCTCCTCACCGTATTTTAAAACCATATATGTTTTGCTTGCTCTTCTCCAGACTACCTCTCATGGTGAAAAATGAAGTGTCATTTATGTATGATCTTATTGCATGCAAATAAGAATGATTTAGTTCCTTCCTTTCCTATTTATAGCCCTTATTAGTTTCTCTTTTTGCACTCAGGTCCTATATTGGATAATAGTCGAGGAAATGGATGTCCCTATTTTCCTTATATTAAAGGAAATGCTTCACATTTTTTCCACTTAGATAATGTTGGTTGTGGCTTTGTCAAATATAGCCTTTACTATATTGATCTACATCCCCTCTGTCTCTAATCTCTCCAGGATTTTTATTATAAAAGATTCTATTTGTTAAAAGCATTTTCTGAGTCTATTGAAATGTGTGATTTCAGGCCTCAGGGGCATTTAGTGTTGAATAACATTTAATGATTTATGTCTGTTAAGCTATCCCTTCATCTCTGGAATGAGGCCAACCTGATGTTGGTAGCTAATGTGTTCTTGAATTTGCTTTGTTTCGTTTTTACTATGAATTTTGACATGTATGTTCATCAGGGAGCTGCTTTTCATTTCTCCTTATATCTTCGTGTTTGGTACCAGTGTAATGCTGACATTTTAGGAAGAAACTAGAAGTAATCCCTTCTTTTCTACTTTCTTAAAATGTCTTTATATTTATGTGTGTTTTCCCTGAATGAGTGTCTATCACTCATGTATGTGGGTGGTACTTACAGAAGCCAGAAGAAGATATTGGAATCTCTGAAACTATAGGTAAAGGCAGGTATGAGCTCTTATGTGAGTCCTGAGAATTGAACTGGTGTCCTTTGAAAGATCATCATGTTCTTTTAACTGTTGAACCACCTTTTAAATCCCACCCCTGTTTCTTTCTATTTAGTGGACTAATTTAAGAAATATTTGTCTTTATTGTTCTTTAAATCCATGGTAGAATCATATTTAATTACTGTGCAGTGCACACTAACTGTTGTAGATCAGTATAAATTGTTCATTGCATTTTGATTTGCCTTAGGTTTGTCGAATGTATTGGTTAAATTCATCCATTTCTTTTAGATTTTTCTGATCTAATGACATATAGGTTTTTAAAGCTTATCTTTAATTTTATGGGTGTCATTTTTATCTGTTGTGATATTTCCTTTTTTGACTCTAATCATACTAATTTAGTATTTTACTCTCATTTGACTAACTTGAATAAGAACTTGTTAATTTTATTTACCTTTAAAAACAAAATTTTACTTTCCTTTCATTTTAAAATTATTTTCATTGTTTCTGTTTGATTGGCTGTTTTTATTATTGCTTTTTTGTCTACTATGTTTTGTGCTTGTTTATGTTTGTCTAAGGGATTGCTGCACATTGTTAGGTTATTTTTGTAAGATATCTCCACTTTTGCAAGGCAACGATTTACAACTGTAAACTTCTCTCCTAGGGCTGCTTTCACAGTATTCAAAAGGATGCATTATGACTGTCTCATTTTCACTCCATTATAGGAACTTACAGATGTCCTTATTGATTTCTTCAGGGACCTATTCATTGTTTTGTAGTGTATTGGTTAATCTCAATGAGTTTATGTATTTTCATTTCATGTGTTATTGTTATTTGTAGATTCACTTTTCTCTAATCCAATAGAATACAAGATATTACTTAAATTTTCCTGAATTAGCTAATTCTTGCCTTGAGTTTGTGACATATTTTAGAGTAGGTCACATGGGTTTCTGAGAAGAATGTTTATTCTATCATGTTTCAACCAAAGAGCATACATGGGCTGGTCCATGCCTCTGAGCACATATGTAGAAGAGGACTGCCTTGCCTGGCCTCCGTGGGAGAGGATGCACCTAATCCTGCTGAGAGTTGATGCCTGAGGGAATGGGAAGCTGGGGGGAGTAAGTAGGAGGGGTTAAGGGTGTGTGAGGAGGATGGGTGGGTGGGAGAGCACCCTTTCAGAGGAAGAGGGAAGGAGGATGAGGTCAAGAACTCTGGGAAGAAGGACTGAGAAGGGGGGCAACATTTGGAATGTAAATAAATAAAATACTTTTTTAAAAAAAGAAGAAAAATGAAAAGAAACTTGAATAAATATCTAATATTTGTCCTATGGTGTTATTTAACTTGTGTTTTTCTAGTTTTAGTCTGTATAGTCCATCATACTTTTACATTTATATTTATATCATGCCTTTCACTAGAAATTCTTTCCCGTTTTCTATGCTCAAATTTTGAGGATTTTTTTCTATTTACAGTATCTCAAAGAGCTTGCACATTCCATTCATTCATTTTTTAAAAAGTGAATTATCATTTTCTTTGATTAAATGATTCCTCTACTTATCTTCATATCTTGATATTTTGACCTCCACATAATCAATTTTATTGGTATAGCCTTCAACTGGACTTTTCAGTTGACTTACTAATTTGTTCGTTCATTCCCTTCTTCTTTTGCATTTTCTTTACCAGTTCTATTTCTTTATTAATTTTATTTTTGTATCCTGAATTAACTTCATTTTATTTAGTTTTATTCTTATGTGTTCTTGAAATTCATTCAGAAGTTTATCCCCATTTTCTCTAACTTCATTCCTGTACTTATTACTGTCTTTGAATTCTGTGAGAATGTTAGTAATTTTTTTAATTATTTATCTTGAATTTCACTTAAATGTTTCTAGTTAGGGACCACTACTCTTGGATTAGTAATTTTGTAAGGAAACATATAAACTTGATTGTTTCTTTTCCAAGTACTTGGATTTTTGAAATAAGATCTGTGCATTTGAAGTTAGTTCATTGGTTGAACCTTTATATCATACCTGAGTTGAGTAAGATGGGGTCTGTGTGTGATCAGGCTAGGTGCTAGTGATGGGGTTCTGAGTGGTGGGACTCTGACCTCATAAAAGGCTTGTTAGACTTCCTGTGATCTAGCAGTAATCTGGAGATGCGTGAATAGAGATGGTTGCAGGTTTTATTCTCTTGACCTCCCATTTGTTTTGTAGGAACTTACCATGGATTCCATGGATCAGAGCAGGTGATTCTTACTTAATGCTCAGTTGGTTAGGATTCTATGTCCTCTGTTTTCTTTCATGGATGGTACTGCTTAAAATCTTGTACCTCAGGAGATTGTACCTACAAATCTGTTTTGAGTATATTTTTGTTGTGGTATAAAAAATAGTCCACGTTCATTCTTTTGCATATGTTCATACAGTTTTTCCCACACTATGTATTGAAGAGATTGTTCTTTCTTTTATTATATCTCTTGGCACCCCTTGTTGAAGTTAATTTTACATATAAGCATGAATTACTTTCTGAGCTTTCTTTTATATTCCACTGTTCATAATGCCAGTATTATACTATTTTGATTATTGGCATAGTTTATAGTAGCAGATACAAATACAAATCTAATAGAAGACGGAAACAAAACAGAATTCCCTCTTCCTAAAATCATAGAAATCTTGAGAAAGGAGAAGCTAAGCTGGAAGTCTGACAACCTCAGATGCTAATTTACTTTTTTAGTGTATCCCATTTCCAAATAACACCAGGATTAGTCATATACTTACCCTAGCATATAGCATTCTGGAGCATTTGTTGCTGACAAGAAAGAGTACTCTTTAGTTCGCTGCTCTGTAGATGATCATTTCCCTCTTTTTCATGTAACTTATACATCATCATCTTCTTATGTCTGATGTGGAAAAGAATAGGACTTGTCAATATTTGTATATTCAAATGGAAACATAGACACATAAATATATCCTATACCTTAAGATAAATGCTTTGGACAATTACTATTACATGCTTTGAACAATTACTGTATTAGCTTGCAAACTCTGCAAATTGGAGACAATCAATATTTTTATTCTCTGATATTTGTTATGTTTTTAAACTTTGAATGACTTGGAACTTTAAAAAATTGCAAGAAATTCTAGTTGATGATTTTAAATATATATTGTAACTTCAATTGGCTAATATTGATCAACTCAAAGCTTCAGAAGAGAAGAAAATTAATGTCAACATAACCCCTTACCCAATCCGAGCCTCTACACATACCTGCAATTAATGTTAGTAAAATCTGGCAGGTGTGTGGAGCATAGTTTCATTGAACAGTTTATCATTGTCTCGCTGTAACCAATCACATCGTTCTTCATTCATTTCTCCTCTTTAAGGTAATGATCCTTAAATTCATAACATCTCCTGCCTCAAGGTAATGATCCTTAAATTCCTATTTTCCTTAGATTTGCTCACTTTTCCACTGGGTTTTCTTTAAGACAGCTTGTTATTCTTTCTTCTGTTATGTATACTTCTATCCTGAGTTCTCGTTCTATTTAGCATAATATATATATATTTTTTTTTTTAAAAAAAAGATGATTGTGAAAGTTCTATATATTTCAAAACATCTTGTTAGATTTGAGACCTATTTTTTCTCTACAATATTTTTTTCTGCTTTGCCCCTGGGATAACCCACAAGAAACTGATACACTGATGAGAAGAGATTGAGCTGCCACTCAAGCACGCCTACTACCACACCTCCTTCTTGCAGCTCAAGGATGAAATGACATTATTTATGGTGTTTTGTAATAACACTCTAGATTTAGCTCCAGAGGGCTGAACTTTATCTAAACAAGTTCTTTTGTCCCAAGTCCATGTTTATGGTAGCATAAAAATCTTATAAAAGCTACAAGAAGGTGGTAAGCGATATCTTTGAAATATCATAGGGGAATCTTGGCTGCAATAAAATGTGCTCAGTCTTCCAAGCAGATATAACGCCATTCCTCACAGGGACAGATGGGTTTACAAGGTTAGTGATGCTGATTATGCTTAGGATGAGGGCTACTCACAGAGAATCACAGAACACTTCACTAAGCATTCCCTTAAGATACAGAAGTCCAGAAATAAATTGTGACCTGCATTTTCCTTGCTTATTTTCCTCCTGTAGGTGCTTAGTGACTTAATCACCAGCAGAATGTTAATAGAGGTTATAAACTAATGATCTAAGAATTAAAATTAGTATGAGAAGAGAGTTTGTTTTAAAAATAATCTCTTTCTACATAAAACTCCACATTTCTCATCTGTCTTATTCTTGTCGTTTTTGGTAATAGGAGCACCAGGAAATGCTAGGCCAATAATCCTGTAAAGCAGCAGGAGATTCTGTTGAACAACAGCTTCATAATTTGATGAGCTCTTAACTAATTCTCCATAATACTACAATATCTTACTTTAGTCCATTTCAACAATTTGAGAAATGGGTTCAATTCTGAAGATACTATTTCTGTCTTAACTCTTATGTAAAATGACAGATCAGAGTTGATATTTTACAAACTAGTTATATCAGTTTCTATAGAAAATGAAAATAGCCCAGGGATCATGATAATAAATCTTGATCCAAGGTTTAATATGTCTCTAATAACTCTGAGAAATTAAGCCGAATGGTTCCTCAACGGTGGATATGAGCAGGATAAACTGGGGTGTTAGGTTATTATCTCATGTGCTGCAACTATAAGGGTGGAGGCTGATTGTTGAACCTTTTGCTGAACCATCCATAGAAGGGTCTGGTGTTTACTCTTACCCAGAAAAGCTGAGTAGATCTGGCAAAAAGCATAATTGTATCACCGTAAGCTTTTCTTGTATCTGAAGCTTTATTGTACCTTTATTGTACCAGTATGGCTAATGCTTTTCTTCTCATTAAACTTCTCTAGCAAGGGTACATGGTACTGGTATTATAGGCCAGAGATAAAATTAGTTGAAATGCATAGATCACCCTGTAAGTCATTGATACACAAACCAACTGCAGATACCTCCACGTCAGATTCATGTGCTATGAGGGAAAGTTTGTATCTTACCCAGTGAGATAATGCAATATGCCATCTGCAGAGATGAGCTTCCTCAGCTGACATGACACAGTAATTGACTGCTCATCTAGTATGAGATGTTATGAAGAAGGGATGGCAGCCATTGTAGTGCGGTCTGTTATATGGTCTAAAGCTATCTCTGGTGCCAATGCATTGAAGGATAATTCCCACTTTCTCTTCTATGAGACTTAGTATACCCAGTTTTATGTTGAAGTCCTTGATCCACTTGGACTTGAGTTTTGTGCAGGGGGATAAATATTGTTCTATTTTCATTCTTTACATGTAGACATCGAGTTATACCAGCACCATTTGTTGAAGATGCTTTTTACCTCCATTGTATGATTTTCCCTTCTTTAGCAAAAATCAAGTATCCATAGGGGTATGGGTTTATTTCTGGATCTTCGATTGCCTCCTGTGGCCAACCCACCCACAAAACTTCGACCCAACATTTAGCCTGTCTACTAGAAATGCAGGGATTAGGGATGGAGCTGAGACTGAAGGAATGGCCAACCAATAACTGACCCAACTTGAGACCCATCCCATGTGCAAGTACTACTCCCTCACTCTATTACTAATTCTCCATTATGCTTACAGGCAGGAGTCTAGTGTGGCTGTCCTCTGAGAGGCTTCACCTAGCAATGGACTCAGAAACACTGACAGATGCAGACACCCACAACCAAACAGTGGATGGAGCTTTGGGACTCTTATGGAATAACAGGAATTAGTATTACAGCCCCTAAGGGGATAGGAACTCCTCAGAAAAGCCAGCAGATTCAACTAACCTGGACCCCTGGGGCTCTCAGAGACTGAAATACCAACTTAAAAAAAAAAAGTAGACAGACTGAACCTAGACCTACCCATACATTTGTAGCAGATGTGCATCGTGCATCTCTATCTTCATGTGAGTCCTGAACTACTGGAGTGGAGGCTATCCCAAAATCTGTTGCCTATCCGTGGGATATGTTCTTATAGCTGGACTGCCTTGTCTAGCTTTGGAAAGAAGCTCCTAGCCTTGCAGACCCTTAAAGTGCTAGGGTTGAGGGCTATTGGGGGGGAGGGTGTTCCTACCTGCTCACAGAAGAGGGGATGGGCATGGGGATGGGGGAAAGATTGTGGGAGTGGGTGACCTGGAGTAGGATGGTGAGGTGCATGTGAACTAAATATGTTTTTTTTTTTTTTTAAAGGTACCTCTGGGAGTGAGACTGAGTTACTGAAAAGTAACTACTATTAGGCTAACAGTAACTAGACCAGTTCTGTTAGAGTGATATTGTACTACTGAGTATCCAAGGTTATAGGCACAGTTATGTGGCTATAATTTCCAGGCGTGTTTTTTTCTTGTTGTTGTTGTTTGTTGTTTGTTTTTTATCTTGAATCACATCAGAGTCCAATAGTCCAAGAGTATAAAGTAATCTTCTATACTATAAAATGCAATCCTGGAGGTCTCCAGTAGCTGTTGGAGTGTGAATCATGTGGATGGCCTGTCACTGCTCACGCATGGCACTGTGAGTGTTTCTCCTTCAATAGAGAGAAGCTGACTGTGAAAGTCACATGAGCACGACCTTAAGATTCTTCCTGAAAAACCTGTATAAGATCTTGTTATATTTTTTCCTTTCCTCCATCATCTCTCCTTCAAGTTTATACATCAAGCTGAAGCCTCAACATTCTCCTAATTAAAGATATTCTATCTCCTGTAGGATACCCTGTTAGTGTTGATATTTCATATTAGATGTTGGGTAAATGTAGATAGATTTAAATATTAACCTTGTGGGGGAATTATTGAATGTAAACATTCCTGGAATGAGAAGAGATTGTTTAGCACATGAATAAAGAGGCCACAGAGAATTCAAGAGGTAGATATTCGCAATAATTTTACTTTCTTTGCCTTGAAAATCATCTCATCAGGGCAGTTAGTCAGTAGGCTCTAGCAGACAACTGAAGGTTAGCCTTGTGAAGAGACTAAGTAGATCTGAGTGCCTATTAAAACAAAGCAAAACAAACAAACAAAATAGAAAAGGGAGAAAGACTCAGCATCTTTGCAGTTTGCACATAAAATGAAGGATTTTTAGAAATTTTATTCTAAAAACTGTTAAAAGTAGTGATAATAGTAAATTATTTCAAACATTTAATAAATTTATATAGCTGCTTCAATTTAACTTGGAAGTTTAAAATAGTCAAAATTAAATTATTTACAAATAAGAAGATACCAACCATATACAAAATAATGGAAGTGGAAAACACACTGTGGGATGTTGAATTGGTCATTACAATTGTATGCCAATGAAAATACAACAAATCCTATGTAATACAATAAAATACAACAGAGCTAAGGATAAAGTCTATAACTATAAAAAGTACATCTAAAAAATTACAGAAATCTAAAATAAGTAAATAATAACAATAGGGCTTTGGAAAAACAAGAAGAAACTCATCTCTAAATCAGTAATTAGAAAAAATAATCTTTTTTTGTTTTTTAGTGGATATTTTCTTTATTTTCATTTCAAATCTTATCCCCTTTCCTGGTTTATCCCCCTCCTGGAACCCTATAAAATGAAAAATCAAACAAACAAACAAACACAAACAAACAAAAAACAAATAAATAAAAAACAAGATCTAGGCAAAATTTAATGAAATAGATACATACAAATAAAAACCTTTACAAAAAATTAATGAAACAAAGACTTGGTTCTTTAAAAAGAAAAGCAGGGCCAGCAAACTCCATCAAGCATCCAGAGAAAGAGAGCAAACACCCATGTTTTAATAAAGTATAAGATTTAAAAAGAGACATTGCAACATACAACAGTGAAATTAAGAACAGTATTAAACATGTTAAAAACTTATAATATGTGAAACTGATATTTTTAAAAGGGGAGATTTACTTTACATACATACAATCTACCAAGTTAAAAAATAATAATCTAAATATATCTATAGCAAGCAAAAATATTAATGAAGAAGCTATAAAACATACAAGAATTCTCAAATAAAAATCATTTTGTGACCACATTGACTTCAGTAATCAATTCTACTAGAATTTCAGAAAAGAAAATATAAAAAAGAAGGAAAGAATTAGCACCAATGCTTTTCAAACTCTTTCGTAGGAGAGAAAGTGTAGGGATCCTACTAAATGCTTTTATCAAAGATATTATTATCTGATAGTAAAATCAAATAAAATTAAATCCTCAAAGAAAATTATAAGCAGGTTAAAACTAGTCCCCACAATAAACATAGATGTAAAAATAAACAAAACAAAACAAAAAACTGGTAACAAAATATTTACAAATCAAATTTAAGAGCACATTGTAAAGATCATTCAGTTTTGTTGCATTGACTTCATTCTTGAGATGCATAGATGGTTAAACATATACAATTTAATATAATATCAACATAATTAGAAAAATTAAATTATTTCTATAATGCAGAAAATGCCAATTAGTTAAACCAAAATTTCACAAAGGCAGGTGAGTGAAGTCCACATGATATAATCCCATTCCTCATCATCTTCATTCTGTAATTCTAGAACATTCTAGCTAGTCTTGTTTATTGGATTTATGTATCAACTCTGCCTCTACCTGTACTTTGAGCTCAGTTAAACCTTTTGAGCCATCTTGACAATTTAAATACTTGGAATGTAGAAACCAATCACATTTATATTAAGAAGATATTGAGGGAAATAATGATCCAATCTGGAAGAAACTTAATTATAAATTCTTGGACTCTATAATGCAGAACAGCTTTTCATAGGATAGTCAATGTCATATTTTGCCAGATCTCAGTTTCTGTCCCAATATTATTTCTAGGCTAACTTTCAGGTCATCCTTTGCAGTTTCAACCCACAAGACAATTCTAAAAATAATTGTCTGCAGATAGTTGATGCTAGAAATTTGCATCAAATTCTATGGGTCTCTTCTTATGATTCACCTACAAGAGGCTGTCAAAGGCTCCAGGCAACACCCCTACATGATACTGACACTGGAAGTACAATCAGATCTGCTTTATCATATCCAAATGGCAGAGCAACCTGCACAGAAACCTGAATGCATTAAAGAGCCTTCTTTTTCAGACCCCCACTCAAAGCTAGCAGCTTTCTGGGTTACTTGCTTTTGTGCTAAAGTAAAATACCCAAGTGAGAACTGTTTCCCTCCAAAATTCAAATAAGCCCATTAAGTGTTGTGCTTCCTTTTTGCTGGTGAGGGGAGACAGGTGCAATAATTTATCCTTTACCTTAAAAAGAATATCTCTGTATGCTTCACACCACAGGACTCTAAGAAATGTCACCAAGATATAATGTTCTTAAATTTTCATTGGATTTATTCCCATTCCCAGATGAAGTTTTGTGTTACCAATAAGTCTGAAGTGATTTCTGCCTCCTGCTCACTTGGTTCAGTCTGCATATCATCAATATAGTAAACCATTGTGATATTTTGTGAAAGAGACAGATAATCAGGATCCCTTTAAACAAAGTTATGACCCAAGACTGGAGGAGTAATATACTCTTGTGGTGAAGCATACCGATGGCCTTGCCAACTGAGAGCAAATTGCTTCTGGTGGCCCTTATGTACAGATATCAAGAAATAAAGCATTTGCTGAATTAATAGCTATACACCATATATCAGGAGGTGTGTTGGTCTGCTCAATTAAGGATACCATCTCCTATATAGGAACTTCAATCAACGTTCCTATTTGATTAAGTTTGAATAGTCAACTGTCATTCTCTATGATCCATTTGTTTTCTTTAGAGGCCAAATAGGAGAATTAAAGGGAGATGTTGTAAGAATTACTATTTCTGCATATTTGAAGTCATTGATGGTGGCTCTAATTTCTGTAATTCCTCTAGGAGGAATGAGATATTGTTTTGTGATCACTATTTTGTCTTGCAGAAGTAACTAATGACTTCTATTTGGCCTTTACTGTTAAAATAGCCTTCATACCACAGGTCAGGGAACAAATGTGAGAACTCTGCCAATTTATAAGTATTTCTATATGAATTATATATTCTGGAACTAAAAACATATCCACAGGATGAGTACAGAAAACCACTGGACCACTGGATTGCACTGAAAACTTTAATGATCATCTGAACTCCATAAGATCCTTTTAGGGATCTCCTGAAATAAGTATCAATTCAGAGCCATTATCAAATAGGCTTCACAAAGTCTGTTGGGTTTTTTTTTTTCTTCTCTTTTCTCCAATATATATTTAGCCTAGTAAAAAGGCCATATGTCCCTCTGGGGAAGAGAGGAAAAAAGGCTAACAGCAAAACTCTTAGGTACTTTAGCAAAGTATTATCTCAGAGGAACCCAACATTTCTTCTCTCAGAGGATTCTTGGTCTGCAAACTGGCTCAAGCCTGGAAATTGGCACATGGGCCATGATTTCCTATTGCTGTGATCCAAGGTAGCCTTTTTCTTTTTTCCTTTTGTTATAAAAATCTTTTTTATTGTACAGATCAAACCACAGTATAGTAGTTTTCTCATCTATTTCATTCCTGGAAATGCCATGATTGATTAACCAATACAAAAAATCCACATTAATCATGCCACCATAAAAATCATGTAGCCTGTACTTCCTATTACAGGTCAGACCATTATAGAAATCACTTCGCTTGTACTGACCATTATGGTGACTGCTTACTTTGTCTTTGATGATTCAGTGTCGCCACCTGCTCCCTGCCACTCCAGGGCCCAATTAAACCCCTCACATTTAATTAATCCAGTTGTGCAGCAGCACTTTCAACCCTAAGGTCTGATGTAAGGAGATTTCAACAGCAAAGTCCTTGAGAAAGACTGGTATCCCTCTCAACATTTGGACTGCATAGCAACATTGAAGGGCCTGTCTTCTGGGCCCTCTCATTGTGGAAAATGGGTTTTACACAGCTCCAGCATTGAAATTTCCCTGAGCTTTAAAATCCCCTTATCAGCACTAAGCCAAGGGATATCAGGCATCTCAGCTCCTTTTCAGAAGGCTATCTTTTAGCAAATGCTTCAGTCAATCAATCAAACATTGAACTTTTTTTTTTTTAAACTGTGCAAGCTTCCATATTAAACTTAATCTCAACTCAGAGGCCTTTTATCGATAAACTCAGCCTGATAAAGTATTTTTCTTAATTATTATTTTACTTTTGACATAATAATATAAATATATCATTGACCCTTCCCCTTTCTCCCCTTAGCCTTTTGTATGCTTTCTTCTACCATCATCCTACATCCTTAAAAATCCATGTTCATACATATTCCTCAGACTTTGACTTGAATGAATTAATAATGCCATTAAGTTCCTTAGTGTTGAAGTGCAGCTCCTCCTGGTCTCTACTTTCTCTGCCTTTCTCTGCTTAGCCTTGATTCCGCTTATAGTTGTAAAGGTACTGGTCGGTGCAGAGGGACTTCAGCATTTTCTTGACTGACATCTCCTTCAGAGAAGGTCACTGCTAGCCCTTGCAATTTTAATTCCCCCAGGCAAGGATGGAGAGGACAGTACTGTAGTTGGTGAGTATGTATCTGATAAAGATACAGAGACTACCTCCACAGGTGTCATAAACCCTTTAAAATATGAGGATTTGAAGTCCTCATCCTTATTACAGCATTTCATACATCTCTATTCCAAGTTGGAGGATCCTAGTCCTTACCAATCAGTACCCTATTTAACCAGGGAAACTCTCCAGGATGGAACTTAAACTTATGCTGTAGGCAAACTAATTTTATAAGGTGACATTGGGTTTGATTTTTCACAACTTGAGCCCTATGCCTGCTAAGAGAAGATTCTCTTTTAAGGCATACTTAGACACCTGTAGACTGTTCATGTGCATCTGGAGAGAGCCGCTTAATTTTTTCACTGATCTCAGACTTTCCCTTTTCAGTGTATTTACAGCATTAATTCTCAATTTGTGTGTTATTATGACTTTGGGGAGGTAGAACACCCTTTCACTGTGATCACATATCAGATATTTATGAAGTGACAACAAAAATAATTTTATGATTGTAGATCCCCACAACATTAGCAACTGTATTAAATGGTCCCCACATTAATGATCTAGAGCTTCTAGAAGCATACATAATAGGTTTTCTATTTCTTATATGTCTATCTCTTGATGTCTTTGCTCATTCTTCTCGATGCATATCTACCATTCCATATCTTCCAGAAAAATTCTTTATTATTTTAAATTTATTTATTTATTTATTTATTTATTTATTTATTTATTTATTGGTTTTTCGAGACAGAGTTTCTCTGTGTAGACCTGGCTGTCTGGGAACTCACTCTGTAAACCAGGCTGGCCTTGAATTCAGAAATCTGCCTGCCTCTGCCTCCCAAGTGCTGGGATTAAAAGCATGTGCCACCACTTCCCTGCCAGAAAAATTCTTTCAGTGGTGAAAAACTTAATCTGCTTCTCCATCATCAATAGAGGCTGTGGTTCCATTGTCATGAAGTATAGAGACATCAGTATTTTCTTCTCAGAGGCAATGACAACAGTATTGATCCACAGCACAAATCTGTCACTAAAGATGCTTATGTATACTGGTAATATACTTATTTAGCTAAAGAGAGTTGATTGGTATGTGACAGAATGCCAAGACAAAAGAGAAAGACAAGTGAAATCTGGTTCAAAAGTCTTCTGATCATGCTTTTTCAGATTTTAAGTTGATACCCATAGTACCCTGTGTGCATCATGTGATGATACTCTCTCTTTCTTACAGGAAAACTGGTAACCACCATTTGTTCTGTTATAAACCAAGTTTTCCATGTGCAGTAGATGTTTGAGGCCCACACAGGGTGGTCTAGAATCAAATATGGATGGATACCTGCTAAATATATCTGTGGTTATTCCTCAGCTTTGGACACTGTTTCTCTGCATTTTGTCTTTGTTTTTAAAAAACCATATTGCTGTGATGATATCAAAGCAAAGAATATTGATATGTAGAATATTTAAAGAAGCCAAACAATCAAATCAATAAGCAGGCTCCAGTGAAATAAGTAGACCCCTCTCAAAGATGAAGTTTAGATGGCTAATAATCATAAAATATATTCAATATTTTTAGGCATCATAGAAATACAAACTAAAACTCCTAATTTTCATCTCACCTAATCAGAATGGTTTTTATTAAGAAAACAAATATTTAAAAATGTTGACGAAGATGCCAGGAAAAGAAAAAAAAACTTAAACAGTGCTCATTGGTATGTAAATTATTCTGGATATTATAGAAATTAGTATAGTAGTTCCTCAAAAACCTGAAACTAGAACCATATGAAACTAGAAACCCACTCTAGCACTTCTGGGTATATATCTATATATATTACATAGGTAATTACACACCAATGTTTATTACAGTATTCACAATAGCTAAGGTACGCAATCATTTTGTCTCCAACAACAGATAATGGAAATGTAATATAAATACACCATGGAATTTTATTTAGCCATAAAGAAATAAATTACTTCATCTGCAAGGAAAAGATGCAACTGGAGGTCATCACATCACATTAAGTGAAATAAGCCAGATAATAAAAGACACATTTTTTTCTCATTTGTTGATCATTTATGTAGATCCATAAGTTCTTGTGTGTGTGTATGTGTGTGTGTATATGAGAGAGAGAGAGAGAGAGAGAGAGAGAGAGAGAGAGAGGAAAGGAGGATGATTGACTGGCATAAGGGCATAAGAAAATGGACAAATGAGGCTGTGTGTGTGTGTGTGTGTGTGTGTGTGTGTGTGTGTTGCATTTCAACTGAACACTACTCTGGATGCAAACACAGGGGTACTAGTCTGAGATCCTTCCTTATTGCTGGGGTGCTGGGCTATTGGGATGCTGACAAGTGCTCAGTGGAGGTGAAAAGCAGTCTAAGATAAGGGCCATAGCCCATGTTTCTCTGTGTGAGAAATGGTGGGGGATGGGGAGGAGGCTGTGGTTCTCAAACTCAAACTCATGGGCACTCAGACACCATTGGGAACAAAGAAGAGTTGAGAACAGGCTCCCATCCTCCCAGGCACCTGCTGGGAACTGCAAACAGTTGGGTATGAGGTAGAGACCTGAGATGAACCTGGAGTGCAGAGTGGAGGCAGGGAGCAGGATCCAGATTAGTTTAGGGTGAATGCCAGGAGTACCAAAAGTCTTCTGCAGGAAACTTTGGTGCAGCTCTGTGTAACAAAGGATCACCCCTTCCCCCTGTGGTAGTCTTTGATGAAGGATACAGTCATTGCTTGCCCAAACTGATTATTCATGACATATGGGGATGTGTATGCCTTATTTGGGGAGAAACAGAGATTAGATACCTTTTTCATGAAGGGATGCTTAGGACAAGATGTTCATTGGCTATACTTGGAGTTCCTAGATACTTCATTAGCATGGAGAACTTTAGGCTGTGTGCTACATGACTAGTTGTTATGGTCTTCTGAGTTGGGTGTCATGATCACTTGCTCCAGGACTGGAATCTGGTCAGGAGCTAGTTCAGATTCCTGCCATTCTCAATTATGAGTTTGATATGGGTCTGAACTTTGCTACTCCCTTACCAGTTCTTCTGTCTGATGGCATAGTCTACCATCCCACACGTGTGGTCAAAGAATATGAAGATCTTGGATGGACAATGTCATTATGAAATTCAGTAGTGTGTACAATAAATATTCATCAATAGCAATAAAAACCATGTTTAGTAAGAACCATTTCTTTTTTTAAACACACTTTATATTGATGTCTCAACTACCAATATGCAGATTAGAAAGAACTTGTTTAGTTTACAGCATAGCCTCATCCATGCAATGGGCTTAAAAACAAAATTAAAAATAAGTATACAAGAAAACATAAGCACTAGAAGTCAACGTTCTCATCTTTCATCTTCATCTTTGCCTTTTATTCTCCCTTGCCAATCCACTTTGAGCCTTTTGGGGAACACACCTTTCCTCCTAATTACAGCTGGGTAAGCTTGCATCCATAACACCAGCTTTCTTAGTTCACATTATGACACTTCAGGTTCCTATTGTTTTATATATAACCCGTGAAAAAGACTGACTTTTATCAATTCTCACCTCCATTAAAGTTCTTCAAGTAGTTGTATTTAGTCATGATTTGAACATCAGGTTGTTCAATTCCAAATCCTACAAGTTCTCTTCCTGCCTGAACCTTGGTTCTTAATTTTGACACTGAGCATATTCACGTTATTTTATTTTCTTCACTGTATAGTATAGTAGTCCCACTGAACTAATCAAAATCAGAATTATTTATGGTTGAATAGAAAACTATTAATATGTGGAGCATTTACTTTTTAAGATTCATTTTAATATCTCATAATTCCCTCAAATATTCTAGTTTTATAATATTTAGAAATGAAAATAAATATTTCTTTTGGTATCCAAAACAGAGAATAAATTCTTGCAACTCAGTAATAATAAGAAAAATGACCTGATATTTTAGAATAGTAAATAATTGAATAAATGTTTCAGAAAGTAATAGTCAACTGACATCTAGAACCTATATCTTACATCCAGAGTGGGTCCAGAGAGATTACTCTGATAAAAGTGATTGGTACATCAGACTGATGAGCTAAGTCTGACCTCAGAGTCTACATGAAGCTGGAAGGAGACAACAATTTCACAAAGTTTTTCTCTGGCATCCACATTTGTGCTGTTGTACATGTATGCTCTACCCCCAACACACACAATAAATAAAAATGTAAAACAACAGCTAGGCAAATCTGAATTTAAACTTCAGTGAGACAATATTACCCATCCACTAACATAACTGAAATCATAGACAGCTGTTAGAAACACAAATAATAGGTCATCTTACAAAAATGTAATAGTTATATAAAAAACAAATGCTTACCACCTCTGAAATCCTACTATTGATTTTTCTAGAAGAAATAAAATACATACCAAAAACATATCTTAGTATTTATAAAATCTTTATTTCCATTAGCTAAACATTGGCAAAAACTCAAATGTGCGTGAAGCCAAGGGAAAGACGACATACCTATGGTGGTCATTTTCATTCGACCCACCATAGGGAACAGTCGAAGACAATGAGGCACCCATTGGATGATGGGGTTATTATTGAACTATTCATACTGGTGTCCTGAGAATAAGTTCAATAAGGAATTACAAATGTGTAAGCCAGGCTAGATGTCTAGGTTGTCACGTGGACCATCTAGGGACTTTGGTGAGTTCTGGACTTTTCTGAATAGCTGCAAGAGCACTAGGGGATTGGTTTAGAAACCACTTTAGAGAGGGAAGTCACCCAATGGTTAAAGTCCTATATTGTATGTAGGCTAGGAGGCTGGTCAAAGGGACCATGGCCGTGAAATACGGTCTTAGCCCTTAACCCATAGAAGTTGCCCAGACCTTTCTGGGAGACCAGGGTCCTCCCTGCCGATTGGAGGAAAAACCTTACCAATCTGCTGATGCTTATGCAAGAATTCTGGCAGTCTGATAGCAGAAAACATGGAACTGTGCAGGTTCAGCCCATGGGACTTAACCACTTGGCAGAAGCTAGCCCATGTGGTCTACTGCAGCAAGCAGGAGCAGCTTACGTGGTAGAAGTCTGTACGTCCAGCAGCTGTGGGTAACTACAGTCGAAACCCACAGGGCACAAGGTCCCAGCAGTCCATGTGGCAGCAGCAGCAGGGGCAGTAACGGTCCACGTGGCAGCAGGTGTGGTAGTTAGTCGGTCCTGGTCACCACCAGAGGATCACCGTGGCCACTGTGTCAGTAGCTGGGTCACCTCAGCATATCTGGGTCTAGCAATGCCAGGGTTTTGGCACCAAATGTTGTGTTAGAATGGTGGCTCATCTGCATAGAACACACCATGCTAGCACAGTTCCACAGGAGAGAGGTTATTGGGGGGGTTAGGGAGGGGAGAACGAAGGGGGTTGATGAAGAAGAAGGAAAAAGAAAGAAGGTAAGGGGGCTCTGCCTTGTGTTTGGGCCATGATATAACCATGAGCACCATTGTGTGCAGGTGGTGGTAGGCAGATGAATGACATATGGCGGTTGCCATGGCAGCAGATGCACGGGTCCCTATTGTCTATGGGTGATGTCATCACCAGCTTCAGAAGCTTGCTTCTGATGCCAACAAAGCTTCCACTATTTTTGTCAATGGTAAACTTTGTTATGAATGATATTCCATAACAAAACTCAGGTGTTGGTAGTATAATGGTATGTGGGCGATCTTTGAATGTTCATGTGGTCAAAATTTGTTTGTATGCCTATATTCAGCTTGACATAATGCACACTCAGGCAGACTAAGCAGTTATGAAGATTGAAGAGTGAGATGTTTTCATGTGGCATGGGGGGTAAAGGTGACAAGTCTGTACAGAACTGGGATGTAGACAAAGTCCCATCTCTTTTTCTTGTGAGGATTAAATGGAAAATGGAGATCATGCAGAATCTGCCTTATAACTTAACTTCTCTGTAAGTAAATAGGGGATTAGAAAACAGTGAATAAAAGGTATGTCCAGTCCAGTCTCAGTTGATGACATTAACATTTGATATTCTGTTTTACCTTATAAGATGATGGTATTGACTTGAATCTTTATTAAGAACTATATTTGAACTGACAGATGCCTCAGTCATTTCTTCTCTTGGCAAGTGCATCAAGTTTTCCTTGACTAATTTAGTTTTGTTTATGTGTGGTGCTGGTGATGCAATACATAGCCTCCTGAATCATATGGAAACACTGTACTAGTCAGCCACATACCCCCTTCCCGCTCCCCCATGAGCAGTCTTAGAAAAAAACAGAGCCTACGAACCTCACAAAGGACTCAAAGCCCAGAGGCTCCATTAACACTGACAAAAGGGAACTTCAGTGCATTCACTTATGTCACTAGCACAATGTGTTTGCCTGAGGAGTTGACTTTGTTATCTTGGAAGAACAATTATGCCATTATTACAATAGCCTTCTTAGAATATGAATATTAAACTATTCTTTGCCTATCAATGGCTAAATTAAAGCAATTCTCATTATGGATTGACACATTATCGCAGCCTCAGAATTATTGGCTCATAGATTTAATGCACTATGTTAAAGGGTGGCTTTCAAGGAATGATAAACTTGCTTACCTATTGAGCTCAAGCTGCAGTATTATCAACAATATCATTAAAAATAGAAGCAATATTTCATTAGTATTAAAGATAGATGCCAGTATTATATCAAGATAGCAAAATTTACCATTTTCTCCTTCTATTTGGTAAAATATACACATTTTCAGCTTTTTTCCTATCACAATCACAGATAATTGAATTTATACTTTTGAAAATCAGTAAGATTTTTTAATCATTTAAAAAAATGACAGGCCTAATTACATTGGTCATTGATTAATGTGAATTAGGTCCTTACAGGGTCCCTCCATTTATTGAATTATCCCTGTTCATCTCCCAGGTATGTAGAAATAATACAAAAAATAAAGTTCTAAACTTCACCCTTTGTAACAGATTTTCTCAAATATACAGCTGGGGAAAATAGCAAGCAATTGTCAGAACTACAAGAAGCCTTTTAAATTATCAGTATCTCAGAAAGTAAATAAACCTGACACACCCTGTCACAGAAACTGCTAGAGTATGTAAGGGGGCTTAGGAAGAATGCAGGGGCTAGACTACAATTCCTAACCAGTGCCAAGGTGCCCTGGAAAACCACCACAAAACCATAAGACACTATGGAGTATCATAATCATTAAGACATTGGCGATATTGGCCACCACAGGAATTGCTCCTGCTGTTATTCTGTTAAGACTTATGGAATTAAAGAGTACAATTGTTAAGATATTGTGTGTTAGAACACTACAAGAGAACGTCAGAGGGCCCTACCAAAGGGGAATTTTGGAAATATTTAATTTATCTGGTGCATTAAACTGCAGACAGAAGCAAATGAAATCTTTGGGATGAGAGACTATAAAGAAATTCTTAATGTCTAAGACTCTATAGGCCTAGAAATCTACAAAGTAAAACTGAGCAGATCTGAAGACTTGAGAAATAGCTTCATCAAAAGAGAAAGTGAAAGTGGCCAAAAGTCTAAGGCTAGCTGAATGTGGTAGTGTAAATCCTTAATCCTAGTACTGTAACAGCACAGATCTCTGTGAGTTCAAGGCCAGCCTGCTCTATATAGCAAGTTCCAGGCTAGCCAGAGCTACATGGTGAGACTCTAAAACAGCAGCAGCAGCAACAACAACAACAGCAACAACCAAGTTTATGACTGAGGTGAAAATGAGACTTAGAAAGAAATCTACTCCTGTTGTTTTATTAAGTAAGCATGCTATTAGAGTGCCTTCTCAATATCTATTCTCATACCTTTAGACTAGTGCTGCTCTCAGCCTTGGTCAGAGAAGCCTCTTGTTGTAGAGAGTAACAGTTAAAGTAAAGACCAAAGTGCTAAGAATGCATGACCTTGAACGCCCGTCCCTAAGTGGGATCACAATATTAACCAATTGCAGACCTAGAGAAATTCCAGAAGAAAGGCTTCTTCTGTAAGAGAAAGAGGATGGGGAAGGGAGCTACAAAATACTACCTTCTGGATGTGATGCAGCCTTCCAAACATGAACACAGAAGCTGCTATCATCTGTGCAAAGCGCGCGCACACACACACACACACACACACACACACACACACACACTGAACAAAGAGGCCTAGATAGATATTTGTCTAAAAAAAATGAGTGTATAAGAGATAACAATGGGGTGCACATGGTCACAGTCCACTGAACATACATATGGAACTGTGAAAAATTTTAAAAATCAACAAAAAATAAAAAAAGGGGAAAATATTGTAAAGAGAAACAATACACACTGTGAGAAATTCATGTTATAATTTATGTGCCATACATAGAAACAGATAAAATGGTCTAGGCAGTTTTCAATATCGTAATGTTTTAAAAAGTGGAAAATGAAAAATCACTATAGTAATACATACATGTCTCTTTTGATAATTCTTAAAATATTTTAAAATTAGGCAAATACTGAATATCTTCAAAAAGTCAGTATATCTTGAGAGAATGTGGGAGAAGGTGTTTCTGTAAAATATTCAGTGTGTGTGTGTGTGTGTGTATAAAAACTAATAATTATATTATGTGTGGAAAATAAAAAAAGATATAACTAAAGAGGCTAATAAGAAAATAATCTATCAAATAGCAAAAACGTCAATATGGAATGTACTTTTGAGAAACTAATAATTGGAAATAAACATTATATTTCTACCCAGTTATCTACCGTGACTTTAATGAAAACATACTTTGATTAAGTTACTCTAAAGTTCATTACAGACACTTGGATCTTATATATACTTGTGTTTTAGGCACAATGTCTATCTCTTCTGTAATTACTCACATGGCCTCACCACAGTGCAATCAGAAGAAACATGGATTAGGATCTTGAGTTTTCATTCAGAAGAGTTTGAAGTAAAAAGAAGTGATCTTGTGTATGGAAACTTTTGAAGGGGGAAGCAAAGCCAAATCACTTAACCTTGATCAGTTCATTGTCTTCTTTTATATAGTTATTTTCTTTGAAGGTAATATGCAGTTATATTATCCTCTACAGTAATAGTTCTGGGTTTCAGTACATGTGTGGATCAAATTCTACATCTCAGCAATTTAAAGAAGGTTGCATGATTTCAGATTTGAAATCTACAGTAATATAACATCTTTCAAGGTGTTAACGTGCTCTCTCAACTGAATTTTTTTGCCTCAATGTAAACCTCAAGCAGATTGAGTACAGTGTGGTAGACATGGGTATTCTTGGGTTTCAGTTGGAAAGATTTAGTCAGCTCTTTGTTTGATATTTTACTAAATTGGAGAAAATCTTAGTCAAACACTTATTACCTTGTGATATTTGAAAACTGTGATGATGAAAATGGCCCCCAAATGCACATAGGGAGTGGCACTATTAGGAGGTGTGACCTTGTTGGAGGAAGCATGTCAATGGGAGAGGCTCTTGAGGTTTCAGATGCTCAAGCCAGGCCTTCCTGCTGCCTGCTAATCTGTGTGTAAATTTCTCAGCTACCTCTCTAGCGCCATGTCTGCCTGTGTACTATCCTCTGTTCCCTGCCAGTGACAATAATGGATAAACCTCTGACCTGTAAACAAGCCTCAGTGAAATGCTTGTCTTCATAATAGTTGCCACGGTCATGGTATCTCTTACAGCAATAAAATACTAACTAAGAAAACATGGTGTTATGAGTCTTAGAATCTTATTTAAATTCTGAGAAGAACACTTAACAATTTTCTCTACAACATGTCTAATATGGTTTAAGCCATGAGCTCTGAGTAGATTAGGTGCCTTCTGTGAGCTAGTTTCCAGTTTCCTCTCCATCTAGCCCAGTGGTGAGTGTGCACACTATTTTTTGATTTATTTTTCACAGTTTCTGAGTTGTACAGGTATGCAGTAAAGGTAAACCTAGAGCTCATTTATGGAGACATTCTCTACCATCTTTTGGTTACTCTGGAACTTTCTTTTGTTTCCATGGACCGGCAGTTATGGCATTGCTTATTTTAAGAATATGTCTAAGTCTGTGCTAACTTTCCTACTGTGTTGGGAGCATGAAGGTCTGTGTACTTACAGATAAGCACTAAAGAAATCAGGAATGTGAAATACACCAGGTTGTCCCTTCAAAGGAGGAGATGTATAAACTGTTTTCTACTCAGAAGGCTGGGAATGGAGGTGGTTAATAGCCTAGGTGATTTCTACACTATCTGTAGGGCCAGGTCAGACATGACTCCCCCAAGTTCCCCCAGGCAGGACCAAGGTGGTTAATAGCCTAGCTGACCTCTGTGCTATCTGTGGCCAGGGACTTCCTCTGCTTCCCACAGACAGGATTAGAGATAACTAATAGCCAAGGTCACCTCTGTTCTATCTGTATGACCAAGATCACAGCAGATCTCTGCTAGACCCTTAAGATAACACTTGTAGCCTATCTATAGACCCCATCTTTGAGGAAGAAGTGATATGTACTTTCAGGAGAGTTTCAATGTAATTTTGCCTCGTTGTGTCCATAGGATTGCAGTACATTAGGAAACTGTGCCCCTCCCCCAAAATTGTGCTATATTTAAATGTGCCTTTAAAAAAACCAGTCTGGTGTCAGACTCACAAAGCGTGAACCAACTCTGACTATTGAGTCTTGTTGAACTGGACTTCCATCTTGCCTCACACAGATTGCTACTCCAACAGTCATGAGGAAAACCTGAGTTTTGTTGCATATGTACAAGCTTAGGGAAAGGTGCTGAAGTTTGCGGGCCTTAGATGTACATTGAGTAGTAGAAAGCATCCACTCTAGATTTAAGCCTGAGAGGAATTGATTGGAAAGGCTTGATGAGTTAAAATGCTTCCTTGGTTTATGCTTTGTCACCCAATGTCTTTTAGATTAAGTATCAAATATCCTGTAGTACTTCCCAGTGTATAAGCTACATATTTCTCCCTGTGCCAAGGACAAATACACAGCAAAGACAGGGAAAAACAGCTAATAGCCTTTTGATAAACTCAGTGTACAGGTAAGTCTACACTGTGGGGAAAGTTTAGTCACATATTAATACCAATATGCTTTTTATTTTCTCTTCTTAATGTTTAAAGTCAACTGAAAGGCTATTCACAAGACTAACATTTTCCAGAGCTTTATTTTGACATCACAGGGAACCAGCCCACTATGCTCCTGCCATCTTTCAAGTAGCCCTGTGAGGCAGCTGGCATGTGCTTTACCATCTCCATTCACATGAAAAGAAACTAGGTCACAAAGAATAGTTCAAGGTATATAACAGCGGTGTGGGAGAAACAAGAATCAGACCAATGAAGGATGGCTCCTTTTCTTCATGTGCTCCTTTCTGCTCATCCTGCCATCAGCTTTCCATTGCTCCAACTTGAGAGCAAATCTACACTTATGGAAGTCACTGGCCCATTTCCAGACTTTGCAGTATACATCATAAGTACTGTCAAGGCTGCCTCTCTGGCTGGCTCACTCTGCTTCAGTAGCTTCTGCTGCTTTTCCTTGCTAGAGAACATTTCCCCTCCAAATTTTTATGCAATATTTCTTGTGGACTGATCCTAAGACCTCCTTTTGACTCACACTTGCTAATTCTGAGTTATTGCTATCCTTTATCCTTATCAGAAAGGAAGGCATATTGACTTATTATGAAGTATGTTTCCATTCTCATATACTTTAGAAAATCCATTTCACCCTTGTCCAGATATGTTCTTGACAACTGATTAATTCTTTAAGGTTTTCTGTTTGTTTGTTGTTTTGAGGAGAGGTGCTGGGATCAAACCTAGAACCTCCTGTGTGCTAAGAATGAGTTCCACCACTGAGCTATATTCCCAGCCTGGGTTTATTGTTTTAATCTCTCAAAAAAAGTATTTATTGAAAGCCTAATACTTGACAGGCACTAGTATGAGTTTTAGAATGAAATTGTCCAGAGATTAAAATAAAAAAAAATGCCATTGTGGAATTTACAGTTGATGGACAGCACGAATATTACACCAATAAGACTTTATATACAATATCACATCATAGTGTCCTAAGTCCCATGAAGGGAATTGCTGCATTTGAATGTGGAGATGGTTGTGCTGTATTGTGTAGGGGGTGGATGAGATCACAGAAGGAGGAAAGCACAGGAAAGCCATTATTTATAAAGGGCCCTGATTGGCACTGTGTGAAGAATTGCTCCACCAGAAGGAGAGATAATTAGATATATAAAACTTCTTGTTTTTCTTACCTCTTTCACCTATGAAATATATATTTGGGGTAAGTCATTTACTTTTTCTTGCCTAAAACTTAGGGGATTTATGAAGAATCTTTCAGATTTATCATTTTATATATGATCTTATAAGTGATAGGCAAAGGCAGAGGAATAAATAAAATATAGAAATATCACAGGTCATATATTATCATGAGGTGTACTTTTTTTAACTCCCAGATTCTTTTATTTTCAACCACTTGTCATAAATACTTTAAATGTCCAATTGCCAAGGATTGTGCTGGTTGAAAGGATGCAGAGGTGAATAATGCCCAGGCCATGCCTCTCTGGGTTCACAGACTGGTGATCTTATTGCCTTTCCAGTTATTTATTCTTCCCATACTCATCCGCAATGAGTATGTACAAGGAAAGCAAATGTTAGTGTTGGAATGGGTTTTCATTGCCAGATTCGTCACCCTTGACTATCATGTATGAAGTGTCACCTAATTTTCCAGCAGGAACATCGCCACCTGTGCTCCGAGTATTTCTGAGAGCCACAAGGGGTTGAGGATTTGGAGCTTATTTATTTAGGTTGGAAAGAAGCAAAGACGGTAAGGGAGAGGCCCTCTGTATTCTTTCTCAATGTTCTCTAGAAATTCAGTGTGCATGTGACTTTAGTATATAAACATGGCATGTATGGATCCCCCAAGTCATTACATGTTCTATAAGAAGACTCTTTAAAGGCTTTAATCAAGAAGCAAGGTCATATGACATGCTATCTAAATGCAAGTAAGGAATTTTTGGGAGAAATCTCATGGGAATAATTAAGGGTACACAGTTCATGTTTTATGGCACATCTTTAATTTATAACTAGATAAACAAATCTTGTTACATTTATCCAATGAGAGATTAGAAAGAGTAGATTTGAAGAACACCCAGCATGAGGAGTGGTTCTCAAAGGTTGCATGCGGAATGAAAGAAAACGGAATCCAAAGACTACAAAACTCCAACCATATGGCTGTCGGAAAAAAAAAAAAAAAACTTTGAGGACAGAAAAATCAGAAAGTTTATTTCAGTGTACAGTTTGTGGTTTTATGATCTAGGCAAGTACTGATGCTCAGTAGTGTTTGATTTTCAATTTTCGACCACAGAGAAGGCTGAACATGTCACTCCTGACGTGTTGTACCAAGAAAAACTCTAGCGAGCTATATATAAAAGCAAAGTGAGGTATGTCTTTGCCTGGCTGAAGCATCTGATGGTTAGTGCAAAATTGTTACCATTTACCCCCCAGCCTCAGAAATTAAGGGGAATAAATATTACAAGATGAGGTCATAGTATAGTTGATTATAGGTGCTAGAGGAAGAGGCTACAGGTGAGTGGATTGTAAGTGCTAACTGGAGATGTCATTGAATAGTAGTACAGGTTTTAGCTTGTATTTATGTCCTGCAGCACAGAAGACAATCATCCCCAGAGCTCACAGCACAGCTTCACCTGTTCCTACTTACCATCTTTTGCAGTATAAACATCTCAGGATAACAACAAAGATGTCAGGCATTTAAGAGCTTTTAGAATATTTCTGAACAAGGTTTCCAATGATCTGTTTCCATCATTTCCAAAAATAACTGCCAAGAACTCAACAGGGGTGTCTTCACCTCTCCTTTGCTGAGGGTTGTGCTTACATTTGCTGATTTAGTAATCTGTCTAGGTGTGCCTTGGGGTTTTCATTGTTGTGAACAGACATCGTAACCATGGAAATTCTAATAAAGAAAAACATTTACCTGGGGAAGGCTTATAGTTCAGAGGTTTAGTCCATTATCACCATGGGGAGGGGTCATGGCAGCATGCAGGCAGACATGGCACTGGAGAGGTAGCTGAGAGTTTTATATCTGCAGGAAGCAGAAAGAGAGAGACTCCAACAAGGCCACACCTTCAACAGTGCACTCCCTAAGAGCCTGTGGGGACTATTTTCATTTAAACCACAGCATAATAGAAGTCTAAAGGCTTCAGATAACTAAATTGTTTTCTCTCAAGTAGCATGGGGACCTAACCTTACTCTGCAATGTTTAAATTTCTCACCTATAGAAGTTTAATCATCAAGTCTTCTAAGTGCTGGCAACACTACCCCTCAGTTCTAGGGAAACTGTGGTCCTCCACAGCTGCTTTCATTGGATTTCTTGTCTCTCTTGTATACTTCCTGACCTCTGAACTCTCAATGTCTTGTTCTCTGTACTTCCCCTTTTTTTCATATGAGCCTTCCAAAGCCTGCCCTTTCCAGGCATCTGAGCATGCTCCAGTCTCACAGACTGTGTTTACAAAACTCTCAATTTTAATAGAGCAGTAGTAGGTTGTCACCGGTTCCCTTCCACTCTCCTTTCTTATTTTAAGGCTCCTCACATTGTGCTAAATTCCTGCCTCAGCTTTTAAAGAATTTGTTTTTCCCCCCTATTCCACTGTGATTCAATTTTCTTCCAGTCAGCATCTACCAGAAATAGATCAATATCAAAGTAATCATATTTTCTTGAGATTATTGTTTTATTGGGATGCAACTAGATAAATGCATAACTGTGGAGCTAGTCATCCACATTATGGTCAAGGGACACAAAAGAACAGACTCTTTGTCTTTAGAGATGTGAGTTTATTGAGTTGTTATTTAAATTACAGAATCTTCTTGAATGTTATATTGTTAGAGTCATCTTAAGAGTTCTGGTAGAGCTGATTTAAAGCATTTAATATTCTGAGCACACTGATTGAGGGTTTTACTTTAAATATATTAATGTCACCATAAATGAGAAACTTAGAAAAATAGCTACCATAATTCCCTAGGCCCAGACATCTAATGAACTAACAATTAATGGAGAACAAATTCTTATCACAAATCTTTGTTCATAACTGCAAAGTTAGTTTATGGTCTGTTGATTGGCTGAAGGAAGTTAATTGAAATTAATTATATAGAGACAATTTTCCAAGTGTGAAAAGTGAATGTAAAAGAATAAACGCCTGAGGCTGAAGTCAGTGTGTCTCATGGCATGAGTGAAATCCTATGACTTCTATGTGCCTATGTAATATCCTTGCCACGCCATTGCTTGCTGAAGAAAATAGACCAGCATTTATTTCTATTCTTAGAGGCAGAAGAATCACTTATGAATATATATATATTCAATATATATATATACATATATATATATATATATATATATATGTATATATATATATATCAAATGGTCCTGACCATTTTATACTTTGGTCT
>JADRCH010000353.1:233072-257734 GCA_019843965.1 Rhynchomys soricoides | reverse complement strand
TTCTATTCTTAGAGGCAGAAGAATCACTTATGAATATATATATATATCAAATGGTCCTGACCATTTTATACTTTGGTCTCTTCCCCCAAATCACAAATTGAATACAAAGAGTATCTATACACCATCTGCTACAGATGAACATCATGTTTCAGATGAGATCAAGACACTCAAAGATGCTGTCTGTATAATGCTTTAAATCCACCAGGAAAGCAAGTGTAAATGTAAAATGTTAAGACAATGTAACAATATCCACTATGACAAATACTGAGAAAAACATAATGAAAAGCCATGTAGACCTCACACAGAAATTGTTTAAGATTTTTTTTAAGACCCAAATGGCAGGAAAAGCAGACACTAGCATGTAACACTGAGTTCTCCTACTGCCACACACATATGGGGGGGGAGTTGATTAACACAGCTATTGAACATATAAAATAAAAAGCTCTTCATGTAAAGGAAGATTGCCAGAGGCTTGACCTTCCTTGGGCTGTGAAGATGAATTCTGCCTGGAAACTTTTCAAGTTTCTGAGCCTATACCACTGTGTTACTGGGTAGAGTCTCCTACCAGGGGGAAGCTGGTGAGCAAATTATCCACAATTTAGACTAGGCAAGGACCTGCAGTTTGTGTTTTGCAGAGTGACGGCTGAGATCTAATAGGGGAAACAAATATTCACATGACACATTAATAGACATAAGCAGCGTAAATGTTCTACCATCAACCATTGTCCCTGTAATGAAATGATAACACATACCTCTCTGTGGGGTGTCAGTGAGATTTAGTTTCAAAAACCTGGTCCTTAGATAGCACAAATGATGTTTTACTCTGTCTCATTCTGTTTTGTACTTCTGCAATTGCCATTAAAAAATCTCAAAGTTCCAAATTATTGATTTTACTTTTTCATGTTCCTTAGGTAAAAGCATCCATTAAATGTCAATTACTCATATTGTCCTAAGTAGGAAAGTATCCTAGACCCCTTCTCTACCTTAAATGTTGATATAAACCAGGAAACGAAAGATGAGAGGATCTAATAGGATGTCTCTGAGATGGCACTGCTTCTGAAGGCAGCTTTTAACTGTTTTGTTTCCTTAATGCTAAAGATGGGAGCTTTTTATCTCTTTTTGGTAGATGTATGGTATAAAATATGTACTAAATTTTTGTTGACCATACATCTATATTATAGAGAACAAGAAGCAGAAGGAAGGAAAGAAAGAAACAAACAAAGAAACAAAGAAACAAAGAAAGGAGAAAAAAGCCTAATAATTCCCCTTTAACTATATGAGGTCATCAGAAACATATCCAGTTTTACAGAGTAGGTCCAAGGAATCTAATCTGAATATCAATGGCAAGAAGGGTCTATTCTGTATCATAAAAACAGAAGAGCTTTTTCATGACTGAATTCAAGACCTGGGAAGCCAAAACCAAACATGCCAAACACATAATTAAATGAGGCCTCATAGGTTAGGGTAGTGCAAAGGCCACAAGTGAGTATAAGAAGTCAGAGTGAGCTCAGCCAAATCTACAGTGATTCCCCAAGTAGACCCTCAACCTCACTGCGGATAGAGAGGAAGGAGTGAAGGCTGATAATCCTATGCCAGTGTGCTTGAATGTGACAATGTAGACTACTAAGAGATTTCTGTGTCTTTTTTTGTGGAAACAGTAAAATTTTGGAGGTTTCACATGAAAAACAGTTTTTCCTCAGAAAGTTTTCTCTGCAGTTCTTCAGTTTAAGGATTCTTAAATAGGCTTTTAGTATCTTCACTGTTTTTTAATTCAGAGAAAGCTGTCCTAGTGCATTGTCCGTGGAATCTCAGACCATGCTAGAACAGCATTTTGAAACTGCATTAAGCACTCTCAGAAGATGTTGACTGAATAAGCAATTCATGATTCAGAAATAGGGGTACTGAAACTAAACCTTTGCTAGGATGATTATAAAACAAAAAATGAAATGTAAATATGTATGTGTAGAAAGATGTCTGCGGTTCATGGAAAGATAATATTTTCTGGGCATATAAAAGTGTGAGAGAAATTCCTAGAGGTGAAAGAGTAATTTGCTGGAACTTGCCGAAGAAAGTCTAAGCTAATAATATAGTTTATTTAAGATACACAAAGTAAGAGAGGGTGCTGGTAGTTCTGATGCATATGGTGCTCAAAGAATGAAAAGATTATCTGGGAGGGGCTGTGGTTTCATTTCCAAGAGCTCCTTTGCAATTGTTAGATTCCCATGCTTAATTTATTCCTACAATCGAATAGGTCAGAGGCTTAGGGATGCTGGCTGTTTTCTCAGTGTTTCTCTAGCCTGTCTGATATTCTACCCATAAAAGGTTTAAAAATTAATAGGCATATTAGTAAGTTTATATTTTCCTAGGATACAGCTTCTACATTTAAAGAAGTCATAGTGAAACGAAGGTGAGAATGTGCTATGGATTCCAGTTACTAACACGTCCAGTGTGTAGGAAAGAACAGAAGCTAGCACCCTACTCTGTGTCCTACCCTGATTTAAGAACAGCTTACTGGGCTATAGCACACCCAGAGAAACAATCGCCATGTGTTTAGTGGGACAGAGGCTAAACTCACTATCAACTTGCTTCTTCAGGATGTCATTCATCAATAGTCCTTAATACACAACTCACTGGCTTGAGGGATGGCTGATGAACATAAAACCTGGGTCATGTTAGTTTTCTGCAGAATTTCCTTTAACTACTATTAATATCTGTGTTGCCTTCAGAAATGTGATTCATCTTGGCTCCATGTGTGTGTGAGCACACAAACACATATGTAGATGTGCTATGCCTCCCAATGATTATAAACTCTTAACTTTGGTGCTTTTAAATGTATAACCTGTAATTAAATTCTGAGACGAAGTATTTGTAAGCATATATATATATATATATATATATAGAGAGAGAGAGAGAGAGAGAGAGAGGGAAAGAGGGAGGGAGAGAGAGAGAGAGAGAGGGAGAGAGAGGGGAGAGGGAGGAAGTGTAGTTTATATATGTATGGCTCATATGGCCCATTTTTATCACACTAGACAGAATATGTAAGCTGAATTGTCACCTTTATTGAAGACTTTCCTACAAAAATCCAGCAAGCAAAATTTGGGGAAGCTCCTTTCACTGATTTTGGTAGTGAGCTGCAAAGCTGGGGTACAGAACTTTCACATGTTTACACTATGGTATCAAAGCATAAAAGGTAGATTACAGTCAACATAACAGTGACTCTGTGTGGCCTTGTCAATTTGAGCCACAACCCTAACATTATTAAAATGTGACTTTTGTATTTCATTAAGAGCTACACAATTAAGTCTGCATTTTGATGTGCCGTAATTGTCACAGTTGACATTGTTCTGATGATGATGCTGTTCATTGATCATTCATAATGCAACTGCAAAGCCCATGAATCAAGCGCAAATCAACACCTTTCTTTACTTTATATGCAAGAAAGTACTTTGCTTCTACTCTGACAATCTGTGCTCACAGTTTAATCTTCAACTGTCAGAATTTGGAGGTTTATTTTCCACCTACTTTCCTATCACAAATTTCTCAACTCTCATGAAATGTAGTTGATAAACAAACCAATAGCATGGGAGGGGTAGACAGGGAGAGCTTTCACTATTACTGATTTGAAGTCTATGTAAAATATACATTGAATAAAAAAAGGCTCCTTCCTTGGACAGATTGCAAATAGTGACCAATAGGATTTGGAGGTGTTGACCACACTCATCATGGAATGAGAGTGAACTGACACCTGGATGTTTGTCTTAGTTCCAGTGTATTTCCATGCTCACATACCCTTTCTGAGGATTTCCATCAGAGACTTTATACTTGTGTACCACAGATGCTATCCTATGTAAGCTTTTCTAACTTGGAATTATAGTTTTGTGGATTTCCTATATTGTGTGGTTTGGGGTTAAAGTGGGCTTTGGAGAGCTTTGTAACCTCTAGGAAGAGGATGGGAAGTAGATATTGCTATTGTTTGGCAGTCTTAGTGTAGCAGGCACCGCTGATGCTCACACTGGCATGTCATGACAGGGTATTTCTCTTGATGGGTCACATGGTCCAGGAGCTCTTATAGGTCCTCTGACCTTCAGCTCCATTGAGTCTTAGGCTGAGCATGTGTATACATAGCTTAAAAACAATTCTTATCCAATGGGCCAGAGCAACACAATCAAGTCCAAACTTTGAACAACAGGCTAGGTGGAAGGTGCCATCTTTCAAGCTTAGAGCTAATTGTCCTGGAAGATCTAGAAGTGTCTCCAGAAGTCTTGGAAAAATTAATAAAGTCTTCCCAAACATAAGAAGATGAAATGTCATATTTAGGAGTTAAAGACAAGACAGAGTTTCTAATGACTATGTAGCTCACAGAACACTTATGCTACATTGAGTCATCTGAACAACTTGGCAGAGGATTTTAATGCTGTCCAGAGTGTAGTTAGCAAAGTTGAAGATTGTGGAGAGCAAAGGAAAGCAAAGCAAAGGAAAGCCTCAGCAAGAGGTACTTGGGAAGGAGCTATGGAGACTCGATTTGTATGTACTCAGGCATGAGAAAGGCAGCAAGTTATCAATCTGAATTTTCTAAACTAGCATGTATGTAATTTTTATATTCCCATAAAAGTAACTTGAATGGGAAACATGATTTTCTTATTATTTATTTCCTGCAGAACTATTATGAGACTTTATAGGCATTTGCCTTCTGTGGTGCTTCCCATGGGTGTCATATAGTACATTGTATTTTCTATGCCATCTGTTTAGTGGTACATACTTAGGAAATTCTGGTGTCATAAACAAGAATCATCCTTAATTTCAAAGACATCACACTCTATTGACAGCTGATAAAGGGGAAACATGATCAATGCAAGGAAATAACATCCAAAATCCATAGAGATGGACTTTGAAGGGGTGAAATGGGCCAAGGGGTCTTCACTTGCCATTGAAATTTACCCTTTACTCTTTATTTTTATTCTGAGCCCCAGGACAGTGATTCCATGGCAACCATTATTTGGGTTTCCTTGATCACCTTGCTGCAGTTGGAATCATTCAACCAAAGACCGCAGTAGGACACTAGATAACATGAAGAGGGATGCACCAAATATCATTTCTATATCCACCTTCCTCCATGAACAGGAAGGAATTTTGTCTTCTGCTGCTCTATTCTGGTCTAGCCATGGAGCCCCACATAGATAACCCCACATACATCTGTATCTGTGTGGGGATGTGGGTCCTTCTATACCATCAGGTAAAGGAATGATGATACGTCTACCTTTTGTGAGTCTCTGTATGCTTTACCATCTGATCTTGCTCACACTTCTGTATTATTAAATTAATATTTAATTGACTTTTGAATACATAATCAATATTGTACCATGGCTCTGAGGGACAAGTAAAACTAATACTGTTGAGTATTGATTGTTATGTCCAAAGCACTGTATATTCATTATTTTATTTTATTATTATATCAGGCTCCCTTTGTGTAATTAAAAAAATCAAATAAAATTTGAAGGGTTTAGTAGCTTATTTGAAGTTACATTCCTAAAATCAGTACACCCGAGAATGTAGCCTAGCTATTCAAAATCTATATTATTTTTATTACAGCACATTATTTATACAATATCAGTTATTGGAAATAGGCAGAAATCTGTGAACTAGACTTGCAGCAAGTTTTGCTTAATGATCAATCAATGAAGTACCAAAGTGAGTTAGGGCCTGATTTCATTGCAAACCACTGCCCTCAGCATGAAGATAGGAAGACGCCCAAGGTGAAGGATCTGGAGGTCTTTTTCTTCAATTCTACTATGAAAGTAAAGAAGACATAGTCACAGTTAGTATTGTATTTTAAAGCCTAGACAAGCTAAATGAAATAGATACAAGTTTTCTAGTGCTATGTATGGTGGTGGGCTCATACAATTGAAAACAAAGGCAACAGCAATAATGCCTCCTGTGTGCAGCATTGTACACTAGGTGGGTATTCATGCCTCTTGTGTGAATCACTGTACACTGCATAGGTAGCTATGCTTCCTGTGTGCAGCACTGTGCACTAGGTGGGTATTCATGCCTCCTGTGTGAATCTCTGTACACTGCATAGGTAGCTATGCCTTCTGGATGCAGCATTGTGCACCTGGTGAGTGGTAATGCCTCCTGCATGTAGTCCTCTGTGCATCACTGTGCACTGGGTCAGTAGTAATGCTTCTTATGTGCAACATTGTGCACCGGGTGTGTAGCTATGCCTTCTGTATGTGGCAATGTGCACTGAGTGGGTGGGGACAGTGGCATTGAGGAAATAGGTAAAAACTTACTGTGTTTCTCCTCTAATTTTAGAGAGACAGAGCTTGCATGTCATCACAGCAGTTATAGAATGTCAAGTCTTGCATACACTTAATAAAATTCTACATGGAAAGTAATAATAATAGTTCCTTCATTCATTGATGTGTTTCTTATGTGTAAAATTAATTGTGCTTTAACTCTTTATGAAATCTCAAAATCTGTGAAAGAGTTTTGCTTCAGTTTAGTTCTTTGTCTCTGCTTTTCGTGATATATTCCTGATACCTTACAGTTAATTTGTCCCGCGCTACCGTCTCGCCAGCAAGAACGACGCGGCACACATAGGATCCTTCTGCAGTAAAGCTTTAATGCATCTTGAGAGGGAGAGCATAAGCTTGCCACGAGTGGAGACCCCGAACAATAGAACACCTGTCCCTTATATAGGCCACAGCGCTTGCCTGGGACATGGAGCTTCCCCATTGGCTCCCCGCACATCAGGCCAGATGATGCCACGAGAGAGGCTGAGACTCTGAGGTGGAAAATTACCAGGTGCATGTGCACTAGCCTGTTTACAACTTGTCCTCGGCCGAATGTAGGCGCCATCTTGTAATGGCGAATGTGGGTGCTCAGGCGGCTCCCAACATTAATCCACACGCATGGAATGATATTTGGCTTCCAAACTTTATGACACTTGGAAAAGAAACAACTATGTAGTTGGTTAGCAGAATTTTGTAATGAAGCCTCAGACAGAACATGGACATTGAGTCAAAGGAAAATAGTATTACTCAGGTCTGTGGACATTTTCTGTAACTCTTGGTATTGGAATTCATTTTCTTTGTGGGGCCCCCATTCCTGATGCTGTACTATTGTGCACAGCTGTTCTTTCATGAGCATATCTTATGGTATCAGGTTTTATGGAGACACAAGCAAAGCTTTTGTCTATTGAATCAAGAGCTACATGACAGCTATGTGGGACTCAGAATAGATGTTACTTTTCCAATTGTCGCCTGTGGGCTGCCATCATTAAATTTAAATAAATATATACCAAACTATATTCTGTTCTTTTTGTTTTTGTATTTTATCTGGAGAAAAACATTCTATCACATATCCTTATTTATGTGATATTGTAATAATGCCTTCTATTTCATTAGGAGTCATAAAAATCAGTGACTTAATAGACAAGAACATGGTTAGTGAGCTTTGCATTCATCTCTAGGAGTCAAGAAATCCAGAGTCTTACCATCTTTCCATTTAAAACAACTTAACAGTACATAAAATACTTTGAACTTTTTAGAAATATATAGTAAAAGGATGGCAATCACAAAAATATAGGAAACCAAAACCTTGAAATTAGGTGGATAAAAAAATCAAATTTCATCTCATATCCATATTTTTTCATTTTTATAACAAGGTAGCTGATGAAAACAGCTTCAGCAAGGGCCTCTGAACCAGTTTCCGGGCTTCTGGTTCATCAAATTCAGTTCATGGCAGAGAGAGTGTGGTAGGCTGCTCACATCATGCTGGACTAGGGATCAGACAGTGAGATGTGAGTAAATGTCCACAAGAGCCTCAAAAGCTCTGTAGCCTTTTAAATTGCATCACCAATTTCAGAACACGTGTTCAAAATATGAGTCTGTCGGGGGATGATTCAGATCCAAATCCTAGTAACACCAAATCTTAATGAATTTAATGCTGGGCTTCTATGACTTTACCGAAAGCCCACAGCAAAGTCCAGGACCAGATTCTTGGTATTGAGCTAAGCTTGCTCCAGTAATTTAGAAGTGAAGCTGAGAGTCTCTCCACCTAGAAAACCAGAGAAATGTTCCTGCTCAAGAGGATTCCTGTAGTAAGAAAAGTTATTTTCTCTGGAAACCTATAAATGTAACTAACATTAAAATCGGCATATATTCCCAGCTTATGCTGTCTTACTGACTTAAAACATGAAAATTTCATCTTTTATAGTAACAGTGCTCTACTTGTGTTGAATGAGCACATGCCAGCAATTTCTGGAGAAGCCAATCTTTAGTTGGTACCTCAGAGAAACTTAGACTTATAAACAAGTATCATTGAAGGGGAGCTAGTGGGGACCATGATGGATGTGATTCCCATGACTAAAAGTCACAAAGCACAAAAGTCATAAGAGTCAGGCTTTCAATTGGCCCACCATGGAAATTAGCAAACATTATGTTAAATAGTTTATACTTTAAGGTATCTCATAATAGCCTGGCAGTGGTGGCGCATGCCTTTAATCCCAGCACTTGAGAGGCAGAGGCTGGAGAATTTCTGAGTTCGAGGCCAGCCTGGTTTACAGAGTGAGTTCCAGGACAGCCAGGTCTACACAGAGAAACCCTGTCTCGAAAAAAAAAAAAAAAAAAAAAACACCAAAAAACCAAAAAATAATAATAAAGTATCTCATGATACTTTATTTGAAACAAAAATTATGATAAACCTAGCATGAAACCCTTTATTTTGACAAAAATAAAAAAATATGCAACTAAAATATACTTAAAAGTATACGGGAAAAATAAGAAGAGCCTTCTGTGTCTGCCTATGGTGGTTTTACTTGCACTGCTCTCATCCATAAAGGTAAATAGAAACACAGGTATGTTTTATTTCCTATTGTTATTGTGATTCTTGGTTGTCAACTTGCCTACATCTGAGATTAAGTAAAACCCAAGGGGCTGGGCACATCAGTGAGAAATTTTTATTGGGTGGAAAGACCCACCCAAGACTCACTCAAAAGTGAATGGTAAATATATGAGCCTTAAGCCTGGGTCACACCTTGTGGGGAAAGCTTATGTGAAAGACATGGAAGAAGGTAGTGTGTGCCCTTTGTCTGTTCACCCTCACTCTCACTAGAAGTTCATTTCACTGATAATAGAGCCTACTGCTTTGGGATGTATACCAAAGACCATCTGAGTATCTATTCTTGTGGTCTGAACAACTGCTAGATTCTTGAACTTTCCATTGGGAGGCAGTCATTTTGGAATAGTTGGACCATAACTTGTAAGCCATTCTAATAAACCACATTATATATGTATATACAACATATAGATACTTATAATATATATGTACATATAATTATATAATATCTAATATAATACATATATAATTTATTTAATATAATGTATTAAATATTAGAATTATTATATCATACTAATTGTATTATGTTGTATTAATATCTTATATATTGTAGATAATTATATTATAATATGATACCATTATGTATGTGTGTGTATATATATATATACATATATATGTATATATATATATATACACACACACACACACACACACACACACACACACATATTCTGGTTCTCTTAAGCCAGGTTTGAAGCAGATATTCATTCCTTAAAAGATCTAAAGTTTGGGTGGGTCTTTCTGTCATTTTTCTTTTTAAATTTTTGGTCTAGGGCTTTGAGTATTCAAATGTGAAAACACTTTCAATCCTGGGATAATGTCATGCTTGGGTTATTGTTTTTCTATTATAAAATTTTCTTTGTTTTTATTTTAGAGACTTGGTTGACTGCACCTATTAGGGAAACATGGATCTAGATTATTGATAATGGAATGGTCCTACTCCAATGTCAATGTCCTCCTGACCTAGGCAGGGTCAGATGGTTTTCTGCTGTATTCTAGAATTTGTACAGTATTGATATTATTTATTATTTAAATGTTTAGGAGAATTAATCAATGAAATGTTCCAAGCAAAGTACTTTACACCACACATTAATTGTCCTTAGTAGTTATAAAGTGATTCAGGATATGTAACTTTCTTGAATAAACTGAAGTTATCTGTGTCTTTTGAGGACTTTTTCCATTTCATCTAAATTGTTAAATTTATGGGCAGAAAACTTTCAATTATATTCCATTATTATCTTTTTGATTTGTAGAGTCTTCAATGATGTCTTCCTATCATTCTTGATATGAATAATTCATGTCCTCTTTCTTCTTTTCTAATCAGTTTGAGTGGCCTTTGGGTTAATTTGAGTCTTTCTCCTATCTTTACTTCTGTGTCTGTCTTGTTCTTACTTCAGTGTTTTCTGCTCTGACTATATTTTCTTTTGAATTTTTATTCTTAGTCACATTTTCTTTTACTTTCCAGGTTTTTGTAGAGATATATTACTTATGTGAAATATTCTTCTAACTAATGTAACCATTCACTGCTGTAATTTTTCTGAAAGTGCTTTTTAAGCTGCATCTTTCAAAATTGATTTCACAGACTTATTTCCATCACCTTAAATATTTTCTAACTGCATATACAACTGTACATGCACTATACAAACTGCATAGTTTTTCATTGTATCTGATTTACTATTTAGGCATTTTCCACATATTGTTTTTTCTCAATTTCTAGTATAATTGTTATAGTTAGGTACACATCTTGTGTATATAGCTTTATTTTCTAGTTTCCAAGATGTGCTAGCTCATTTGGAATGATTATTCTTGTTGAATATTCCCTACAAAGTCACAAAAATACAAATTCTACAATTTCTGTGGTTTCTATGAACATTGTCCAGTTGGTTAAAGTTATGACTTAAACTTTTCAACATTTCTTTTGATTTTCAAATAATTATTCTGTAATTATTGAAAAGAGTATTGAAGTCTCCAGCCATACTTGTGAGTTTCAACTTCCTTGACCTATTCTGTTGGGTTCAGTTTTGTGCATGTGTGAAATCTGTCTAACATTAGATTTATACACACCTAGAAATTCTGAAATCATAGTGTTGGCTTATTTGTTTGTAAAGAATGCTACTTTTAAGATATGAATGTACTTTTTTTTCTAAAGATTCTATACCTTTTACTTTTTTAATGTATGTTACTAGGACTAATTTCAACATTTGTTTCTCTATTTCTTCTCTTCAGTCATTATAATATTGTATATATGTGTTTATATGTGGTGTGTTCATATATATGTATTTGTGTATGCATATGCATGTGCAGTGTGTCTGTATGTGTGTATGTGCACATATATGTGTATCTTTTTTTCTTTTTAAAAATCTGTACTTTTTAAAGACTGATTTGTCTGCATGTACATGTATGTACCACCACATGTATGTATACCTGTGGAGATCATAAGAAGGCATCGAATCTCCTGAGAATGGAGGTATATACAGTGTGAGCCATTATATGGTTAATGAGAATAGAACCAGGGTCCTCTGGAAGAGCAACCAGTGTTCTTGACCACTGAGCAATCTCTCCAGTGAGTAATTATTTCTTTAAATATCTCTTCTCTTGCATTGACATGTTCTTTAACTCAGTTTACACACATTTTAAATGATTTGATACTATATTACAATGCTGCATACCCTTTTTCATTATATTCACTTGTGTTTTAGTTTAGAACTTTTGCTGAGATTTTTTTCAAATCCAATGGATCCTTTTTTCAAACACATCCAGTGTTCTGAATAATGAAAGTATCCTTTATCTTTGGTGATAATTTTGGATTCAGTTCCCATTTTATAATTTTTGTCTTCTGTGATACTGTACATTTAATACATTTTACTATTGCCCATATCCATGCCCTTGCCATTCCCTTGCCCATGCTGGAGTCCAGAGGAAGACCTTGGGTTCTTCTTTGCCATTTTGGACTTCATTCTCCTAAGACAGGATCTCTTGATGAATTTCAAGCTTGCTGAGTATAATATCTTTGTATTTTAATTCATTTATATTTATATTTTCTCATTTCTCCTTTGTTCTTTATTATTTTTGAGAAATGTCTCCATATTAGATTGGCCTAGAACTTGCTATGTAGTCATGGATGACCTTGAATTGGTTATCTTCCATTCACCATCTCCTGCATGCTGGGAGTATAAACCTGGTCACCACATCCTGTTTATGAGCTACTCAGGAATTAACGCCAGGCCTACAATCATGCTAGGCAGTCTCTGTTTTAACCAAAATACAACCATAGCCATCCTTTCTTTCTTGACGGTCTATTTTTAGTATTTCTCTTCAGTGTAATATATATATATATATATATATATATATATATATATATATATACACATTGTATGTAAAAGAAAATTAGCGTTTGAGGTAAAGTGTATTTATACACATGGAAATGGTACCCTTTTTACTCTTATACTGTGGGTAGAGTTGAGTTAGCATAATAGGGAGTTATAATTTTATAACCATTATAATCATCCGTGCATAGTAGTGGTGAAAGGCTGTTCCCCTTGCTCTGATACTGCATTCCATGAAACTAAAGTTTTTCTGTTCCATTTCAGCTGCATTTCCATATGTGCCCCACAGATATCCTCTCTCCTTCATGCTAGGCCTACACAATAGTCCAGCTTGTGCCATGATTCTGATGGCAGTATCTGCTTTCCCAGCCCTAGTCTTTGGTCAGTCCTACTTAGGTATGTTATTGTATTGTGCACATGTTACTTTGCTTTGTGGGTGGGATTTTGTAGTGTCCTCATTTCTCCTTCTCACTCCTTCCTAAATCTTTTTTTGTCTTATATCTGTTTGGGTCTTGTTCTTTTGAGTACCTCCTAACCATTCCAGCAGACAGACCTCTGTTTATGGTTCTCAGCAGCATTGATTCTGAGCTCAATGAGTTTGTTGCTGCTCATCCAGAAGCAAATAATGTTCTTTGCTCTCTTCACCCCTAAGCAATTTGTCTTTGTCAGTGGCTTGATGCTGAGAGTATCAAGTCTTCTTATTTCAGGATCAAAGCATCTCCATGTCTCTGTTAGTTGCTTCAACAACACAATATGTTGTCTCTGGACCATATCCCCAACCCTTTTATTGTGAGCATCCTGCAAAATATGTGGAAAAGACCTTACAGAGAGCAAGTCTTGTGCAAAAGGCCCTCGGGGCTGCCAATCTGTTATGCTAGCCCACACTCTGCTTCAAGGTTTTATTCTTCTATCTATTGGTGTTTCTGCTCATCTGCTGTTATGGCTCTAACTTTCTCCTTTCATTCTCTGCCAAAGGCAAATGAACACACATGTACCGTGTCCTCTCAGAGGGAATTGCCAACCTTAATTCACTTCTTATCTATTTTGTAATGGGCCCAGAAAATGTTATAATTTTGTGTATTATCCAGCCATTTCTGATTATTAGAAAGGAGGTCAGCTTTCCACAATCTAAACAGAAGTGGAACTCACTGATGTGTTTTATATTGGTTTGGAAGATGATGTATCCTTTAGAGTTTCCTCTGAGACACTTGTTTGATGGGTTTATGACATCACACAGTGTATCCCCCTAGAGCTTGCCATTTTGTCTGCACTGGGAAATCTTTTGCCAACTGTATTTTCTGTTATTTAATTATTTATATATTTATTTATTTAATGTTTCTATATCAATTTGAGTGGAACATCAACTTCTATCCAAAACAAGTTATGGAAGAACTACATGCTCTCCCTTTTCTGAATTTATTTTTAATTGCCCTCTGATGAAGCACTTGTCTCTCAATGGTCACTGACTTTATAGGTGCCCTAAATCCCACTAGTCATTCTTTTTATATAAAGAACTGCACAAGCATACCTTCAGCTGGTTAATTATGTTGCAACTTTAACCCTAGTTGTAATCATTGACTAGATATAGACGCAGAACTGAGAGTTCACATAGAGTTTCTTCTGAAGAAAAGGTCACATAAATGTCAAGCAATTAGGAAATACCAGTCATTGGTATGAAGTCTTGGACTACTGCATCAGTCAAATCTATTTCAAGAAAGACCTGGGAATTTGAGATTGCCAGTCACTTTAAATGAGGTGTCCTTACATCATGTGTCAAAGTTCATTTTGGACACTGCTGCTGATATAGCAGCCTTACACTCACTAGAACGTCAACACACTTTGTAGATCTTCTGATTAAGCCCAGCCATCGATTCTCTCTGTTCTACCACTGATTATTTTTACTCCCCTTTTAATTATTGAATAATTATATTCAGACTTTTATTAGTTTTTCAAAGCCTAGCATTTTTCCAGTGCCCAATATTGTCACAATACCACTAAGTTCCTGGATCTATTATAATAGCTAATCCTCTTTCTTTTCAAAGATACACCACTCCATTGGGTAACTGATATTGGAGTTTGGTCTTTTGCCTTATATTCAAATGCTAAATTCTGTATTCCAAGATCTGGTTGCTCTAAGATGAGCAAAGTCTCACAATTTTCATGCAATACCAGCCTTGTTAGGCTTCAAAATTCTCACATATACCAGCCTTGTATAAACCGTGCCCTCAAGTTATCCATGATTGGTTAATAAAGTTGCTGACAGCCTGTAGTTGGGAAGAAGAGATGTAGGTGGAGCTTTGGGATTGGATTCTCAGGTAGGCACTATGAGAGAAAGCCAGAGAGGACGAATATGGAAGCTGCCATAGGGTAACATGGATACTGAGTATATGGCTGTAAATCAGAAGCTATGAAAACAAAACACATGGCAAGCAATATCTAGGGAATTTTGGCAAAGAAACAGGCAGGATAGCTTGGAGGACTGATATCTGTATAGTTGTAGCGCTATAAGGCTTGTCATAAATGTCTCTGTGTCATTTATTTGGAAACTGAATGGTATGAACTGGGGTATGAACCCCTAATAGATATTTAAACCAACAAGGGGGTATAGGAAACCCCCATAATACTAATAACCTTGACAAACTGATGGTGCCATTAACACAACAGCACAAACACTTATGTCAGAGGACATCTTGATTCTACCTAAAACAACTCATATGCCTCTCAGCTAATCAGGAAATTTGTGATCCAGACCCACAGAATTATCTATCTCCAGTTTTTAAAGAATTTGCTTCATACCTATTATTTATTTTAGGCTAGTTTCTCTAATAAGTATCAGTTGGTTTATTTGAGAATCTTTGTGAGGTACATACCCAGGATCTAAAACTAAAGCAGAATGGCATATAGGAAATAATTAAGTTGTAATGTAGCCTATATCAAAAGGCTCAGAGGCCTCTATGCCTGAATGGATGTGGATGCCGAAGTCAGAATAGATTTTCAGACCTATATACTCACACTTGTGAAGATCAATGGAGGTGAATATCTATGAGAACAAGATATAGTTTTAGTCATGGTGATTATCTTTAGCTAAGGAAATGTCTCAGAAGGAGATTATGCTTGCAGATATCACTGTAGATGGGTAATACATGCCCTGCATTTGTGCAAGAGGTCTTAGAAGACTACTAAGTCTAAGGCATTCACAGAAACCACTCCAGACAAGTACAACCATACTGATATGATGCAAAGACAATGAGAATAGTTGAAAATGGTCAAGGCAAAAAGATGACAAACAACAAGAAGCTAGGCATCTTCCTTTTGGTGATGTTCATCAAAACCCACCTATAATATTAACTTTAAAACAAAAGGAAATAGACAACAATCTGGAATGGGATTCCATGGAAAACATTCCTAAATTATGAAAGCAGTGCAGTGACATATGAAGAAAATAATTAAAAAAATCATAGAGGTAATTATCCTCCAAAAACTTGCTGGATATGATTAAACTCAAGGAAATCTGAAATCACACATCATCTACATATTCAAATAACTATTGGATATAAGGCCCATGTCTTATCAAACCAATGTAGTGAATTTTTATTTATGGGTTCAGGAAACAAACTTAATGTTGGCTCTATGTAGGTTATAATTGGTTCTCTGTTTCCTGCCTGACCTTCCGGTTATTGCCTCACCTCCCAGATGTGTAAAGGGGGTTGGTACTCATGAGTTGGCTCATAATAAACATTCATAAAAACCAAAAACAAACAGAAACAGGAGACTCTCCCAAAGAAGGGTGCATCTATGTGACATGGTAACTCTATTTCTTTTCTTTGTGAGAATTTGACAGACTGATTTCTCCAATTACTACACCAGTTTGCTGTCCCAACAACAGTGAACCAGAGTCCTCTTTCGATCCATCCCCCCTCTTTGCCAGCATTTCCTGTCAATTGTTTCTTTAATCTTAGCCACTCAGATTGGGCTACCATGGGATCTCAAAGTAAAGTTGGACATTTTAAGAAGCATATTTAGTTACCAAGTTTTAATTAAAACCTTATAATAAAGAATTGGAAATAAAAAAATCACATCTAAATTAAACAGATCCCAAATTTATACTTATCACTGAATTTCTGTATAATTAGAAATTTTTAGAAATCTGTTTAGATACATAACCCTCCTTTTTAAAATTCAGTCATTTGTTTTCTTGATTTTTACTTACTTATTTATTTATTTTAGTTTTTTTATTCTAATTCTTTATTGGATTTATAGCTGGTGTTTTAGTTACATTTCTATTGACACAATGACCAAGGCAACTTATTAAAGAAAGCATTTAACTAGAGGCTTTATGTACAATTTTAGAGAGCTAGTCCATTACCATTTTGGCTGGAGCATGGCAACAGGCATGCATGCATGGCACTGGAGCAATAGTTGAGAGCTCACAACTTTCAACCTGAAAGTTGAAGGCAAAGAAAGACTGAGAATGGTGTGGGCTTTTGAAACCTCAAATCCAACTTTTTAGTCACAACCTGATCCAACAAGGCTACAGCTTTTAATCCTTTCTCAACAATGCCTGGGTCCAGACATTCATACATATGAGCCTGTAAGACGATTCTTATTTAAAATAAAACAGTAACATAGAGACTTTTAGTTTTGAGTGGGATTCTGGGTAGCAAAGAACTCTGTAGCAGGAGCAGTTTGGGGTGATATCACCCTGTTGCTCAGGGCTCCATCCATCCAGCAAACATGATGATGTATTGATGATGTATCTTTCAGTACATTATTAGATGGACATAGAGTAGCTTAGATTGGGCATAAGCAAATGGCATCATAAAGACTTGATTGGACAGCATATGCAAGCAGCTATGATAAGCATATTTGTGCTAATATTGCTTGCATATTATATTCTGTAGCATACAGGGATGTAATGTCTTTGAATATGACTATTTTTTCCAAAGTGTATTTCTACTTAGCACCAGTATCTGTCTGTGTACACCTCTTGTGCCCCAGTGGTGAGAGAAACTCAGCTCAAAATCTAGTTTTATATTTGGGTTTCTTTGTCATTACATATAATGGTTGCAGTCTGACCACTCTTCCATAAGGGACTGAGATTTACTTGTATATTTGACTGGTCAATAAAGCATCATGTATTTATTGTGAACCAACAACTGTTAAAGGGAGATAGATAAACAGGATCTGAAAGTCCACCAGCATGTGGGAAGGTATGCTTCATAGGTGGCTTGTCAGAGTTGTCCCAGATTGAACCTAGTAGCCAGATCCTCATACTCTCATGCCACTGCATTATTGATGTGGTCAGCATGGGAGAGGGTAACTTGTCTGCTGTAACCCTCTGAAGTAGAGGCTCTTCTCTGCAAGTTAGAGACATATTCTTCACCTGGCACCACACATGGTAGACAAACATCCTAACCAATGAGCCAATCTCTGACCCCATTTCCTTCTATTTTATTTATTCTAAAGATTTCTTTTATTTGAATTTGTGTGTGTATGTACTTGTAAGAGTACACCCTGTGTGCATACGTGTGGGGGCCATGAGAGGACAATGCATCCCTGATGGTTCTGAGTCACCTCATGTGAACCCTAGGAACCAAACTCATGTTCTCTGGAAGAGAAGCACTACATACTTCGAACCACTGAGACAGCTCTCCAGTCACAAGGTGTTGCCCAGGCTAGCCTGAACTCATGATTATTCAGCATCTGTCTCTTTGGCATATCTCACTAGCATGTGACATCACAAACTGGCTCATTTTTATTTATTTTTTAAATGCATATAATTTATCTGATTTGCATCATGCCTGTTCTTAAGATGGAACCAAGAGATCATATGTTCATGTTGAAGAACACAGATAACTGACAATAAAATAATGTGTGAATTGCAAACCCAGAGTGGGGAACACACACGCAAGTTCAGAATTTGATAATCATACAGAAAATGAATTTACTCTATAAACTTCCTGTAAATTGTTCAAATTATCATTTCTTTGCACCTTAGATCTGAACGTATCAGCACTGACTATGACAAAGAGGATGAGAAAATTCCTAGGCCTTCTTCCCAGGTGAGCTGCCCTGTAGGTGAGAGTTGTATAAAAAATTATGCATGAGACAGATGCAAGACTGGACTGGAAGTTCTCTTTAATGGACTAAAAATTGTCAAGGCATGAAGGTAACTAGGGATGTCTGGCAATTGGTATATGATGTCTGGGTTTCAGGGAGCTGCTTGTTCTCCCACGTTTCTTCCAGAGCATATTATGCAGGGAGTGGATAAAGCCCTGAGTGAATGGGCATCGTTGACATGAGCATGACATTGTCAAGAATGACAATACACCAGACCCATGAAAACGGCAATGCCTTCCCTGGGTCAGGCTCAGGAGAGTGACACAGCCTTCTGTGGTTTAAGTATGAATGCTGACATGTACATCAGAAAGCATCCACTGTCTCTTCCTCCTCCTTGATGTATATGGCTAGCAATTGCACCAACAGAGACTTCACTGAGACAAGGCAGAGCCCTCCTCTTCTTGCCATATATAATAAACATGCAGAGTTTGGGGGTTGCTATAGTAGATGTCCTCTACCAAAGTGAGTACAGCTCACCTGCTCCCAGCTTCTCTGTTTGTGTCTTTTCTTCAGTATCTTATTTCTTCATTTCCGTGTTTCCCAGTCAGAATTCCAGGACCAAGCCAGGCTAAAGAGGGTGACATTACATTTTGTTTTTTTTATTGTTCCATGGGAGCACATGCTTAATCACATAATGGAAGTCAGGAGAAAGCAAATGTTTCTTCTTAATCACCCTTTCCATTAGCCCAAGTAATTTATTGCTAATAAAATACTTTTTCATGCAATCAACAAATAGACTGTGTTCTCTGGCTTACATAATATGTGACATGGAAAACCAAGCATGATCAAGTGCCAATTTCTTTAATAGAATCTTCATTTCATTAGCAGAAATGAATGATGGCTATGAATAAATAAAACATAAAGCTATATGCATAATGTCTGAAATGACAGAGTGATATCAGAGTTCAGACAAAAGGGGCTTCACCTCTGATATGTACGAAATGTCTGAAAAGGCAGAAAAATCAACATTGAAAATGGAAGCATAATGCAATCAAGACAGGAACAAAAATCAAAAGAAAGAAAAGGTGAAATCGTTGGGCTTATGGCTTCCCCTTGGCCTGCAGCATGGGTTAGTGATAGGTAAAGAAAGAAAGAAATAGTTGGTTTCATGATTTGAAATCATGAAAGCTCTTCTCTAACCGAAGGAAGTAGAGCAGCATTAATCAGAAAATAAACATACTCAACATTTTATGAAAGGGTACAAGTATCCAGCATTACAAAGACTAATTTGATTTCATGGAATTGGAATTGACATTTGTGAAATGATTACAAGAGTATTTAATAGTTCAATCAGAAAAAATGGTTAGATTATTTATATATAGTCTAGAGATTTTAGTTATAGTGCTTAGCCCATAGTTTTTTTCTCCAAGAAATACCTTTATACTAAGTGAAGGAATACAGCTGTGGTCAGGAAAGGCATGTAATTCAGAATCAATGTAAGGTCATATAATATAAAATCTGGACAAGAATTTTGAAAAATTTAAATCTCATAATTTGGGAGGATGATGATAATTGAAAAGCATATCCAGGAAAGCTGGAAGTGGAGCAATTTTAAGACTGGGGAAGTATGGACTGAGAGATAGCCTTCTCATGGAGGTGGTAATCACTGACGGACAGCCTTATCAGGGAGGGGGTACTCACTGAGGGATAGCTTTATCATCAGGGAGGTGGTACTCACTGAGGGATAGTACACAGTGAGGGATGGCCTCATAATAAGACAGAATTGGTTGCTACATTTAAGCTCAGTCTCACAGTGATCAGAGCAGGATGGGAGTTTGTTAACTCACAGAATGCAAGAAATATTGAAAGGCAATTCATGATATTTTGGCTCTTTAGGTTATTGCTAATTTGAAATGTTCTGAGGGAATAGTATTCCTTTATATTCAGTGATTTCTCAGAACATCAATGGCATGTGTGAACAAGTTATAGAGGGGAGGTCAAAGTTAGGACAAAGATGCAAGTACTCAATGTTATCTCAGAGCACTCTTGGTAGCAGTATAATGGTGAACAATAGCTTCTAGAAGCTGTGGTGACTTATTGGAGGCACAGACGAGGAAAATTCATAAGAGTCTCAGAAGCTCTTGGGCTAGATGTGAATACTTTTCAGGTATCTGGTTTACCAGTAGTACAGGTATGCTATAGATCTTTGGGAATAGGAGGGCACCATTATAAAAATGACCATGCTAAAGATTACATTTATGGACTTTGAATAATAGTGAACAGTAGAGCCATTCTCCTTTTCTGTGAAACTGCCATTTTTCCTACCATGAGATTCCGAGAACTGATTCCATACTTTTAGCATGCTTTATATCTCATTGATGGGGGAAATTAAGTTCAGAATGGAATATTAAAGCATTTTTGATTGGTTTTAAATTTGGACAAAATGTACATATATCCTTAGGAAAGCTAGACACATCTTTTTATCCAGACTGAATAATTATGCATAGGACTGATTGCTTAAATACATAGCTCATGATTATGAATGAAATCACCTGCATTACTCTACAAATACCTTGCTCTACATAAATTAAAGAAAGTAAAGCTTGATTGCAGCTGAGAAAATTTTAGGTTTTGAAATTTTTTAGTTCGTCTCAAAATGTATAACTCATCTATTACACCATTCTTGTTGAAGAGATTTTCAAGCTGAAATTGAAAGTGAAAGATTGGTCATCGTGGGTTTCACAATGGAGAAAAGTTCTGGAAGCTGGGCTACTGTAAAGTAAGCAAGTGTTTTTATAGTCTTGTATCTTCTTGTTCACATACTTGTCCAAGACACAGGTGTGTGTGCCAAGGAGGAATGCTTGCTTTGATGGATTCCAGCAAGTCCAGGATTCCAGTAGTCTCTGTTATAAGCCTGTCTAGGTGCCTGAAATCCCACCTTTATTACTTTCCCTCTGATTTGAGCTTTGTTGCTTATTAAAATGCACAGGTTCTCGAGGAGAATAATCTGTGAAAACATAATCCATCAAAGTGCTGCAGTGTGAATATGCTCGTCAGCTCTGTTCCCAGAATGACAGCTTGGCAAGACTGGATTTGTTTTCCTGTATTGTTTTGACAATGTCATCTTTTGCGTTCTTTTTACTCCTAACCAAATCAGACCTGTGTAGGCACGAGCTTTAGTTTAGCCTTGCATCAGGTCATTTCATGTGGACTCACACTGGCTATTTGGCCAATTCATTTACTCTTCCTGGATTTGGTAGAGACTGGGGAAAGCAAGATTTTTAAGAACACAGTACAAATGTAAAGCTAAGGTGAAAATGGAAATCCCAGTTCAAAACTAATTTGATCAGATCAAGAAATACCTAGAATGCCAGCAAAGAAAGATTACTTCTTGTAATCATTATGGTCATCAGACACAATGTTGTTTTAAATTAAAGACTATACTTCTTTAGTTGTTGTAATTGATACATATGTAAAGAAACAACATTCAAAAGGTTGAATGTGTACAGTTTTCTGGAGTGGTAAACAGTGTTGCCCCAACAGCCACCTTCACCAATTGTTAACAGCCCGGATCCTGCTTCTTAAAATGGAATGTAGAAAGAAGACTAGTCATAAAGTTTGTTGGTTTCTTTCTTTTGCAGATTCCCACTGCAGAGTTGAGGGAAACACTGGGTTGTCTTAGAATGAAAGATAGTCGAGTTGGAATAAAATCATCAGAATGTTGACTTACTAAATATACTTGAGAAAGAGACTTTATAGAATACAGTTATAAGAGGTTAGTAGGTTAAAACTAAATCTTGTTCTTTGCTTAAGTCTGTATAATGATAGCTAGTGTTTCACATAATTTTGACAATCTTGTTAGCAGATGAATTACATCTTAACATAAATTATAAAAATAACTTTTGAAGTAATTTTAATAAAGCAACAATTCATTTAATAGAAACTACTAGCAATTTCATATATATTATCATAAATCTGTGGGTCAAGGGTAAAAACTGTGAACAAGGATGAGTTCAAATTCAATTTCTGTTAAGTGAAAACATTGATTGCCAAGTACAATTTTGAAGGAAAAATAAATAACTATTCTTAGATTTCTATTCCATGGGCATTTAACTCAGCTTAAACCCTTAAAATCTTAGACAATGACCTCTGTAACTAATTGAAGCCTATTTTCAGGGCATATCAAGTATAAAATAAGTAGTATAGCACACTACAAAATTTGAATTCAAGGTTTTTAACTTGGTAAATGTAATAGGCTTCCTAACCTACTCTCCACAGGGTAGTAGAATGTATTCTTACTTATTTACTTTTATTTTTTAGTTCAAGAACAAATTTATTACTTTATAACTTCAAGGACAAATTTGTACCTTTTAGAAGGAAAACACCATAGGATAGGCAACCTATAAATCCCAGCAGTAGCCCAGACAGGGAGAGGGGAGGAAGAAAACCATCCATGTTGCTTGAGGCAAGGTAAGATGGTGATACAGATCAGCCATAAGGTAGTAGTAGGTCATATGACTGGGAGAAAGGCTTCCAGGGGTGTGTTAGGAAAAATATGCCAAAATTACAGGAAGAGAAAATAAAAGGGAAGAAATGCTTTCCTGAAGAAATCAGAAAAGCCAGCAGACTTAGGAAGGATCATGGCTGCTTGACTTACAGCAAGGATTAGGGTTAGGGTTAGGGTTAGGGTTAGGGACCCTAATGTAAGAGACCACATTAGGAGACAGGAATTCTGGGGAGGAAAAGTACAGTATCCCATTGAAGGAGTAATTATTCCACCTATCTCTCTAGCATGGCTAAAGGTGAATATATCTTTCTAGGGTGTGCTCACATTCCTGAGTAGTGTTCCCTCGGTCAGGTCATGGGCCTGCTCAACTGTATCTAGATTAAGGTTTTACAAAATTATTCTCAAGGACCCTTTTTTAATGTTATTTTACATGCTCATGCCTTTTGCCTGTATGCATGTCTATGGACTATATATGTGCCTGGTAACCACAGAGGCCAGAAAGGAGAAGCTATTCTTCCTGAAAACAGAGTTGTACATGCTTGTAAACAGGTATGTGATTGCTGGAAATTGAACCCAAAGTGGTGCTTTTAACTGCTGAGCCAACTCTTCAGACCTTATATTAACTCTTACTCTGGTATGTTCACATCTAGAGGTAGATACCAATATTTGTTATAATATTCCTCCTTTCAATTGCAAGATAGATATAAACCATTTTCAGAAGGAAAATATATGGTCCCAGTTCCAAAGCTGTTTTTCAGGATGATAACGTTATGGTCTGCAGTTCTTGTCCCCACCCATGGGTCTAACCTTTAGGTGTGGGTACAGTTTTCACTTTTATATGAAAATAAACAAGTCAAGAATCTGTTGTCAAGATCTATCTCCAATAGATGGAAAGGAAGACTAAGGAAAAACTTAAACCTTTTATGAAGAATCCATCAATACCAACATTTGGCCTTTCAACGAAACCATTGTTCTTTACTCTCAACTGAAATATTAATTTAATTTAAATATTAAGTTATGTTTGGGTATTTGTATCAGACTATGGGTTATATTGTGTATATCTAGGTCATTAAAATTATGTGAACTGCCTTTACTAGTACTGTTAGTGTAATAAAGTATCTTTATGTTTTTTTTAAAAGTTTATTTAATTAAGATGCCAAGTCTTCTCTGTTTGAGAACAAGGAAATCTGGCTGAGAAGCACTGAAGGATTGTAGTCACTTTACAAAGCATAATGAAAATATGGACTCTCTTCAGCTTTGATTTCACCATCTTCAATATGCTGGTTAATTCTAAAAATATGTTTAATACCAAAGTTCCTTCATATATGCATGTCATCATCAATTAGTTCAAATTTAATTTTGCATTTGCACAGGACCCATTTCAAGTTCTTGAAAGCCACATATATAGAGAGGACATTGCACTGGACAAGACAAATGGAGCCCTTTCTATCACCACAGGACTTTTTAGCTCTTTGCTCTTACAAGACAATAAGCCAGGGAATGTTATTGATCATCATCTATTTCCTTTTCAATGAAGCTTGGATTGACTTCCACAGATCAACATTTTGTATATGTCTCACTTTTTGGTTTTACTCATAGCTAATGATCTTATGCCACATTCTCCTGTCCATATTGTACCTCAGATGACAGCCATTCCACCAACATGAATAAAAATCTCTCTTCTGTATCCCCAGGTATTTCGTGGAAATACAAGGGTTGTTTGGCAGTACAAGGCCTAATTGCTCTTCACTTAAATTGTGATTGAATTTGACATCTTATATACTAGCAATTCTTTTCAATTACAGGGGAGCTCTGTCCTTGCATACACAGACACAGACACAGACACAGACACAGACACAGACACAGACACA
>JADRCH010000353.1:202805-233062 GCA_019843965.1 Rhynchomys soricoides | reverse complement strand
ACACAGACACAGACACAGACACAGACACAGACACAGACACAGACACAGGGATGTGTGCAAGCTCACAAATGTGGTTTGAATGTGAATGCCCCCTACAGATTTATGCGTTTTGATACTTGGTCTCCCTTTGGCAAAACAAAGCCTAAGAGTTGTATCCTTGATGGAGGGGGGAGGGGAAAGACTGGAAGGGGGAGGAGGAGGAAGAGGAGGAGGAAGATGAGGAAGAAGAGGAAGAGAAGGAGGAGGAGGAGGAAGAGAAGGAGGAGGATGACGATGACAACAACAATAACAACAAAAAACTGGGAATGTTTGGAACCTCAAAGCCCATCCCCAGTGACTTACCTTTCTTACTCAGGGATACAACTCTTAATCTCTCTCAAATAGTTTCACCAACTGTCTTAATCAGGGCTTTTATTCCTGCACGAACAGCATGACCAAGAAGCAAGTTGGGGAGGAAAGTGTTTATTTGGCTTACACTTCCACACTGCTGTTCATCACCAAAGGAAGTCAGGATTGGAACTCAAGCAGGGCAGGAAGCAGGAGCTGATGCAGAGGCCATGGAGGGATGTTTCTTACTGGCTTGCTTCTCCTGGCTTGCTCAGCTGGCTTTCTTATAGAACCCAAGACTACCAGCCCAGGGATGGTACCACCCACAAGGGGCCCTCTCCCTCTTGATCACTAATTGAGAAAATGCCTTACACCTGGATCTCATAGAGGCATTTCCTGAATGGAGGCTCCTTTCTCTTTGATAACTTTGGCTTGTGTCAAGTTGACACACAAAACCAGCTAGGGGACCAAGTATTAAGACATATTCTCTGGAACCATAAGCCCAAAATCAAATGCCTTCTTTTATGTTGTGTTTTGTCAAGGTAATAGAAAAGTAACTAAGACACTTGAAACTTTACACATTATTTAAAAGGCTTTAGGAAAATGTGCTTTGGGAAAATATAATTATTGGGAAATCATGTAATCAACATATGCTCATTGTCTATATAAACAACTGTAATTCTGTAGCTTTCTTTGTGTTGTCATGAAGCCACTGTCTTCTACAGAGGGGATTTGCATGGAACTGTTTCAGGAATACTGTTTCTTTAAGAATTGAAATGCCATTAGAAACAAGCTCTCTAAAACACCTTCTATACTCCCTACCTCCAAAGCAGAATGTACTGAATATAGTTTTTTCCCTAATGCTATTACACAGAAACATCAGTAGCAAACTGAGGCCTTTAGAGACTGCCTGGGCTTATGAGACTCCTTTGCTCATGCTAAATGGCCTTCAGCTCCTCTGCATCTGCTTTTAAGCTTTCCAGGTTCCTCCCTTGTGGACAAGCTGTCTTCACTTGACTTATCACAGAGCCTACTTCAACTACTGTCTTCCCATCCTGCTTTTTACCTGTATTCTCTGCTCCACAATCATATCCTTTCAATCAGTGTTTCTAATTTTTTTTTTTTTTAAGGGAAGAGACAGGTATTTCTACAAGTACCCTGTAAGACTCCATCAGTTTCTAAGTGGTGCCTGCTGTCTTTTCTGTAAAGTGAAATGGCAGATGTCACGCATTGGTTCTTTGATCAGTGTCTCCTGACATACTGTTCTCTTTCCCTTTGTTATCTGAGGCTGTGTTAGAGAGGACTGAATATAGACATTACTTGGGTACAGGCTATTGTTTTCTGTATCTATTTACTTTACTACAGCTATGCAAGAGTTTGCATCAGGATTTGAGCCAACAAGTGCAGGCTGCCATTGCAGCTCCATTGGTCTTTTGATTCAGTTCAACAAGGGAAATCTACTCACTGAGGATTGGGTGAAGCCACATCTATGTGTGCTCTTGAGCTGAAAGGCCACACATCTGGGTCCAGTCACTGTGACAGTCTTATGCTGGATACAGAGGCTTTTGCTGGGCAAGGAGAACATGCTTACACCCGCATGAATGGTTTGTTCCTTGTGACACTCTTTCAAGACACAGAGGAACAGATCAGAATGTATATGAAACACAGATAAAGTATCAAACAAACAGACATTTCTAAAAGATAGGCTTCTCTGAGAAAGAACATACATAGACATCAACATTATCGAATGTTGATCCAAAACTATAAGAAACACCACTTCAAGATAGAAATATTTACATATCTATATGTATTACATTTTTGTCCATAGGAGAATCCCTAATATGGTATTTTATGGGTGCAGTGCTAAAGAATAGATTTGCACTAACTTGGATCTGTCTTGAGATTGAAGGAGAAACTAAGTGACCCAGTTTTATACTAATACAGCAAACATAACTGACAAGTGATTCAACACCTTCTCAGGTCAACATCTCATCCTCCAGTGGCCTGAGTAAGAGCTATTGTGATTTTTTCAGAGTTATTTGATAAGCCATTTGTTCTCAAAATTCATTTGGAGAAGGAAGTGTTTGGATCTTGTAGAGGACCCCGGCAGATTCACTAGCAAAGACCTGGCATGTTTCCACTGTTTGGTGGAATTACTGAGTATTTCCAATTCTCTATACATTTTTTGTAGCTCTAACTGTCTGCTTTTCATTGACATGGGACAGATCTGTAAGTAAAAATAGTTTTAAAACTAATTCATAGGCTTTAATTCTTACATAGCAGTGTCTAGTGATTGGAAGCTCCATGGATACTATTCTTCAGACAATAACAATGATAAACAAGGGCACACATGATCATGATGCAGATGAGGCTGAGCCTTGAGCTCCATGACAACTCGAGTAGGGGTATATGTCTGTGCCTTTAATCCTTGCTTTTGATTACAATCTAGAAGACCAGTGTCACCTTCTGAGCACATATAAATCCACATCATCTTGAGTCCTGTAGCCTTTGTTTTTTAAGATAATTAATGTGTGTGTGTGTGTGTGTGTGTGTGTGTGTGTGTGTCTGTGCAGGTTCACATACCATGGCATGATTGTGGAAGCCAGAAGACAATTGTCTAGAGTCAGTCTCCTCCCACCTTGTTGAAGTGGAGCTTCTCTTATTTCTTCCACTGAGCATCATACAGTCAGGGGAGCTGGTCACAAGTTTCCATGCAATTCTCCTATTACAGTCTTCTGTCTTGCTAGAAATGTGCTAGAATTACACACGTGGGCTGTTGCATCTTAGCTCTGGAATGGGTTCTTGGAGTAGAACTCAGGTCCTTAGGCTTACACGGCAAGTGTTTGTAACATTGAGCCATGGGACTGGGCTTGAATGAAACTATAATCCTTAGAGGTATTAGCAAATACATAACTTATATATGAGTATTCATAAAAACAGCCTAAATTCATAAACCCAGAAGAATACTATTAATTGTTGGCATTTTGAAAGATACAAAGTTCCAAGTTAAAAAGTTGTTTGATTTCTCTGTTTAACAGAATATCCATGGTGTTCTTCTTGAAATTTCAGGAATCATTTGTGTCTATATTCTGAAATCTCAAATCATTGTTGAACTTTTATTCATAAGCAGAGTCAATTGAATTTAAATATGTTAAATTATTAAAAATCCCAGTTCTTTCTGTTCTGAAAATTTTTCCTGGTCAAAGAATATTTTTGTCTACTTCAATGTTTGTCATTATATTAGCCTTGTATTAATTTTTTTCCTTTGTAGCTCAAATGTAGTAGTTTTTCCTTCCTAATTTTGAATGGTTACCTATGAAACATCTGTAAATAATGTCTAAATTCTTAGATAAACGACTAGGTTGTATTTTCTTATTATTACTTCTTGCTATTATTTTTTCTTATTAAGAAAGATAAATTGATGTATCCAGTCACAGTGACCCAGTTTTTGAAACAAATAAAATTGGCTCTAGGTTTTAAATACTTCTAACAATTGCATCCAAACTTCTCATAAGCCATCTGCCTGAACAGTGGATATCAGATGAGAAGGGGGGAGGAGGAGGGGGAGGAGGAGGAGGAGGAGGAGGAAGAGGAGGAGGAGGAAGGAGGAGGAGGAGGAGGGAGAGGGTAAGAAGGAGGATTGGGATGAAGGAGAAGGAGGGGGAGGAGGGAGAAACTGAAAATGGAAGACAATGATTATTGGTCATAATAGGCGTGCATGGGGCTTACTATATGCAGGCAACTTAGTGAAGCTTGTGCTGTAATTCACACAATGCCCATAGCTACAGTGTAAAAATGAACACTCTGCACGTACAGATGAAGTGGCTGAATCCCAATAAGAGCTATGGAAGGCCACATGGATACTAAGTGTGCAGCAGCTTCAGACCCTTGTAATACCACTTCTCAGTAAGCCAGTTTGGCATTCCTGGAAGTTCTCATGAAGAATCTACTGATACATGTCACTGGAGACAGTAACGTTCCTAAGAAGGAGAGAGAGGGGCCCTCACTCTAATCCAGTAGCAAGCCATTTAAATATACATGCTAGATAGTTGTTATCTCTTCTTGGGTATTTTCATCCCTTCTAGTGAATTTCTCTCTGTTGCCCACTATCGCCCATATCTCTTAGATTTGCCAGTTGTCTGTAACATCTAGGTCCTCCTGGAAGCATCTTGTTCTCTTTCCTAAACTATGTGAAATATCCAGGTGTTCATTCTCTTTGCTCTTTGTCCAGCAGCCATAGCCACCCAGGTATGAAGCTATAACCTACCTTCTGCATAAGACTATCCTATGCAATCCCTTAAGAAGAACAATATAACCAACCAGAACCCCTAGAGCTCCCAAGGACTAAACTCCAACCAAATAGTACATGTTGAGGAATCCATGGCTCCAGTTCCATATGTAGCAGAGGATGGCCTTATCTGGCATCAATAGGTGGGGAGGCCCTTGGTCCAGTGAAGGCTTGATGCCCCCATGTAGGGGAATGCTAGGGCGATGAGGCAGGAGTGGTTGGGTAGGTGGAGGAGCATCCTCATAGAAGCATGGGGGAGGGGTATAGGATAGAAGGTTTGCGGAGGGAAAACCATGAAGGGGGATAACCTTGAAATGTAAATAAATAAATTAACCAATAAAAGAAGACCATTTTATAATTAGAAAAATGCCACCATACAATGATTATACATGTGTTTCTGTGCAGTTCTGCACCTAGTATAGTATAATTTTAATGGCTCATTAAATTATCTCTTGCCGTCCGTACATAATTAATAAGCTATTCTTTTATTGCTGAATATTTTGATGGCTTTCAGTGAGTTTTTATTAGTTCATATATTTGTATAGCACTAAGACAAACACTTTTGTTGATTTGAGCTTTATTTCTGTTGAATTATTTCCTAAAATAAAATCTCCAAAGATATATTACAGGGTCAAAGGATATGAATACCTTATGCTGCACTGTTTGCCAGTGGCTTATATTCATTAACAGAGTTCTCTGCTGTGCATAAGTTAATAGTCATACCAAAATGTTGTCAACATGATTTGTATTAGTTCACTATATAAAAAATGAGAATATTCTATATAATTATTCTCTGTGCTTCACAGCTTCAGAGACCCATATATTTCAAAAATAAAATAAATAGTGGTTTAAGTTTCTCTTTGAAAACTCAAATGACTCTTTATCTCTTCCATGCATACAGCATCATTTTGGAGTCTGGAGTTGATATTTGTTATTGAGGTAGGTTTACATGTTCCAAATTCTCCATGACACTGTTTTAAAAGAGCAGTGCTGGGAAGAAGGAAGAAGTAGACGCTTTGGTTTCTGGGGAAAACAGACCTATAAAGACAAATTCAAAGAACCCCTTCACAGAAGTTGCTGGGGGGAAGGAGGGCAGGCACACTCCTTGCTTGGCCTTCCTTGCCTGCTCTGCTAAAATCATCAGACATGGCTCGTGAATTTCTCCCTGTGATATGGGAACTAGACTGATGAATTGAATTGATTAAAAATAATTTTAAATAGTAAACCAAGGATCTATTTTGCCTATAGTACAGAGATTTTCAGCTGAAATGTGTAAAGGAAGGAAATGCTATTCAAACCAAAGAATTAAGCATAATTATAGACTTAAAGAAAGGAAATTAGAGTTTTTATTTCTTTTCTTTTCCTAAGGGTGTTGAAAATAAATCAAACCAAAAATAACTGCATTAAAATAGAATAATTTTAATGAACATAAAAAGAGAAGGATGGTGAATTTCCTTAATGACACCAGGGCTGTGAGGAGCCAAGTCTTACTTCCTCAACATCTGGAAGTCCAGAAAAACATATGAGAGTTTGGGTCCCAGTGTTTGAGGAAAATGATTCTCCTGCTGCCAATACTAATCACTTACACCCTACAGTGTGCAGTGGCCAGCGATGGTGGATATCATGGTAGAGGGAACAGAAGATTGTAAGAGCCAGAGGAACAGGCAGTTTTCTCAAAGACTGTGTCTGCTAGGAATGTCAGAAAATATATTCAAGAAGCCCCACCAACATAGCTACCTAAATGGGACCAGAGCAAAGATGATACTAACAGACATGTAAATGTGAACAAAGGAAAGATCAAGAGGCCTCAGCCTTAGACAAGGAACTATAGACAACTAAGAAATTCTACCAGCAGAAGTCTTCTCTATAGAGTAGCACACCAATGATTATCCAGTGACAAACATGTAGCCCTGAAAACACACATACAAATAACATTTTACAGACTGAGCAGGTTGCATTGATATGTTTAGAAGTGTATGTGTGTGTGTGTGTGTGTGTGTGTGTGTGTGTGTGTTTGAATGTGTGTATGTGTTTGAATGTGTGTATGTAAAACACAAGTTAAAGTACAGCATGAATTTGAAAGAAATCAAAGGAAGTGGGATACATGGGAAGATACAGAGGGAAGAAAGGCAAAGGGAAGGGAAAATGGTGTAATTATAGTCTCAAAACATAAAAAAATTAAAAGCTTGATTAAAAAGTGGGGTGGCCAGCAGCTTACACAGAGAGATGCAGACACACACAACCAAAGAGTGGATGGAGCTTGGGGAGTCTTATGGAAATGCTAGGGAAAGGACTGCAGGCCCTGAATGAGATGAGAACTCCTCAGGAAGACCAAGAGTCAACTCACCTAGACCCTTAGGGCTTTCAGTGGCTCAACCAGGAACTAAAGAGCATGCATGGGCTAGACATAGGAAACCCCCATCACTGCACATATGTAGCAGATGTGCGGCTTGGTCTTCATGTGGGTCCCCCAACAACTGGAGCAGGGGCTATCCCAAAAGGTGTTGCCTGTGTGTGGGATATGTTCTTCTAGCTGGGCTGCCTTTCTGGCCTCAGTGGGAGAGAGTGAACTTAGCCTTGCAGAGACATGAAGAGCCAGGGTTGGGGATACCCAGGGGGCCCCTATCCACTTGGTGGAGAAGGGGAAGGATGGGGGAAGGATTGTGGGAAGAGGGGACGAGGAGGGGGGCAGTGAGTGGGATGTAAAGTGAATAGATAAATAAAAATATTAAAAATAGTGGGGTGGCATGAGAGGACCTGGGGGAAAAGAAGGAGTGGAAATAATATAAATAAGATACTAAGATATAAAATTCTAAAAAAAAAAACAACTTTCAAAATTAATAAAAGTTATTCCACAACCAATGAGCTGCTTTCACAAGTGCAGCTCTCTGGTCCATGGGGTACCAGTCCCAGAGGCTAACTTCTCAGTGCTCAGGAGCTCCTCACTGGGTGCTCTTCCATGTCCATCTGCCCTTCTCCTGGTCTGAAGCTCATTTTTCTCCAAAGTTGACTTTTTTCACTGTTGACAAATCTGTTTTTACTTATAGAATCTTTTTTTACCTTGAAAATGTACTGTGGCAAAAAATTAATATTCATAAATAGAGAGATAAGCATTTATCTAGTATATGTTATTACACAGCAGTTTATGTACTTTTATTTCAAAACCCCCAGAATTATCCAGCTCTCCCTCAGTTCTAAGGGACAGAAATTGAAATTCATGTTACTCATCAAAAACCCATGGTTCTTGAGAGTTTAAGTAACTTGAATAAAGGTATGCTGTTATTTTATCTTTTATTTTTATTGTTAAATAAATACATAGAAAATTATCTTTAATGTTATTCTCTTTATAAGGTTATTTATTCTTTGTGAATTTCATGAATATATACAAAGTATTAAAGTTATATATAACCTTACACCTGCACTCCATCTCCTGCTACATCCCCCCCCTTGTTCCCCTCCCAAGTTTAGTTTTCCCTCTTCCTCATCCTCTTGTGTTGGTGTTCTTTTCTAGTAACCCTCTGAGTCCAAAATTTGTGTTACCAAATCACACAAAAGTGTGAAACTGTCCACTAGAGCACAGACAACTTACCCACCAAAGTCTATATCCATGGAGAGAACTGACTCTTTCTCCCCTGGCAGTCATCAGCTGGCAATAGCTGCTCAGGTAGGATTAGAGCCTCTTGGAAGCTTTCCCCCTCCAGGCTGGCAGGCGGACTGTGTTTCACTTGCTATTCTTTCCTATATGCCTGATTAAAACTGAAGAAATCTGTGTTGTCAAGGTGCTACTGGTGTCAAGTCTGAAGAATGGATAATAAACAGAGAAATGGAATTTTCAAGCCTCCTGCCTCACCTCCTGAATCACAGGGATACACTTTTAATTTACCATGTTTCTCTTGTTTAATATTAAATGTTTCAATATAGGGACTGTGTTCTAAAAGCGTTGCTATCTCAAAAGTTGTGTGCCATTGATATGCCCACTGTGCCTTCTACTTCCTCCCATCCTTCCCCCAACCCTGCAAGCACAGGCCCCTGCCTTCTTTATTCCATATTATCTTCACGTATGAGAAGTAGTGTCAGATAAGTACTATTCCTGCTTCACTGATCCCTTAGTTCAGTGGTACTCAGCCTGTGGGTGGCAACTCCATTGTTTGGGTAGCACAATTCTTTCACAGAGATCCCATAGCAGAGATTCTGAATCTACGATATTTGTATTATAATTCATAACAGTAGCAAAATTACAGTTAAGAAGTAGCAATGAACTTAATGGGGGCTGAATGACCTTAACCATTATACACGTAAAGTCTTTGCATGTTTTTTTGTTTGTTTGTTTTAGCTAGTAAACTAAGGGCATCAGTTATATGTCATTTCTTTCTTCCTTGTACTTAACATGCATTGTAAAAATCTTATGAATATTAATCAAATTTAATATTTTTCTGAATAAATGGCTATAGTTAGGGTACTCTACTCAAACTTTTCATTATTTCTTTTTGCTATTTCCTGACTTGTATCACCATCAAGCCACTGAAATGTTTATTATGAAAATCATTTGTGAGTTAATTACCATATCTAGCCTTTTCTTTTTTTAATATATGTGCTAGTTCTTTATTCTCTAAAGCTTGTCTAGCCCTACCAATGGCATGGGAATTGGGCAAGGGAGGGTCTACCTATATCTTCCTCTGTATGCCTGCTGATCTCAGCAGGCACTCTCTTCCACTCGCATGCTCTGCCAGTGAGTCCTGGCCTTTCTCACTCATGTGGTATGCAGACACGGTTCTGTTCCCTCTGCTTGCACCTTGCACCAGTGCCTACTCTAATCCCATTTCTCCTTGTATACTTTGGCTTGACTCATCTTTTAAATAAACATCACCTTTTAAAATGATACTGAACTTATAACTTGGTAACCCATTTCCTTCAGTCTTAAGTAGAGGTTATGTCTGTCCTGATGGAACTTTCCTCCTAGTTCACATCCAGTTTCACATCCTTCTGGTTGTCTTCCACTTCCGCAGGTCTGGTTTCACCAATTTTCTTTAGTTTTATTTATAATTCTTTTTTTTTTTTTCTGATTGACTCTGCTCCTCTTTGAGTCACAACTATTCTTCTCTCACAGGCTTAGGAAGAAAGATTGGTAAGGAAGGTCTGTCTTCTTTGCCAACAGCTAAATCATCTTTACAACTCTACTAAAATCTCTTCTCTCTTTCTCTCTCTCTCTCTCTCTCTCTCTCTCTCTCTCTCTCTCTCCCCAAACATTCCCATTCTTTATTGTCTTTATTATAGCTCCAGCTTTGTGTACATTTGCTATACTTTTAAATAATGTCTTACCCATCACACTGCAAGGTCCATGTCTGTAGCAGTGAGTCTGATTTGTCTCACTCCTTCAGACTGCAGCACACAAACACTTTGTGCCCATTTTCAATGAACTCATGATTATTCTCTAAATGAGTCTGCATGAATGAAGGTCTGGGTCCACAGGCATTAATTGCATTTCTACACACGTTTTTTTTTCACTATCACTTCAATGGCTTCTATTATTGGTCAATATACAGATTTTTTCAAGGTCTGTTTCCCACTCACTAATTATGCCACATATCTTTTTTGTAACTGCTGATTTAGGATATCTACTCAATATCTTTAGCTGCACCTATGGATAAGTATAATACTCCTCTTTGGCTTCCTCAGCCAGTGGATTGTTCCCGTCTGTATCTCTTCCATGTCCTGTATGTTGCTTTTACAGTTTTGTTTATCACTATCATGCTTCTATGTGTTATATGTGGGACTTGAGCAAAATGCAGTAATTTAAAACTAAAAATATTAGTGTTAGCAAATATAAACTAAAAATCCGAGCAGAAAAAAATCACAGACCTGAATGTGATGAATAGAGCTATGTAACTTAACAGTCCTTTACCGTGGGTAAGAACTTTTACGTTCTTCTGGATCAGGTAGATCCTGGTCCTCATGTGTAGGTCCAGGAGGAGAGACAGGAGGTTATTATGCCATACTCAGTGTCATTGGTAGATGCACAGCAGAGGGTAGTGCATCCCATGGACAGGTCCTTCCTGGAAAAATTCCAATCATTTCTCCACGAAACTGTATTTATTTATTTATTTTTGGTTTTTCAAGACAGGGTTTCTTTCTGTAGCCCTGGTTGTCCTGGAACTCACTCTGTAGACCAGGCTGGCCTCGAACTCAGAAATCTGCCTGTCTCTGCCTCCCAAGTGCTGGGATTAACGGCGTGGGCCACCACTGTCCGGCGAAACTTTATTTAATGGTAATCACATACATTGATTCTTCCTGTCTGTCTCTGCTTTAGTAATCTCATTCTTTATAATTCCCAGGCTGTGGAATTATCCATTCTAAATTTTGCTCACATAAAGGCTTCTTAATGAAAAGAAGTACAGGGAGGATTATGTCCCTTAATGATATTACTAACATTCTGACATTCTGTCATGATTGTTGCTCACTTTATCCAAAGTAAAAGTGCATGTGTGTGTGTGTGTGTGTGTTTGTGATTTGGAATTGTGGGAAAGTGGGCAGCTGAGTCAGAATACTAGAGTGGAGAAACAGATCAGCACTGATTATTCCTGATTACCTCAATCCTCTCCATGAGGTAAATGCATTAGGAAACCATGTGATTTTCATATTTTAATATTTGATTTTTGAATTGCTACAATGACGAATAAAAGAAAAGCTTGCAGATGTTATTCTGTGTTCTGTTGATGAAGCAGAAACAACTCAAAGGTGTGGAGAATCATTGGCACGTTTGGCTTCAATTTCACATCATCTGCTTCCTCCCAGGCAGCAGAGATGGAAGCTTCTTCTTCAGACATGTGTAGTTTTGGTTTCCAAAACTGTGCTGAACGTACATCATTCCAGGTTTCTTCTGTTTCTGTTCACTGGGCTGCTAATTATAAAGTCCTGCCTATAAACAATAAAAGAAAGGCTTTGTAGACCAAAGGCTATTGTCGCCTTTTCTGTCGATATTTCAGAACCACTTGGGATGCAGTAGGAGGAAGGATTTCACCTCAAAAACTCCCTCCAGGCTTTTGGCTTGCTCCATAAGGCTCTGACTGCAGAGTGGCTAGGCAGCAGCTATTCAAAGTGTTATCTGCGTTCTCATCTAGGAAGGGAAGGAATTTTCTTAATCTTTGTGTACTCAGCAATTTATCCTCTCAGTCATTTGGAGTCGAGTGAAATCTGGATTCACCTATTTTTCTAAGCCTTATTCATTGACTTTATTTGTGTTACATTTGTCTCAGTCTGCTGCTTTTAGTTTCAGTTCCCACGATTACTGGCTACATATTATGAATATTTTCTTTTAATTTCTTTGAAAAAATGAATCACATGTAAGAGTTTGTATATTATGCATTTGTATGTCTGTGCCTCTCTCTCTCCCTCCCCCCCCCATTTGTGTAAGAGACAGGGGATTGAGGTGTAGGAGTAAGAACTGGTTAAATTTGGAAGGCAAAATGTGTCATTAAGAATGGATGTACAGGGTGGGTGGCTGTTTCCATGTCTTTACTAGTGGTGCATGTCTGTAGAAATATATTTTGCTAAGGTTCTCAATTTTCCCTGTTCGCATGACTTATGCAGACCCCAAAATGGGTAATGATGGATCATAATGAGAGTCGGGAGAGTCAGACAGGGAAGCAGCTGGAGATGTGTGCCGATGGAAGCGCACCAATCCTCAGATGCTAAGGTATTTTAATCACCATAGCCTGGGCCTGAAGTGCCAGCACCTTCAGAGACTAATAGCTGTGATCTTTAACAAAAGAAAATGGGGCTTGTGACACCCTGAATATGGAAAAATGACACCTCTTGTTTTCAGGTACAAATGAGACACTTAGGCAGCCCAGAGCAGGCAACCCTAGGGCTTTCCTCCAGGAGTGGATAACGGATCAGATTCTGTCATTACTGACTGGTCCTGGAGTCATTTTTTTTTTTTTTTTTTTTGTCTATATGGAATGCTCTGGAACAGATCAGAGCCTGAACATACCATCTGGAAGAATTGAAATGGAGTGTTTCTGGCTAAAGTCGCTTAATAACATTTCTTCATTACACACACACACACACACACACACACACCTCATTTCTTCAATATGTGTGTGTGTGTGTGTGTGTGCATGTGTTTTTGTGTCTGTATGTGTGTTTCTCCTTGTGAAATGAAAAATTCCGTCAGAGTTCACTGGTCTTCTAGACTTATGTGCAATCACCTTGACACCAAGGAAAAGGAAATAAGTAAATGCTGATTTATATGACTTCCAGGAAACATGGTGATTTTAAAGGGAGCACTTCAACTAACTTAATTACTTGAGATCTTTTCTTAGCTCTATAACTTACTTAGAATACACTATGACAACTTCGCAATCAAGAAAAGAAGGGTTCTGTAAAGATCTTCAACCACCTGTCTGTGTTTGTGCACACATGTGTTTGTATACACATTTGGTTACAATGTGAAGTAAAAGTCACAGTTACTTTGTAACTGTGAGTAACTGAGAAAAAGTGGTAAGGCATTTTAGATTAGAGGCATAAGAAGCCTAGTGTCTGGGAACTAAAGGAAAGCACATCAGTAGAGAAGGGGATTGTATGCCTGCCATTGTTGTCCACAGTCAAACACCTGGCAGCCTCACTGAAGGCGAGCTTTCTGAGAAGATCCCTCTAAATATTATGACCATTGAGCAGCCCCCCTCAGTCACCACCCAGTCCACCATTTTTTGCTAACTGTCCACAACTATAACCCTGTCTGGATTATTTTAAATGGTAAAAATTATTTTACCATTTGTGGGACCTGAAGTAGCCTGAAAGCAGTAACTGGTGTAGATGTGAAATTAGGAATGAGGTGATTTTCAGAAGGGCTGTCTAGCTGTGAGTGTGGATTTGCATGGCTCATTCAAAGAAACACAGTAATGACTTAAAGACCAGTACTTGATCTAAGCATCTTCATTTGCAGTTACCTTCTCCATGACTTACGATCTGCCATAGTTCTCATGTGTTTTTGCAGGTAGACATCACTTAGCAAAGTCTGCTGAATCGCTTCAGAGAGATCAACTGAAAGTGAGAAGGCACACTGAGACCAGATTTTGATCAGCTTCTGGTCCCCTAACCTAATGCCTTCCTTTGAAGTCCCCTCTACAGGTATCTTCTAAATAAATTATGTTTGTTGGAAGCATGCTATGGGTCTTCCTCTGAAGGAGACAAACTTAAATAACTTGTCACAAGCAACGCAAATGCTCCTAAATGATATTTGTTGTTTTCAAACATTCTATTTTGCTTATTAAGAATTGAACACAACCTTTAGGAATTTCACAGTGTTACCTACTGGCCAGCAGCCACTCTCTATTATGATACCACCCATCTTAGGGATCAGGCTTTTTGAAATTATTTTCTTTTTTGAATGATTTTTGTTCTTCAGTCATATAATTTTCATAAGAATTAACAGGACAATGAAAAAATTGAAGAGCCCATTATAAACACAGAGTTTCAATATTAACCAAAATTGGAAGTTAAGAAGAAACCCTGAACCGAATGGTGAGGATTTATTTAGCCTTTATGGGAGCAGGATGTGATCACCTGTGAATAGAAATGGCATTAAGTCAGGACATATGTAGATAGCTTGAAATAGCATTGGGCATTTTGTCTCGAGGAAGAATAAAACTAAAAATTTCACAAGGTCATGCGGTCTTAAGTCCTCTGAAAATACTGTGTTTTATGATAATTTCTTTAATATACAAAACAACAGCAAAAGGTTTTGTGTTGGTGGCTAGAGAGAGTTCTCAGCCAAGGAAATGCTGGCTGTATCACCATGATGGACTAAGCTCCTCAAACCACGTGGAAACAGCTGGACATAGTGCAGCATGCTTGCAAACCCCAGTGCTGGGGAGGTAAGTATGCATGATCCAGTATGCTTGCAAACCCCTGTGCTGGGAGATAAGTATGCATGGTGTAGCACACTTGCAAACCCCAGTGCTAGGACATAAGTAGTCATAGTTCTCTGAGGCTCTCTGCCTAGCCATCTAGTGGATTCTGTAAACTTTAAGCTCGTGAGAAACCTTGTGTCAACAAAGAAAGTGGACAGTTCCCGGAGAATGACACCAGAGGTTGAAATCTGTCCCCTGCTGGAATATGTTCACATGGATGAAAGATGTGGCCATTTTCTGCCTCCACCTATCGGCTGATGAGTTAGATAGACAACCAGGACCATTCAGACTCAGAGTCTGAGTTCAGACTTCACACACTAAAAAGGAGCTGTGAGTATTAAGAACTCATATTTGAATTCCATTTGCTTTATGAAATCCACAACCTCACTAGAGTTTAGCTTCCTTTCTAAAGAAAATCAGACATGATATTCTTTACATTGTGAAGATGATATGGAAATAAAACCAAATAGCTTCATATGCAGCAACACCTCATAAGCATATAGATGATAGTTCCAGCTGATGATGGCTCTCTGACATTATCCACAAAAACCCTCTGGGAAATTCTATATATATTTTTAATAAGCAGAGGTGAAAGACTAGAAAGCAAGCAAATAACAACATTTGAATGTACAGGGAAAGAAGGATTTTCCTTTGTGTTACACAGCCAGTGCTTTCCACCCTGGTTTGAATTCTTAAGGATTGGGTTACAAACATAAATCTACATGCTACATTTTCTTTCCAAAATTTTTAGACTTGGAAAGAGAAAAGGATGTTAAGAAAAGATTCTTCCTTATTCTGAACCAGAAATTAAAACACAAAGTGTATGTTCTACTATTAATCTTCCCACAGAAGGATTATGTTTCCATAAACCTTTGAAACCCTGAGATTTGGTAGGAAAAAATTTTCAATGACTGCCAGTAGTGTTCTGGACACAGCTTTTTGTTAGGGTTTGTTTGTTTGTTTGTTTGTTTGTTGTTTTTTGTTTTTTTCTTGAGACAGGGTCTTACTATGCAGCCAGGATGGCTTCAAAACCATGATCTTTCTGCCTCAGTTTCCCATGTACAAGGATTAAAGAAAGGTGCGTGCCACCACATCTGAACTCTGGACATAAATATTTTAAAAGACAAATTGTTCACAAACTAGATCATCTAAGGACAAAACAGGCAGCTGAAGGATGTCTAGATTGAGGTGCAGCAGAAGAAATGATGAAAGAGAAGGTTCTGTCAAAGCAGAAAGTGTAAGGGGGCATGGCCAAGAACCTCAGAAAGTGTAAGGGGCCACGTCAATGAACCTTGGATGCCTCACAAAAACTGTGTTTGCATCACCCCGCTCCTTCTCCCGCCTAAACTCATATTTCCCCAAATGTGGAAAGGGTGACATCCTCTACCTCTCAGTGGCAGAACTCGTGCTATCAATCTTTTCATTAAAGAGCCAAATCACCCAAGAGCATGCCTCTTCTTTAAAAGACAACATGGAAGACCAAACACCGGACTGCCTTGACTGTCTTGCCTGGTTCAGCCACAGACTTCTTTATAGGAATATAAAAGACCTCGGTCCATATTCTGAGAAGGTGCTTATGCATCTCCTGAGTTGAGGAGAGGGATAGCCACTGATACTGGCATAGGGGATACTTTGTTTACTGGACTTACTACCACATTCTTACATTAATTGAACTCTCACCTTGTGTCAGGTGCTTCAGATGTTTTAACTTCAGTCATCTCCATAACTCTTTGAAAAAAAAAACACTAGTATTTCTGCTTTATAGAGATGAAGGATCAGAGGCTCTGAAGCACAACATTATTAGGGCAAAGTCTCATTGATGTTAAATGTCAGAGTTAACAATTGTACTCACAGAAACTGGTTCTGTAGCATATTCATTTAGAACAAACAAACCAAATACTACTATACCACAAGAACATGGGTAAGAATTAAAGGGTTTCCCATTAAACAAATGCCACAGAACAATCAGTGTATCCATAATACCAGTCCTCCTTTCCAACTGGGAATGTCAATAGATACTGCTTTACTAACAAGCCCAGTGTCTCCCGCATTGATTATCCATCAAAAAAGACATTGTGTCTAGTTGAGCATTGTCTCTAGCACTTGCACAGAGGTCAATATAAAAGGGATATTTGTCAATCTTACATGAAATGAAAAACTTAATACAAAGCATGATTATGAGATATGTAAATGATAGCATGTACTTTCCATTCTTGTGCTTTTTCAGATGCATCGCACTACACATGGACAATTATGTTTTGTTTCAAGAAGGATTCTTCTTGTAAGGTGCAAACAGAGCAGCAGGAGTCAGTGTTTATTAAATAATTTCCAAATGAGGAAATGGTGTCTTAGACACTCAAGCAACAGCTTGATAGAAAAGCATCTTTTAAAAAATATAGATTCAAGAAATGAAGTCGTAGCATAAGTGGTTTTTCTATAATGCATGGATTCTCAAAAATCCCTTTCAGAGTTGAGTTGAGAGTCTTCAAAACTAGGAGAAAAGAGTAAAAACAATAAAAAGAAGTTATGAGGACATAAACATGAAGCAAGATGGTAAGTGCCCGATTGGTTTCAATACATGTGTAATTACAGTTTCAGCCTGAAAAAAAATTCTGTAGTGCGGAAGTAGGGAGTGGCCAGAGATAAAAGTTTGGAGTTGGGGAGGGAAGGAGAGAGACAAGGGGGGGGGAGAAGAGACTAATGGAAGTTGAGTTGTCTGACTTATTTCTTGTGTGGGTCAGAACCACCAATTATGCGTGAAGATTCCATAATCCCCTCAAAGTCCTATGTGATATAGTTTTTTTAAAATTGTCACACACACACACACACACACACACACACACACACACACACACACCAAAGAAACTTAAGAACATCAAATAGACAGAAAAATCCTAAAAGCAGCCAAAAGGAAAACTACTACATTGACACAGATGAGATGCCCACAGAAGCATTGGAACCCCCCGAGGAAACAGCTGAAATGTTGCTTTCAATGTACGTAGGAAAAATATCTGTCATCTTAGAGCTCAAAATTCAACAAGGGATTACAGAAAGTCCAGATGGCATCATTCATATCTACAGATGTGTAGAATATCTTCAAGTGAAGCAAAGGGTACACTGGAAACAAGGAGTGAGTGGCTACCTCTTATCATATGGTAAGTATATGGACCGATCTCAACACATGAGTACCCTATGAACCTGTAATGCAATGGAGCCTTCCATGCTTAATTTGGAGCTTCAGTGACACCTGGATGCACTTGGTCTCATCATTGTTGTCTGAATCTCCTTTTGCTGCTGTTACACATTCCATTTCTAGTGGATAGTGAAACAACTTGTCACAGTGAAGTTCTGTTGGTCTTAAGAGGACAACAGAATATGAAGGGCTGTACTCACGTGATGCTCTAGGGTAGTGTAAGGGAACATGCCCTCCTTTGTTTTTTATAGCATTAAGTTGGAGAGACACCTCTTTTTATTGTGACTATTCCTCCATTTTTAAAGACTTCAAAACTATAAGTCTTTCTCACACCATGTCTCTGGTCCTCCCTTTCAGAAAACTGTTGTTGAATACACTGAATCTGTCTGGATAGTCTAATGTCATCTATCCCAAGATCAGCTAATTAGCTGCCTGATTTTCATTCACCAATCTATTTTAAATTTATTATGTACTAAGTAAAGCACAATCATGCAGAATTTAATATTAAAATAAATCTTAGAAGCACATTAATTTTTAAGCCATAAACACAACACTGAAAAAAAGTAAACATAAAACAGGAAAGCAGCCAAAAATGTCCATGCTACCTTTGTTCTAAAGGTAAGACATGATTTATACTATGGTCCAGAAATTCCTCTCTTAGGTATTTTATCCAAGAGAAATGAAAGATGTGTTTACAACAGCTTTATGTATGGCAGCCAAAAGCTAGAAACAACCCAAATGTTCATAAATAAAAATGTAAACAAATTACAATGTAATCAGAAAAGACTGTCCATGTTTTTCGCAGCTTGTATGGATCACAAGTCATTACGCTGAATGAAAGGCATCACATAAATAGACACAAGAAAACACATGTATTATATTCTTTAACTCATTTTCAAGAAGTCCTATCACAAATGTCTCAGTACATCAAAGACAAGAACATACCAGTGATAGAGTACATTATTTTAAAGCAGGTATAGGGTTCCAATTTGGTCCCCAGCTCCCAGATGATGATGATGAAGGTGGTGGTGGTGGTGGAGGTGGTGGCGGTGGCGATGGTTGTGGTGGTGGTGTGGTAAGAAGAGGAGGGGAAAGGGGAGGAGGAACAGGAAGAGGAGGAGGAGCAGGAGGAGGAAGAAGATACTGAATGATACACATTAGATTGACTTGGGTAAGGGGAAGATATAGTGTATTCTGGAAAGAGTCATGAAAAAACTTTTGGGATGTTTGTATATTGGTTACAAAGTCTTGCAGAACTAATACAACATATTAAAATAGAAAATTTTGCAACTTAAATTATCTACCAAAGCACCATGCTGAGTACACAGAAGTCAAAAGCATCTGGGTTACTTCATTCGCCTGAAATTTCTGTTTCAAGTTCCATGTCTTGTGAAATTGTTTCTAGGCATTCAGATTCATAGTAAATTTAGTTTTAGGATGCCAAAAATCTGTTTAATTTTGGGTAAGAAATTAAATTGCTCATGCACACATATATTGATCAAATATAGGCACTTTCCTTAGAAACATGGATGGATTCAGAGAATAAATGCACCTGAGTTTCCACACAGGCCATTCCTTTAAAAATATCTGTGTCCAGTTAAAACCTAAAGCAACAGCTGTCCTCACAGGGGAGAGGAGATTATTGAAGTCCTACTACCTTTAAGAAGACATCTAGCTATTTCCTATTTATTAGAACAAAATAAGATCAAATAATAATGGCCCATTTCATGATAATGTCTGTCCTTGTAACTGACATCATCAAATGAAAGCTACAACAGTAAGAAATAGCTAATTATAAATTTTCAATCTTATTTTAACATTCAATTTTCTCTCATAAAATTTTAAATTAAATCAACTTTATTTACTGCAAATACATCTGTGCAAAGCTCACACTAATTAGATATGGAATACCAATGTATATAAGGTAAGGCAGCTTATAATCATAAAACACTGAACTGCAATTATAAGTAACTCTCAGATGCTGTATCATTACACATGTGCATAATCTGTAGTGAAATTCTTTACATAGAGATTTTAATAAGCTAAACAATTGAAATGTAGCATTCTTCTAAGCTGTACTTGCAGACAATCTTGGATATTTTGTTCAAAGTGAAAAGTATATGCTAAACTTGAGAATTGTCCTAGTAATTCCAACACAGTATCTTCCAAACAAAAAATTTCTAAATATTACTAGATTTTTCTAATTTTGTTTCTGTGGTTTCTTCCATTTTTAAATTCTCCTTATAATTTGGAGTCATTAATTTACTTTGGAGATTTGAAGTAACTCAATGGCTTTTGCTCTAAGATCAAGAATTGACAGATGGGACCTCATAAAATTACAAAGCTTCTGTAAGGCAAAGGACACTGTAAATAGGGCAAAACAGCAACCTACAGATTGGGAAAAGATCTTTACCAATCCTACATCTGATAGAGGGCTAATATCCAATGTATACAAAGAACTCAAGAAGCTAGACTCCAGAGATCCAAATAGCCCTATCAAAAAATGGGAGGAGAGCTAAACAGAGAATTCTCAACTGAGGAAACTCAAATGGCCAAGAAGCACTTAAAGAAATGTTCAACATTCTTAGTCATAAGGGAAATGCAACTCAAAGCAACCCTGAGATTTCACTTTACGCCAGTCAGAATGGCTACGATCAAAAACTCAGGAGATAGCAGATGTTGGCGAGGATGTGGAGAAAGAGGAACACTCCTCCATTGCTGGTGGGAATGCAAGTTGATACAACCTCTCTGGAAATCAGTTTGGCAGACCTTCAGAAAAATGAACATAATACTACCTGAGGACCCAGCTATTCCACTCCTGGGCATATACCCAGAAGATGCTCCAACATGTAATAAAGACACATGTTCCACTATGTTCATAGCAGCCATATTTATAATAGCCAGAAGCTGGAAACAACCCAGATGTCCCCCCACAGAAGAATGGATACAGAAAATGTGGTACATTTACACAATGGAATACTGCTCAGCTATTTAAAAAAATGACTTCATGAAATTTGCAGACAAATGGATAGATCTGGAAAATATCATCCTGAACGAGGTAACGCAGTCTCAAAAGAATGAACATGGTATGTACTCACTGTTAAGTGGTTATTAGCCCAAAAGTTTGAAATACCCAAGAGTCACTTTGCAGCAACAGTAGGGCTGAGTGTTAGGTCCCAGGTGGAGGACTTGGAGAAAGGACTGAAGGAGCTGAGGGAGTGTGCAGCCCCAGGGAGGTAGCAACAGTGGCAACTGGCCTGACCCCCTGATACTCCTGGAGACTGATCCACCAACCAAAGAATACACATGGAGGGACCCATGGTGCTGGCCACAAATGGGGCAGAGGAGTGTCTTGATATCCATCAGGGGGAGGAGAGGCCCTTGGGCCTGAGGGTGTTAGATCACCCAGTATAGGAGAATGTCAAGGAGGAAAGACGAGAATGGGTGGGTAGGTGGGTTGAAGAATATCCCCATAGTGGCAGGGGGAGGGCGGAGGGAATGGAGAGGTTCCAAAGGGGAGATCTGGAAAGGAGGAAATATTTGAAATGTAAATAAAATATGAAAAAAAAGAAAATATAGTTATTAACTTACCAGCAAGTTAATTTTAAAAACACAGTCATCAAGGGGTGTCAAATTTTCCTACATGTATAAGAATGCAAAACAAGTAAGCTGTATGCATTAGCACTGACTAATGAATGGAATTTTTCTTACTTCAGCTCTGGGATAACACTAACAAAACTAGAATCTTAAATGAGGTATCATTTAGCATGTTTATGCTAGTTTTCAGTGGTGTTTGGTGCAGTGGGCTGGATTCCCATTACTACCCCCACACATAGATTACATTATTCTGACTTTAAAAACATTACCAAGTCATCTTTAGATTGAGGGATTACTCTTTGTTTTGTCAGAAGGATGATACTGTGTCTAAGAGGGAAAAAAACTGGCAAGTCTGTTTTTGTGGCTACCTAACACAGCACCTTCTTCAGATCTTTCTACTTCTGCACAAATCAAAGTTGGTAAACCCAGACTCACGTCCTGTTGGTGAGAAATAGTCTTCTCTCAGGAGAAAATCCTTTTGAGTTTAAATATTCTTTTCTATTTGATACCAGTGTTAGAAAGTCTTCCCCAGGACTTGATTGTTTCAAAATACTAACTCACGGACATTATATATTCAACTTTGTTAATTAAATTTTTCTAACTTATTCCTTTAAAAAAAAAAACATTTAGAATGAAATTTACTTAGTTTTATCAGGGAAGGTCACATATTTTCTAAATTTCTAAATAAACCCAATCTGAGTTCATTCTTACTTGTTCTTTCTAGAATCCTGTTCATTGCCTTGATGCTTCCAGGACTGTGGCAGTCATTGTCATTGTGTTTGATGCTCCCAGCTCTCACTGCCATGGATCTATAAGCATGGGAATCAAACATTGTTTCTGCCTGAATGCAGTCCTGACTTGATGACAGGACTTCATCAGATTTACTCTGAAAGTCCCTGGGATTTGGCCTCGATGATTCTCAGTTAATGAAACTTGCAGGACTCAGAGACTCCACACTACAGTCTACACAATTTCACCGGGCACTGTACTTTACCCTATCCATGCTGAGTCTATGAGCAAGCATTTATATCCTGTCAAATGCTGGATAAAAAGAAAAACAGGCAGAAGAAATAAAGAGAAAAATCACTTTAGTCTAAGAAATGGTGTGTTTGTGTGTTTCCATTCAGAAAGTATCATTGTTGTTAATTAGCCACTAAATGAGTGCCTACTCTATGCCAGTTACAACACATAAAGAGACACTGTGGGACTATCCATATACAAATTGTATGCATATACACATACACATACATATATACCATATACATATCAGACATAATGGCTCATACCTGTAATAATTGCAGAATAACACTTAGAAGCCTCTGGTAGTAGAAATATAACCTGAAGTCCAGATGAAAAAACTCTGTCTAAAATAAAATACAGAGACATATAACAGACATACAGATACATGCATGTACATGGACACATGCGCACGCACACACACACACACACACAAAATGATTTGTATAAACTAATGGGTATAAAAAGTTGACAATGGACCAACGTTAACTTATTCTGCAAAAGAGTGGCATATTTGTTTCTTGGTTCCGTTTTGGGAAGAGCTTGTAGGACTGCTTCTTTTACATGTGAGTTTTTATCACATTTGTCTGAGAATTGGGCTCAGTTTTCCAATCCTACAGTCCTTCTCTCTACACTGTTGTTTTAAACACCTGTTCAGAACCACAAGTTTATATTCAGTACTGATTCATCACATGGAACATAGTTTTTAAATTCTCTTTTGCAATTCCTCAGTTTTCCTCTGGAGCAGCAAATCCCTTATAATGTGAAAGGAATTTTTTGTTATAACTTTAGAAGATAAGCCTATGTTGAGCAAGAGGAAGTTGGCAGGAAATAGGAGAAGACATATCTTCCCACCTGAGACAACTCTGAACATACCTTTCTGGTTAAAACATAATTTAGGAAATTATATTTGTTTTTCTACTTTGGAAACCCATCAGCTAAAGGCTGAGTTTTCTTTTTACACTAGAAAGTTAAACTTGAAAAGGTGGTCAATGAGCACTGTAGCTTGCTTGCCATAATCATGGTATATAATTTAAATGCATATGAATCTATAATGCTGGAAAGCATGTTGATAAAAAACAAACAAAAACAACAAAACAAAATACAAACAAAAAAACAAGAAAAAACAGTGGTTCGTGTAAACACAAACAAGACCGTGTGTTGTAATCAAGTGTACATGCTTTGGGAGTAAGGAAATGGAGGTGAAAGTAGAGCTTGTGACACGCAACCATGACATACCTTGAAGAGCATGCTCTGAGCAAAAGGCATAGTGAAGGTTCCAGCATTACAGAGGAACCACATCCTGAGAAGATTTGGCACAATCGTGTACTTTTTTTTTTTTGCCTCAGCTCCTATTATTTTGAAGAAGTTTTTTTTTTATTAAAATTTTAGGAAATAATAGTGATCCATTGTCCTCTGAGAATGATCGAGATACTTATTGGTATCATATTCCTCTCCTTAAACAGTACTTCCTATAACACAGTAACTCCATGTATGAAAGGATGCAAAACACAGGAATGGATCATGACAGGGAAGTGGGAATCAGAAAGGACCCGGAATAGTTTGTAAAACTTTTGTACCTCCTATTCACTGGATCATAGTGCCATAACAGGAATTCTTTGCATTGTTCATAGGCAGCTGACAGTAATAAAAATAAATAAATTTGCTTCACTCTGTGGATGCATATGTGTTGTAATTCAGATATACAGCAGCCCCCTCTGTCTCATGTATTGAAGGCTTGGTTCCAATACAATCTTCGGTCTGGCAGTGGAAAGTGATTGGCTCACAAGGGTTCTGATCAAACCAGTGGACTAATTTAACAAAAGTGTCATAATTTGATGGCCTTATTATTCAGTAATGCAAATAAGGAAACTCTTTACAGGAAGTAGGCGTATCATTTGTTGTGACATGGGCTTTCCTCCACTATATCCCTTGACAATGATGCTTCTGCTTTGCCACATGCCTAAGAATAATGGAGTGTGTTAACCATGGCCTAAAACACCTTAAAACCACAAACCAAAATAAATCTTCCCTCTTTTAAGTAACTTTTGTTAGGTAGTTCTGTTACAACAATGAAATACATGACCAATGTATATAATTTGTTTTTAAACAAGAAAAGTGTGGAACACTTACACAATTACAGAGCCAAGAGTAGCTCTGCAGTATACATGTTCCTTTATATACAGGTAACCATCTTAAAGGCTGGTGTAGGATCAAAAAAGAGACAGCTGATGCTTTAAGGAAGGACAGCATTTAAACTCTGGCAGGGTCAGATAAATCAATATGATTATTTGGAATGGAAGATGAGAGGTCAACTTTATAACTAAAATGTATTTATCATTTCTTCTTAGTTTATAAGATAATATTTTAGTATAATTATTACCCCAATTCAACTGAGTAATTAGAGTTCATTTATAGCACATACATATTCTTCTTCATCATTGGCATCTTCTTCACCATCATCAACATGATCACCATCACATCTTCATAGTTTTAGATCACTCTTAAGAAATTCCTATGTTCATTGCAGCCATATTTATAATAGCCAGAAGCTGGAAACAACCCAGATGTCCCTCCACAGAGGAATGGATACAGAAAATGTGGTTCACTTACACAATGGAATACTACTCAGCAATTAAAAAGAATGACTTCATGAAATTCGCAGACAAATGGATAGATCTTGGAAATATCATCCTGAGCGAGGTAACGCAGTCACAAAAGAATGAACATGGTATGTACTCACTGTTAAGTGGTTATTAGCCCAAAAGTTCGAAATACCAAAGAGTCACTTCACAGCAACAGTAGGGCTGAATGTGAGGTCCCAGATGGAGGACTTGAAGAAAGGACTGAAGGAGCTGAGGGAGTTTGCATCCCCAGGGAGGCAGCAACAGTGGCAACTGGCCTGACCCCTGATACTCCTGGAGACTGATCCACCAACCAAAGAATACACATGGAGGGACCCATGGTGCTGGCCACACATGCAGCAGAGGAGGGTCTTAAGAGGCCCTTGGATTTGAGGGTGTTAGATCCCCCAGTATAGGGGAATGCCAAAGAGGGAAGACGAGAGTGGGTGGGTGGGGGAATACCCTCATAGAGGCAGGGGGAGGAGGGAGGAAATGGGGAGGTTCCAAACGGGAGATCTGGAAAGGGGAAAACATTTGAAATGTTTTCATTTGAAAACATTTGAAAAAAAGTATGAAAAATAAATTTAAAAATATTTAAAAAAAGAAAAAAAGAAAAAAGAAATTCCTGTCATTCAGACCCAAGAGAATCACTTGAAGTTGGAGAATTTAGCTAGTAAATCTTGAAAGTATTCTTGAACTTGCTGTGGGTAGAAAAGTTACAAAACAAAAGCAAAGCTAAATTAGACACACAAAAATATTCAAATAATTAAATGCATATTTCATTCATTCATTCATTCATTCGTTCATTAACTGTAGGTTTGCCACAGTTATCTGAACTAATTTGCTAAAAATGTGAAGAAACAATTTTCCTTTATCTATTTAAAATATAAAATTTTAATATTGTATTAACTGGTCTTAGAGGATAATTAGTTTAAAAGAAAGGAGGCCATGAAGTTGGGAGGAAAACAGGGTGGGGTCGGAGGAAGGAGGAAGTGGTGGATGGAAATGATACAGTGCATGAGTATACAAAATGTTTAAGGGATAAACACACATATTTATATAAAATCTGATAGAACTTACAAAAACTAAAATTCCATTCCTATCCCTAAAAGGATTCTGGAAATTTTTATCTTCCACTATCCCCACTGATAGCAAAAGTCATAGATAATTCAATGGAGCTCTTGAGCCCTCATATGAATTGATAACCAGAGTAAACCAAAAAGGTTGTATCTAGGATATATTAGTCTGTTTGAAAAAGTCTTTTAAATATTTAAAAATAATGGCAAGGGGCTGTATACATGGCTGAGCAGATTTTGCTGCACTTACAGGGAACCCAAGAGCAGCTCTCAGCATCCATGTTAGGTAACACACAACCTCTTGTAACTCCAGATCCAGGGGATCCAGTGTCTTTTTTGGCCTCACTGAATACCTGTTGCACTCATGTAGTGTATGTGCATGTGTACACATTACCTTCATACACACACACACACACACACACACATACAAACATATATTTGTCCATTTTTAATTTAAAATAGTTCACTGAAATGAAAAGTGCTCACAGTTAAAATCAAATATATGTACATTAATATGAAATATATGTGTATATATGATATATACATATACATATACATGTATATATATGTATGTATATCCCTTCTCTTTAAAGCTCTATCCACAAATCCCTTTTCCCTTTTTAATATGATACCAAATTCTTGCTAAGGTGCCCAGATGGACCTGGAACTTGCAATCTTCTAGTTTCGAGCAGCTGAGATCACAGGCCCCTACTACCAGGGCCAGCTAAATATCTTTTAAAATCATGGAAAATTATAGGTTATGATAATTTGAACTTCTTCTCCCTTTATAGAGAAAGTTCCCTGTCGCTGAAAATGATGGATCAGCTTTGCTTGCTTTGTAGATATGTATACTACTTTAGAGAGAATATTTTTTCATATGTTATATTTTGATCATAGTTTCACCTCCCCCAACCTCTCCCAGATCCTCCCCATCTTAATATACTTAATGGTAATACATAATAAAAGTATTAAAAATATGGTCAGCTTTTCCTTTTAAAAGGGCTGAGCTTTGAAATTCAACTAAAGTGTTTACTTTTAGAGATAGAAAATATAAAAATTATGAAAAACATTAATGTCACATTTATATTAACTATTTAATTGGCTCACTATTTTGAGCATGGAGAGTACTTGAAGTCACCAGCACTTACTCAGTCCTCATGTATTAAGTGACTATAGAAAGATTCCTACAAACAAAACATTGTAAACACATCCTTATAATTAATTATTACTTATGTAGTTTTTTACTTCTAATAATAAATATAATAGTGAATTAGGCACAACCAGTATTTGACTGTAATATCAAATTCTATTTATCATTTATCCCTGGGAGCAGGCAGTATATAGGCCAACACTTCATTAGTTTTAGAAGTCTAAATTCTGATGGTCTGTGAAGATTCACATTCATTCTTTGAGCATGTGAGTTTGCTTGTCTGGGCAGAAAGATGGGAGTTAGGATGATAGCATTCAACACACTTTCCTGTGGATTTTAAACTGCAACATAAGGGAAATAAATACAGTGCACAATTCTTTCTGGGAAATGATAAGGGGACTCGATTCCATGTACAGCACTTTTCTTGAAGTTGAATTTAAAAGGTCTGAGGTAGACAAAAAGGGAGGGACGTGTGGGGAATATAAAGAAGACAACACCTGGATTTGTAAAATGATCTCTGAGAGGAAAGCACAATGCTATGCCCACAGAGTGAGGCTAAGGACCATCTATGCATGACCATGTCTCCTGTTTCTTAAAAGAAAGAATGACCTGCCAGAAAGCCGACAATAGAAGCATCCCATAAGTCAGCCCTTGTCTTAAAACCAACATCTCAGATAAATGGAAATTCTGCTTTAATAAAAGCAGCTACACACAGCTAAATTCAAAAATCATTACTTCTTATTTTTTCAGTCACCCAGCCATTTGTTTTGGTGAAATACTTCTCCTACCTCACCTATCATTTGCCTTTATGACTGAGAGTACCGAATAGGTGGTAACTTCAGACTTCCTTCTGACACTTTATTTATAAAGCAATAATAGCAAAAATGTTGGTGGGGCTGGATTGTAAGTAAAAGCAATGTTGATCATTTCAAGAAAGAAAAAAAAAAATCCTACTGCTCATGGGATATAAGATCACATTGAAGTCTTCCTCCTGCTACAGCCTAGACAGTGTAGGCTGGGTATATAATGATATTCTGAAAGCAAACCATACTTGGATGGAATATAAATTATTACATAGAGCTCCCTAGGGCACAGAGAAGCCAACGGGTAATAGATAGAATCTCAGTCATTTCCTGCAACTCATGTTTCTGAACATGTAAAGCCATGAATGAGTCAGTTGTTCCCAATTCTGCTTTCTCTGCACCTAGACCTTGGTTTGGAAACTGGAGCATTTAAATGAAATACTGTTTAATCATTTTCTTGTCCTTAAGTCCTGCTCTGACTTTTACCATGAAGTTACTCTATTCTATCCCAAATGGGGCTGAGACTTTGTAGAAAAACAAATATCAAACAAACTTGTTAGGTTGTGATTTATTAAGGAACTTGCAAGATTGTGTGTGCATATATGTGCACATGTGTGTGTATGAGATGTTACCCAGTTATGTAATAAATATAATTAAAATATGGAATGTTTATAAGAATTTTATTCCAGTCATGTAATTTGTGTTCTGTATGACTTCAAGCATGTCTGGCCACCCTAGTGTGACTTGCAAAATGAACACACTTAATAAGTTCTTACACTTTCCCTTTACTCAGGAATCTTTTCAAAGCACTTTCTACACTGTCTTCCTTAAGATCTGTAACAGCCCATGAACGGGATGCTATTCTTAGCATTCCAATTTCACAGACGAGGAATGGAGGCATAGCAAACTTCAATGATTTACTCTAAGTCCCAAAGCTAGCATGTGGGTTAAATTAGAATTTGAATCCATCCATGATTGTTACCACTATAACGTTCTGTCTCTCTAATCCATCAGTGCTTCAATATCTAGATCTTCAGTATGGTTCTTTGACTGACATCTCTTCCCTTTCTCTCTCTCTCCCTTCTCCCTACTTCTTTCTTGCCCTCTCCCCTCTTATCTCTCCTTTTCCTTCTTCCTTTCTACATTCCTTCTTCCTTTCCCTTCTTTACTTCTTACTTTCCCACTATTCATAAACACAGGCATATTTTCATATATATGTGTGTGTGCGTGTGTGTATGTGTGTGTGTGTGCATGTGTGTGTGCTTATGCGTGTGCGTGTGTGTGTGTGTGTGTGTGTGAATACATAATAACTGGTAAAGAATTTCTCTTAGAAAGAGAAAGTTCTATGTGTTATGGGGCAATTTGGTCAGCTTCTGCAATGCCTGGGAGTCTAAATGTTTTGCATAAAACAAAAGAAAAAAATCTTGAATTATCTTTAAGAATTTTGATGTCAATAAACAGGAGAAAATTGAAGAGAGAAAAGAAAACCTGGAAGGTAAACCAGTAAGGCTAGAAACAAGCCAAGTTTCATAATACCAATGCCTGGAGAGGTTCTTTTCAAACTGTGCATGTAATATGTTCAAATAAAGCCCTCTGAGGACAAACCAAGTCAATTTCTGTGAAGCTGAGAAAGCAGAATTTGCTTAGTCCTTAAGGTTGGGTTCCTCAGCAGTTTCAGTCAGGAGCCATGATGTTTGAAGATGTCTGGAGAGCCATGGTTCCCAGTGAACAATGGAAACCCAGAAATACAGGTTCTGACATTAATGATGGAATCAGCAATAACTGCAGCAGAAGTATGTCTTCTGCCTTGTCTCTTCATTCTGGCTGCTCCCAGTGGGGTGTTGCCTACATTTGGTCTGGGTCTTGTCACATCAGTCAACAGAACTGTATTGGCTGGTTTTGTGTCAACTTGACACAAGCTGGAGTTATCACAGAGAAAGGACCTTTAGTTGAGAAAAAACCTCCATGAGATCCAGCTGTAAGGCATTTTCTCAATTAGTGATCAAGGGGGAAAGGCCCCTTGTGGGTGGTGCCATCTGTGGGCTGATAGTCTTGGGCTCTATAAGAAAGCCAGCTGAGCAAGCCAGGAGAGGCAAGCAGGCCAGTAAGCAGCGTTCCTCCATGGTCTCTGCATCATCTCCTGCTCCTTGACTTGCTTGAGTTCCAGTCCTGACTTCCTTTTGTGATGAACAGCATCATAGAAGTGTAAGCTCAATAAACCCTTTCCTCCCCAACTTGCATCTTGGTCATGATGTTTGTGCAGGAATAGAA
>JADRCH010000353.1:68800-194210 GCA_019843965.1 Rhynchomys soricoides | reverse complement strand
GAGAGAGAGAGAGAGAGAGAGAGAGAGAGAGAGAGAGAGAGAGAGAGAGAATAGAAGAAAAGAAGAGGAGAGAGAGAGAAAAAACTGAGCCAGAGCCTGGACTTGTTCTGTAACACAATTACAAAAACAATTCAACTTCAAAGTCACAAACTGCATCTAGCAATTACCAAAAAATTGCAGAAATGCAAGTTAAAGTTACCATCTAAGTATCAGGTAAATAAAATTGACACGAGCAAATGAAAAGGAAATAGGGAAATGTATCAATAGTCATTGTACCCAATATTGTAGCAGATGCAATAACATTCAACGTTCATTTACTCTAAAATCTCCTGAAAAGTGGGAGAGAAAAGATGGCAAGCAAAAGAGGACTGGAAAATTAGGATATAAGAGTATCACTTATTAAGCTTCTCTCCTGAAACAATCTGAGACAATGGAGCTATAAAGGAAGGCAAACCAAAATAGCCGGTCATTACTCCTATCAGGGTCCATTCTGTGCAAAATTAGTAGCTGAAGAAAAAAAATCATAAAAAAGTCACTTTTCAAATGCATTGGTAGAAACATTAGGTAGACAGGTAAGGGCAAATAATGAAGCCAGCTATAAACTAAGATGCTATCTGATGGCATTCTTAGTTTTGGGTTGATGGAGGCTAGCCAGTACATTCTAAAAGGATTTACCATATAGTTCCAAGGATGTTAAATTACACACAGGGTTAGGCAGTAAATTGCTATAGGGGAAATAAGATGGCCCAACGTAATTTGCCAATACATCAGAACTCCACTCCGGTTGGTACTCTAATCAGTCCATCAGCCTTGTAGAATGTTTAATATAAGAGATAAAGCACTCCCAACAACTTTAAATAAATATGTATAAACAATTTATTTATATGTATACCAAAGAGATGTTAACAAAAAAATGTATCAGAAGTGATATCTTAACACAATCCCAGCAAAACAGAATGTGAACTTCAAAGAGTTTCATGGCAACTTCCAAAAGAATAGAAGTGTCCTAATCTCAGTTTATATTAAGATGGATAAAAGAGGTTAAATCAAACGAAATAAGATTTGTCAACTGAAATAGGAGTAAACAGCGACAGGAACAAACTGAATGAATCTCACCAACAACATAATAAAGTGTTTCACTGCAAGGGCTAGAGGATGAGGAACATCTTTCCTTAGACAAAATAGAGTGTAAGGGAAGTTCAGTGGAGATGGCTTCGCAGTCAAGAGTGCTTACTGCTCTTGCTGAGCATTTAAGTTACCTTCTTAGCACCGAATTAGGTAGGTCACCACTGCCGTGACTCCAGCTCCAGGGGGACCATCGCCCTCTTCTGGCCTCCATAGGTATCTTCACTCACGTGCATATTCCCACGCATAAACACACACATATATGGTTAAGTTATAAAAATCTTACGAAAGTATCATTCTTGAAATACATATTTATGTCTCAAGAATGAAAAGAAATGAAAAGTCATGTAAATCAAAATACCAACAGGATGCTGACCTTGATAAGGAGACAAATAGTGACTGAGTGGAGGTAATTCTTATCATCACTAAGACAGATCTCATCACCTTTGAATCCCAGTCCAAAGTAGACTAGCAGATGTCACAGCTGTCCACCAGTTGTGCCTTCTTCACCCACATGGAAGACCTCCTTTCTCTGCCAGCTGCAAGGCAGTGTTCTGCTAACATTACACCACTGAGGGACTTCTGGAAAGCCACTGTGACTTAAACAGGACTCTCTTCCTGGATTGTCAGTTTAATCTCAGAATCATTTATTATCACCATCCTGGCAAATATAACGTGGCATGCTGAAAATGCCCAGACAACAGTTCTTTTAAAGAGCCAGAATTCATTATTTCTATTCTTTCTCCACCACAGCAACGCCTGTTTTAAATGATGAAGTTCACCGACAAACACAAGATGATTCACAGTCTGTCTGGCTATCTTTGTGTCTTTGTGACAGGGCTCTGATGTTTCTGACCAAGTCTGATGCAGACTTTGGTAAAAACATGCTGGGGACTCATGTAGGTTATTCCTCCAGACCTTTCAAAACTCTTTGTGCATTTTCTTAGAAAATTCCCAATATGCAAGTGAGTTGGAGGTATTGTATACTGGACATTCACTCTATACTGTATACTGTTATGAGATTTTATCTGACTTGATTTAATTTGTTTACTGGTGTACATGCTATCAATCATCAGTCAATTGAATAACATGATAATCATATTTAACAGACAGTGATTCAATCACAAATTTAAATCTTATGAAGCCAGAATCTGAGAAATCAAAGTTTTTCAAAAAACATAACTTCATGTCTCTCGCTCCTGAATCAAAAGCAAATGGTCTGCAAAAGGAAACCTTTCCCCTAAATGCAGTATTTTAAGGAAATTATGTTAGGTTTTCTTTCCTCATCTCATTTTTTAATTTGTTTATAAATTTTCACAGTGTGTTCAAGCAGACTTCTTCATAGGTTTCCTAGTACAATCTGTAACATGTGTTAAAATCCTCAAAACTGAAACCCTAGAAGATTGACTATTTTTATAATCAACAAATACAGGAGGCTATCCGTAAACAAGTTAGATCCAAGTCTCAGGGGGACACTTGCTAATGAAAGGTTTCTTAATGTGGGCGATTTGAAGCTTGCATTTGCCATTATCTAGTAAAATAGTTTGCATTAAACCTAGCACAAAGTAAAGCTCTTCCACACATGCTTTTTTGTTGAATTCCCTTCAGACATGATTGCAGAAAACTACCCTTTGCAAAGCCTGTTCTCTCCTCTGCTGTGCAGCGATTTCCCTTCTCATGTTTCTGTCAGAATGAAAATTAGATTCTAAGACAGCTTTGCACCCGATACCTTTGCCAAGGTGTGAAATGCTCAGGTTTCAGTGGCTGTAATGAACATATGCAAAGTCATTTTAGACAGCCTGTCTTGGAGCATGAAGAGACACTGTCCCTGTGCTCTCAGTTAGGCTGCCTGTAACTCTCATGTCCTCCAAAAGCCAGCTGCACTGAAGACCAGGGCATTTGCTTGTTACATGAGCACCTGATTTCCAAGAACTGTCAGTGTTTACAGTACTGGTTAACTTCCTGAGTTTCTTTTTGCTTACAACTAGTGTGTTAGAATCATGTTTGGCAGAATGTGTAGAATCCTGAGTCTTTTGTGAACGGCCAGAGAAGATGTTGGGTCATTCAAACTAGATTTATGGAAGGCATTTACTTTTTAAACTATTTTTTGTATGAAAATTAAATAAAAAGATAAGTTGAAACAATTTTACAGTGAGAATTTATATACTGACTACTGTACACTTCCAGTAGCATGAAAAGGGGAGAGGAACTGGACGGAAATCTTGTTCTATTGAATTTAGCATTACTGCTCTGTTACTTTGAAGAGCGGCATTAACAGACTATTATCAAAATAAATTAAAATTCATTAATTTTAGATTAATGGTAAATATCATCTTGGCCTTTGCCAGTCACAAAAGAAAACCTATATTTAATTTGATGCATGTAGGATGGTGATAAATCATGGAAATGAAGCACAGAGTGGCTGAACTCACAGAATCACATAACACTTCAGAGTACAAGGAAATGTGACATTTTGAGTACACGTGCATGATGAATACACAGAAGGGCAAAACCTGACAGTCAAAAATATCAAAGAAGGCTGAGCTTTGGCAAGGAGAGGGAGACTAAAGCAGTTTCAGTCTACATGGGAGAAGTGAGCAGTGCAGATGCAGGTCTATTCACCTGGATCCAGGACCTGGGTTAATATTTACGTTAAATGTCAGGAGGAAGGACTGAAGAGATGCCTGGGTGGTTTAAAACACTTGTCAATCTTGCAGAGGATCCACTTTGTTTCCATCTACCTACAGGACAGCTCAGAACCATCTGTAACTGCAGTTCCAAGGGATCTGATGTCATCTTCTGGACTCCATGGTCTGCAGATACACACACACACACATATATGGTAAGCAATCAAACTGATTTTTTTTTAATTTTTAAAAATGTTTGGAGGATAAATCAAATTTCTAGTAAATCAAAATCCTATTAAGATAAAATCTACATGCAATACTGTTATACTCTTTCACACCAACAACGGACAATAGAGACACTGAATTAATAAGACACCTACTTAAAATTGCACCAAAGATGATAAAAACAGTATCTGTCTTGTATATTGAAAACTCCCCAACAACACTGAGAGAAATTTAGACTGTAAGTAACTAAGGAAGCCTCATGTGTGTTTGGATAGAAGTTGTCATTGCTGATGCCATAGGAATCTGTGTTCATTCTCTTGTGTTTCTGTAACAACTGGCTACATTGTCCATCATTTTATTCTTATCCTGTTATTATATATCTCTAGATTAGAATTAAAATTCTATAAATAAACTGATACAGATATAGAATTTTAATAAGCATGCCAAGAACATCAAAGGGAAAAAACCAGAATCTTTTAAGTAAATGAGTAATAGAACTGTGTATCCATCCACATGTAGTGGGATGAGTTTTAACTATATCTTCCATGTCATAAAACCATTTGGTATTTTACATTGGTGGTGATAATTCCATGATCTTGTGAACAAAATGCAAAGCACTAAAATTTGTCGAGTTAAGGATTATAGATTACTGAATAGAGAATTTGTGTTATCCTAAATTCCCTAAAAAATTAGTCCTTCTTTCTCTTTCTTTGCATAGTGTTGACAGGGCTTGCTTCTATTTAGAATAACTTCTTGAGAAGAAACTACACATATCAGATCTCCACAGGTGGAAAATCTCTGATGAATCTTATAGAATAAATGACTGCTTACATTTTTCATTCTCTTTAACAGATTGAAATTAGTGTAGTAAATATGAATTTTATATGCTCTCATAGCTAGCAGTAATTAAGTAAAAGAAAAGGAAGTGGTACGGACAGAGTGGTACAGAGAGATGGATAACCATAAGTTAAAGACTGAATGTGTATCCCCACCAAACACATGTATTCAAACTTGAAACCCCAGGGTGGATTTTAGAGGTTATTTAGTTTGGATGAAATGGTAGGAGATCTGCCTAAAATGGGGTTAGTGCCACATAAACAGGAGGAGAGATAAGAACTGAAATCTAATAATTTCTCTCTCTCAACCTCTTGTCTCCTTTTTATCTGCCCCGTCCCTCACCCCTTTCTCCACTTGTGTTTTCTTTTTACTCTTTTCTTTTCTCTCTTTCTCCTTCCCCATCTTTCTGTCTCTAAAACCATACAAGTTTCTTCACAGGCATTCAGTCAGAAGACATTTGATCTATGGCTTATAGGACTCCCAGAGTGAAATATAAGTCTTTGCTGAAAAGAGCCATCTGATTTTGCAATGATAGTCTGATTTGACTAATGCACTGTAAGATGATACGGAAGAGAGATGTGAGAGAAGAGAACTCTGGCAAATAAGAATCATACTTGCTTAATTAAAAAGTCTAGATCAGAAAGAATTTTAAAATGGAGATATTTTAAAATCATTTTGGTTGTTTGAATTTTTTAAAATTGGAAATACTTTGGAACCACAAGTAAATTGCAGATGGACTGGATTAATATTGCTTTGTTGATGAAATTGAGTGTTTGGATATAGTTATTTTGCTTCTTTTGAAAAAATGAACCTACAGCAAATATTTTTACTCAGTTTTAATCATGGGGAAGTTATAGAGCAAGTTATATTTTCACCATCTATGCTGTGATGTGGCTATATACATAGTCTATAATGAACTCAGGATACACAATACAGGTGAAGGAAATCTGCTGAGTCCTTATTTGAAATGTTTGTTTTACTTTTCTTTGCGATGAGCTAGTCCTTCAAAATGAGAGCTGAGAAGGTGGGTTAACAAGGAAGAAAATGGAAATGTACGGCAAGCCAGAGGCTGACCAGTGCTGAGGGATGCATTATGACACAACCGTGTGTGACATGGTGGAGAAATCTCTCTGCAGTTCTGCTAAGTAAATCTTTTATACAATGAGCCATAAAAACTCACTCAGATGTTGAGACACTGGGCTTCTTCACATATGTATGATGATACAGTCTAGCCAAGACAGCAGGAAATCGGATTCAATAAAAAGTTAAACGAATGATTCACTGATCTGTGAAAGATCAACACATGACAAATGGACAATAGAATTAGGTTTGGGCTCATGTGAAGATATTTTCTTCCCTAAACATGCTCTGTTTTGTTTTCACCAGGATTTCCTTTTGGTCCTCAGTGCATACCTTCAGTTCAAAGATATCCTCTAAAGTTCTGAATAGAAATTTTTCCAAGATTTGTTTTATGTAATTATTACCGAAGACAAGTGCTTTCTTTTCCTAAGCTGAATTTGTGGGAGTGTAACGTGTAAATAATTGCACTCACATTAGAAGCAAAGATTTATTGTGATTAAATTAGATAATATCTACGAAGTGTTTAACAGGGTCCCTGAAATACAAGGATCCATCTCAAGGCACAATGAAAAGCTGCTATTTCTTCTGTTCTGAAGTCTCATATGCTGAGAGCTGTTTTCTTCTGATCATCAAAGTTAGTTATGTTCCTACACTGTAAGCACTGGGCACATTTACAAAGAGTCAATGCTTTGTTATTTTCTTGTAGTAATAGCTATGATCTCTTGAGCTCTATCTAGTCTCCTTTTGTGATTTATAATTTTGTCTTTGCATTGGTACTCGGCATCTCAATTCCTTCCCTAACCCCTGATATTGAAGTCCTGATGTGAAGATGGTTAAGTGATCCGAAGTGTCAGAATTAAGTTCTGCTTCCACATTTTAAAGTCTAATCCATTACGCTCTGTGTTTTCTATGAGAGAAAAATACAAAGATTTATGAAAATTATTTCCAAAAGAATTAGAAACCTAGGTATGTCCCCTAAGGTCCTGGGCTTCATGGGGGGAGGGGTTGGGATAGAAGAAACAGAATGTCAAATATGGATCCTCAGGGAAGTCCTAAGAATCATGTGTCTGTCCAGCAACTGTAAGGCATAGCTTGTCACTACTCCATAATTGATCTGTCTACAACCATTGCTTCTCAAAAACCACTGGTCCACCATATTTCAGTGAATGGGCAAAGAAGTCTGCCAATCTCCAGGTGCTGTTTTATAGTATACTAAAAAAATGTAAGTTGTGTCATACATAAGGATGAGGGCTATTTATGTACATTTATTTCTAGAGAATTCAAACTTCAGTTCATACTCATCATTAACAACTTCTAATTAAAGTTACAGAATCTCCAGTTGGTTTGCTCACAAGAGAAAGCTAGTAGTTTCTGTCCCCAACTTTGAGAAACTTTGCTGGGAGCTAAGGACATGGCAATGCCCCACTTTGAAGAGAAAGAAGGCAAAAATTACCAAAGATGCAAGCAGATATAAACAAGTGATGTACTTATAAAAGTAAAGTACCCTTTCTTTAGCCTTTTCCAATATTTCACTGTATTTGAACATTTAATTTTAATTCAAACAATGTAAAATACAACCATTTTTCTTTTAGTTAAGGAACAAAAATGCTACATATTGAAGTGAGTTACTCTAGAGACCTAATGTTCACAATCCAGAAATGACATACCCTCCTCATGAATTACACACCACAGATGGATTTGCTCTTCTTATCTTTGGGAAATGACTTGCCTTTGCCAAGATGTTAAAAGAAAACTCTAGGAGATAGAATTTTAAGGTTTCAGAAGAAAAAGTCATTAAGCCCTGAGAAACTTCAGAAGCTAGGCAAAGACCACTAAATGGGAAAAGTTTTCCCTGGAAAGAACCTCATTACAGTTTTTAGTGTAGATGCTTCAAGGAAAAGTCTCTATGTTGCAAAAAATGATCTTGACATTATGGAAGTGCATTTCAAATGGAATTCTACCTGTAATGAGATGAGGTTCGTGACCTTTGGAAGTGCTAGAAGTAGGGTAGGAGAAAAGGCAATGTCATCTTGGGAAGATGATGAAAGCAAACTCTAGTAGGGCAGCTCATCATTTGAAATATTTCTGATATTAGGAAAAAAGATCCCTCATAAGTGTGAGAAAGGGACAAGACAAAACACTCATATGGCTCTACAGTATTCCCCCCTCTTTCTATGTACACCAAGGTAGATATGTGATTATATTTTTACTCAAGTAATCCAACATGCAGAATTTTTCCTAAGAATACCCTCAATCTTTACTAGTTGTTTCACTTTTGTTCATTTCTCTCTTGCATTAGAATAAAATAGAAATTAAGGATAATTGAAAGTTCAAGCATGCATGCATGTGCATGTATGCATGCATGTGCATGTGTACATGAATGCATGTGCACATGTATGTGCATGTGTTCATGTGTGTGTATGTAAACCTGTCTGTACATGTGTGTATGTATGTGCCTGTGTATGTTCTATTCATGCATCTTTACCTTTACTTTGAAGGTCACTTTCTCTCTTCTGAGAGCTACTTTACTTAACTTAGTCTTTTCTTTCTTCTTCCTCCTGATTCTACTCCTGTGGTGCTGGGAATGGAACCCAGAACATTTGTGCATGCTAGACAAGTCTTCTAGCACTGGGCTATGCCTGCTGTTTTTCCTTAAAGCTTGTAGGATTTTCATTCATCCCTTTGCATACTCATCAGCAGTTCAGTTTATCCACAAGATTCTGAAATACATACTTCTTACCTCACATTGCAGTCTCTCTAAGCTTATTATCCTCTGCTTATCCATTCACTGAATCTGTTTTCATATTAAAAATTTGACGTAGGTTGAATCCTAGTTTACAATCTGTCGTATAATAATTACTACCATCCAATGCCCCATTCTTATATTGGCATTTTCTATCTCTAGACTTAATCACTTAAGTCTTGGATATCTTTATCTTTATTCTTTTTTTTCCTACCTATTCATGATTAAGTGTGCTGAGTTTTTTTTTAAAGCACCTCTGATATCTCCTCTACTTTTCTGCTGTAATTTTTAAAATTTATAACTAAACCTCTAAATGTCACCAACTCACATTTGAATAATTGTATATTTTTCCTGACTAATTTTCTAAGAACTTAGAATACAGACAGAAATATTACAGAAAGAGTAAGGAAATTGTTGTCAAAAGCAGAAATAAGAGTGGGACGCATCACAATTTTAAAACACTCGTGTAGGATATATTAGGTCCTACCTTCAACTGTACTATCTCCCCATCCCGCAAAGAAGAGATAATTATCAAAAATAGTATGATATCCCTCCCTTTTCTGATATCTGCTTTACTCATAGCTTTTCTATAGCCATGATGATATTGTTCTCTGATTTTATGATTCAAACCTACTAGAAACCAAAAGAGGAAATTTAACAATATTTTGAGATGCTACAAAGTTTTGGCTTTTCAGAACTTCTTCTTACTAAAACAATTTGCCTATGTCAACCTTACATGTGCTGTGATTGTAGCCTACCTTTAGAAGAACTCAGCAGAGTTTCAGAAGGGAAAGGACTAATGTGGACATTTAATCTGTCAAGTTACTTTAAGGATATTTTCCAATGTAGCATTGGGTAAGCATCATAAAGCAGCAGCTGAGGATTTACATGTACATGGGTTAGAGGCAATGAGTTCCAGAAATTAATATATCAATTTTACTTTGATGTTTTATATTTAATATCTAATGAATCTTTTAATAATGTCATTCATTTGTGATGATTGATAGTTGACCTTTTTTTAAAAAAAAAGAGTCTCTATTTCTTTTTAAAGACTTTTTTTTGTGTTTACTTAATAAATGTTTATAAACCATGTAAATGTTTAGGAGAAAACGGTGCATAATGTCTTCTTAGAAACAAGTGCTTTCCCATTCTGTGGACTCCAAGACTCTTATATGTTTGATGTTTACATTTCATAGAAGGCTTACATCAAGCTACACATCCAAATGCTTCAATGCCAGGACCAGAACACCAATGTGTCACTTGTAGTGTCCAAGGCCATCAAATGCTGAAGAAATGAATGAGCTTATGAACAGTCTCCTTTTAAAATTCATTTACATTCACACTTGAATAGGTTAAACTTTGTCATAATCAAGCAAAATCTACTATCAAAGAAGCATCCACCTGTTGACTACCATTCTGCACTTTGCCAAGAGCTCCTGAAGCACCTTGGTGTTGATTAGAAATCTGGGGTACTGCTTAATGTAGTCTTACACAGGAAGTATTGAAGAAGGGGAGAATTTATAGATCACACATGCCACTAAAACAGAAAACAGACTATTTGTTCATAGAAGGGTCCACATCAGGAGAGAGAGCGGAGTGAAAGTAGAAAAATAACATCAATGTATTGTAGCAATTTAAAAACATACTAAAGGCTTCATAATGGCATAAGAGCAATGCAGAACCAAGTGAAGGGTTAAAGAGCTCTGGAAATACATGGAAAAAGACACAATTTGTTGGTTACAGAGGATATTCCCACTCTTTCAAAATAAATACAATTTTATATATGCTTTATTCTAATAAATCTGGGTTGCATGCTAACATGAAAGTGTGCCTGAGAGCTCCTACGTTTCACAGTCATCATTCTTCACTGTAGATTTGAAAACTGAAAAGTGTGTATATGGGATGTTGGAGAGTTTCCTCAACACACTGATGAAGTCAGCTATGACTTTCCATTCTGACTCCTGGTTTAACTGCATAAGTGGTCATTTGGTTCTTGGTATCAGTGGATTTAAATTAGGATCTTTGTGTATGCAACTTTGGGGATCATACATGTTGATTAGATTCTGCAGCAAGGAAAGCTATAGGTGATCTGCTTTGTCCCAGCCCTGTCTCATTGCCATACTAAAGCATATCTCTAAAAGCCTCTAAAGAACAGGATGTTATCCAAAAGCCAGATCAGAAGGAAATTATCACATCAAAATTTAGTGAATTAAATTAAACTGACATAGTTAGTGGAGCTATATTTTTATTTAGGTGTGGGACACCTCTTCTAGTGGATGGCTCTTTTTATTGTTTAGGCTGATCTAGGAAATCATATGGTCCATAGTTGTCTGAGCCGCACTCTCCAAACTCTATATCATTGAATGTACATAATATTCTACTCTCCATCCACTTCTGATCAGGCGAATGAAATGTGTGTGTCAGGTCCATGTGCCAACTGAGTAATCTGCACCTCTTGGATTGCACCAGCTGAGTGCTGCCACTAGCTCCCTGTAATCTAGAAAAAGCCAATGTTCATATCCTCAGGAAAATCACTGGTAGGCATGGAATTAATACATCAAGTCCTGATTATAATGAAGAATGCCAATTCTGAAATCTTATCATGAACTAAGGTTCTAACTGTGCCTGTCTTGGAGACCTGAAGAGAGAAAAGATTGTTGATAACTGTAGTTCTGAACCAAGGGAAGTCAGTTAGAGATGAATGTGCTGTCTGATCTTACTGCATATAGAAGGCTACATGATGTCTTTGAGCCTTGTGACCTTGTGTGAATGAGTAGGAAGGACTGTGATTCATGGTGCTCTCTAAAATTGACCTGTCACTGGAAGCAATTTCATATCCTTACACATCTGTCCCCATGTACTGTCTGTAGTCACTACAATGTGAAGCTTCCTGTCTTCCCACTGTTTGCTTTGTTGACTATGCTCTTCATTGATGTCCTTTCTGGACATATAAAGTTTGACTCAGATAGAAGTGATTTTTAATTAAAATGAAACCAGAGATTGTTGTAATCCTTCCATTGTAAACAGGTCAGGGAAAAACATAATTCAGAGAAAATCAATTGAAGCAAACAAAGTAACTCTGCTTTTTACATTTAGATAACACAGATTGTATTTTTCTTTTGAACAATGTGTCTTTAACTGATGTATTCAATATATAGTATTCAATCTATACTAGAAATATAATTTTGAAAGTGAAGTTAGAAGGGTTATATCTAACTCATTAACTCATGGACTATATAAAATATCGATGAAACATGTGGATGCTGTAACTATAGGAATAGCAAGCTGATCTCAACATTGAGTGTACTGCTTGGCCATTTGCTCCATTGGGTCCATTGTAACTATGTTTTGTTGAGTGATGGAGTCTTCTCTCATCATAAATGTAAGGTCTAGACCACAGTAGCCTTTTTAATATGAAATGACATGAGTAGGAAATAGAGTGGAAAGGTGTAAATTCTAATCCCAACAAGAATTTAAGGGTTATACAGTGAAAACTAATTATTGCTTTAGTGTATGTTTTGACCTGAACTTATATTTCTTAAAAATTGTGTATAAAATGATTTTTAATTTGCATCTGAGTGTAACTTCAGAATCACCATCATTTATTACCTCTTGTACTTTCATTCTGGACTTGTTAAAGCTGAACCTTTAGGGTGAATATTTAGGAATTTACATATTTAATAAATGTTCATAAGAGATTCATATTCCGTGTGAATTTTCAAATTACTTTATTCAGTTGGTAAGCTACCAGTGAAGGGCATCCATTGCTTTTCAGCAAGAAGCTTGTAAATTATTTTCTAAATAACTGGATATGGGGTTAAGATATAGAAATGCTGAATGACTTTGTGAATGGAGATGTTCCACATAAGGTCCCCTTTACAAGGAACCAAATACTGGTCATGCTTTCTGCGTCCTAAATGCTGTCATTGGAAGAGGTGAGCCTAGGTCTGTTGTAAGAGTTACCTTTATTTCATACAACAGATGAAAACATCATACAACAACTATTTTGTATAATGATTATGAACTTCTACAACAATTTTTAAAGATGTGTATGAACAATGACTATTTACAGTAATTTTTAAAGACATGTACTTATTTTTATTCATATTTACACACATAGATATAGATTCAGATATAGATATAGGTATAGATATAGATATAGATATAGATAGATATAGAGATGACAAATGTGTGCAGGTGTTTTTGGAGGCCAAAAGAGGCATGGTATTCCCATGGAGCTGGAGTTGCACGTAATGTCAGCTTCCCAACTTGAGAGATGGAAACTGAACATAGGTCTTCTGATATTGTACGAAGCATTCTTAACTGATGAGTCACATCTCCATTCCCCAAAATAGTTTTAAAGGATGAAAACAATAAAATATTTCCCCAATGTCATAGGTTAGGAATCTCATATTAATACATCACTTTTTTTTTAGTGTTTCAATCAAACTCCAACTGATACATTTGTGGCAACAAGACTTTAAATCACAAATTTCAAATTACTTTGTAGTTTTTATTTTAATTGGAAAATTTAAAGTTAAAACATAAATGTTCAACAAAACCATCTGATGTAAATTCTACCAATATACTAATTTTTAATATGCTTTAAAAAATTTTATAGTGCATTTACTTGCTTATATCTACCTTTTTAACATAGTGTATTTTTAAGGCTTTATTGAGTTATAATTGAAATGCAGTAAAATGTTAGGAGGATATTGGCCAGTTCTGACATGGTTAATCATGAACAAAGCTATCAAAACAAGAAGATAGTAACGATGTCAGTCAACCTGCAAAGTTTTATGTGCCGTTGGTAACTCCTCTCTGTGCCCAGTACAACCTTTGTTGCACATCTATATGTTCACACATGTTTAGGTCCTTTTTAATAGGGATTAATATATTGTAACTAGGATTTTACATAAATGTAATTATATAATAATACACACTTTCTTCTATCTGTTTTCCTTCATGAAAGGAAGTCACTTTGATAGTTTTGCATCATAAATCTGTTTTTCTTTTCCAAAGATTGGTCAAAAGACACAGTATTTGTTTAACCCTTTATCTTCTGAAATGTTTAATATACTTTCAGTTTTTAAACTATTTATTGCTATGAAAAATAATAATAAGTATAAACTATTATTATATTGTGCTTGTATATGGTTGTGTGTGTGTGTAATGAGTGTTTATAAGAACAGATACCATGCCATGGCATATATGTGGAGGTTAAAAGACAATAATTTTGAAGTTTGTTTTCTTGTTCATTCTGTGAGAAGGCAGAGTCAATGTCAATAGACATGCTAACTCCAAAAGAGAGAAAAGTCTTGCACAGTCATACCCATGACAGACCACTACAGGCAATTAATGCCTGCTGAGAGAAGAAGAATTAGCCTCTCCCAGGCATGAGACTTCTAACTGGTTATCAAACACAAAATTGTCATCCCTGAATTAGTAGGTACATAAGCAACAAAATTGGGCTCAGAAGATTGTATTTATGTATTTATGCATATATGTAGTAATAATAATGATACTATATGTAATAATGAATATGAAATCATAATAAAGAAAAAGAAGCTATCAATTGAGAGGGTTAGACAAAGGGTATTTGGAAGTTTAAAGGAAGGGAATTGAAAATGTATACAAATTATGAAACAAACAGATTTTAAATGTCAGACTAAAAACTGTTTCAGAGCCCAGTCAGTTCTGAACTGGAACTGGTTTGCATGTCTCCTTCCTGAGGACTAGCTTTCATGGTACCAGGAAGTGCCTCAAATGTTTCATAAGGAAGAATGCATATGGTTATGGTGTTTATGAACCAAAGGCACAAAGGCATAAGCCTAAGGGTATAGTAGTGACACACACAGTTTGGTGGTAACATCTCTCTAGTTAGGCTTAACACCTGATCAACATGAGAGAAATTGTAGCTGATTTTGTAAACCTAGGTAAATGCTCAGGGCTATTGAAGTGATACATCTTAGAGAAGAAACTATAATTGCTACTTTCTAAATTCTACATTTTAAATACTCCTCTGCACACTGAAGAGTGTAGCCCTCACACTGCATCAAGAAAACTTCTCTTAGCAACAGATGGGGACTACAGAAAACTACAACCAATCAAAATTCAGAACTGTCTAACCCAGTCCCAAAAGATGTATCCACAATATCATCCAGCACCTAATGCTCAAGGACTATTGTGGAGGCAGGGATGGGAAGAAAAGGAGAGGAACAAGGAGAGAGTTGTGAGAGAGTGGCTCTCAGGAATGTGAGCAATGTCAGCAACCACACTGATAAAGTCTTTCCAACATGGCTGCCTAAGTAAGAGCTGAACAAGCAAAGACAACAGCAGTAGACATGCTGAAGTGTATGAGGGAAAATCACAGAGCCTCATCTCTACACAAAAAGCTCCAGGCAACTAAGGAATGCTAGGCGCTAGGCGTGGAAAAACAAATCTTTCCCAGGGAAGAGCACACAATTGGTTATCTAATTTCAAATGGTCAGCCTTGAAAATGTACATTCAATAAACATTGGCTGAGCTCATTGTTCTTATACTCTTACACACACACACACACACACACACACACACGACTATAACGATAATTAATAAAAAAGAGGCCACTAATATGAAAATGAATAAGATATGGTGGGATTTGAAGGGAGGAAAGTAAGGAGAAAAAGGATGTACTTCTACACTAACATCAAAAAATAGAGTAAACAATATAAAACATTGTTATCTTGTCTTTTTTTGATAGTTTATTAACATTTCAAATGTTTCTCCTTTCCAGATCTCCCCTTTAGAACCTCCTTATTCCCTTACCCCTCCTCCTGCCTCTATGGGGGTACTCCCCCACCCACCCACAAACCCACTTTCATCTTCCCTCCTTGGCATTCTCCTATACTGGGGGATCTAACACTCTCAGGCCCAAGGGTCTCTCCTCCCCCTGATGGCTAACAAGACCCTCCTCTGCCACATATGTGGCCAGCACCATGGGTCCCTCCATGTGTATTCTTTGGTTGGTGATCCAGTTTCTGGGAGCATTGGGAGGTCAGGCCAGTGGACACTGTTGCTCCCTCCATGGGACTGCCAACTCCCTCAGCTCCTTCAGTCCCTTCCCCAACTCCTCCATCTGGGACCTCACGCTCAACCCAAAGGATGCTGTGAAGTAACTCTAGGGTATTTCGAACTTTTGGGCTAATAACAACTTATCAGTGAGTACATACTATGTTCATTCTTCTGTGACTGAGTTACCTCACTCAGGATGATATTTACAAGTTCCTTCCATCTGCCTAAGAATTTCATGAAGTCGTTGTTTTTAATAGCTGAGCAGTATTCCATTGTGTAAATGTACCACATTTTCTGTATCCATTCCTCTGTTGAGGGACATCTGTTTTTTTCTTCAATTTCTGGCTATTATAAATATAGCTGTTATGAACATAGTAGAACATGTGTCTTTATTACATGTTGAAGCATCTTCTGGGCATATGCCCAAGAGTGGAATAGCTGAGTCCTCAGGTAGTATTATGTTCATTTTTCTGAGGGTCCACCAAACTGATTTCCAAAGAGGTTGTATCAGCTTGTATTCTCACCAGCGATGGAGGAGTGTTCCTCTTTCTCCACATCCATGCCCACATCTGCTGTCACCTAAGTTTTTTATCTTAGCCATTCTGACTGGTGTGAAGTGGAATCTCAGGGTTGTTTTGATTTGCATTTCCCTGCTGACTAAGGATGTTGAATATTTCTTTATGTGATTCTCAGCCATTCGAGTTTGCTCAGTTGAGAATTCTCTGTTTAGCTCTCTTCTCCATTTTTTGGTAAGATTATTTGGATCTCTGGAGTCTAGCTTCTTGAGTTCTTTGTATATATTGGATATTAACCCTCTATCAGACTTAGGATTAGTAAAGATTTTTCCCAATATGTAGGTTGCCATTTTGTCCTATTTACAGTGTCCTTTGCCTTATATAAGCTTTGTAATTTCATGAGGTCCCATTTGTTGATTCTTGATCTTAGAGCATAAGCCATTGGTGTTCTGTTCAGGAACGTTTTCCCTGTGCCCATGTGTTCGAGACTTTCCCCCACTTTCTATTCTATTAGATTCAGTGTATATGGTTTTATGTGGAGGTCCTTGATCCACTTGGAAGTGAGATTTGCACAGGGAGATAGGAATGGATCAATTAGCAATCTTCTACATGTAGACTGCCAGGTGAACCAGCACCATTTTTTGAAAATGCTGTCTTTTTTCCACTGGATGGTTTTAGCTCCTTTGTCAAAGATCAAGTGACCGAAAGTGTGTTCATTTTTGGGTCTTTGATTCTATTCCATTGATGTACCTGCCTGTTGCAGTACCAATACCATGCAGTTTTTATCACTTCTGCTCTGTATTACAGCTTGAAGTCAGGGAGGCTGATTCCCCCAGAAGACCTTTTATTGTTGAGAATAGTTTTTGCTATCCTGGGTTTTTTGTTATTCCATATGAATTTGAGAACTGCTCTTTCTAAGTCTATGAAGAATTGAGTTGGAATTTTGATGGGGATTGCAGTGAATCTGTAGATTGCTTTCTGCAAGATGGCCATTTTAACTATATTAGTCCCGCCAATCCATGAGCGTGGGAGATCTTTCCATCTTCTGAGGTCTTCTTTGATTTCTTTCTTCAGAGACTTGAAGTTCTTTTCATACAGATCTTTCACTTGTTTGGTTAGAGTCACACCAAGATATTTTATATTGTTTGTGACAATTGTGAAGGGTGTCATTTGCCTAATTTCTTTCTCAGCCTGTTTTTCCTTCGAGTACAGGAAGGCTACTTATTTGCTTGAGTTTATTTTGAGTTTGTCCACTTTACTGAAGTTGTTTATCAGATGTAGAAGTTCTCTGGTGGAGTTTTTCGAGTCACTTAAGTATACCATCATACCATCTACAAATAGTGATAGTTTGATTTCTTCCTTTCCAATTTGTATTGCCTAGACATCCTTTTATTGTCTAATTGCTCTAGCCAGAACTTCAAGTACTATATTGAATAGATAGGGAGAAAGAGGGCAGCCTTGACTATTCCCTCAATTCAGTGGGATTGCTTCGAGTTTCGCTCCATTTAGTTTGATGTTGGCCACTGGTTTGCTGTATATTGCTTTTACTATGTTTAGGTATGCTCCTTGAATTTCTGATCTTTCTAAGACTTTTATCATGAAGGGACGTTGAATTTTGTCAAATGCTCTTTCAGCATCTAATGAAATGACCATTTTTTTTTTCTTTGAGTTTGTTTATGTAGTGGATTACATTGATGGGTTTTCAGTTATTGAATCATCCCTGCATCCCTGGGATGAAGCCTACTTGATCATGGTGAATGATCATTTTGATGTGTTCTTGGATTCAATTTGAAAGAATTTTATTGAGTATTTTTGCTTCAATATTCATAAGGGAAATTGGTCTGTAGTTTTCTTTTATTGTTGGGTCTTTGTGAGGTTTTGCTATCAGCATAACTGTGGCTTCATAGAATGAATTGGGTAGTGTTCCTTCTGTTTCTATTTTGTGGAATACTTTGAAGAGTATTGGTGTTAGGTCTTCTTTGAAGGTCTGAAGGAATTCTGCACTGAATCCATCTGGTCCTGGGCTATTTTTTTTTTTTTTTTGGTTGGGAGACTTTTAATGACTGCTTCTATTTCTTTAGGGGTTATGGGACTGTTTAAATGGTTTATCTGATCCTGACTTAACTTTGGTATTTGGTATCTGTCTAGAAACTTGTCCATTTCATCCAGATTTTCCAATTTGGTTGATTATAGGCTTTTGTAACAGGATCTGATGATTTTTTTAATTTCCTCAGAATCTGTTGTTATATCTACCTTTTCATTTTTAATTTTTTTGATTTGGATTCTGGCTCTGTGCCCTCTGGTTAGTCTGGCTAAGGGTTTACCTATCTTGTTGATTTTCTCAAAGAACCAGCTCCTGGTTTTGTTGATTCTTTGTATAGTTTTCTTAGTTTCTACTTGGTTGATTTCAGCCCCTAATTTGATTATTTCCTGCCTTCTACTCCTCTTGGGTGTATTAGCTTGTTTTTGTTCTAGAGCTTTCAGGTGTGCTGTTAAGCTATTAGTACATGCTCTTTCCACTTTCTTTTTGGAGGCATTCAAACCTATGAGTTTTCCTCTTAACACTGCTTTCATTCTGTCCCATAGATTTGGGTATGGTGTACTTTCATTTTCATTAAATTCTTGGAAGTCTTTAATTTCTTTCTTTATTTCTTCCTTGACCAAGTTATCATTGAGCAGACCATTGTTCAGCTTCCATGTGTATGTGGGATTTCTGTTGTTGTTGTTGCCATTAAAGATCAGCCTATTCCTTAGTGATCTGATAGGAAACATGGAATTATTACAATCTTCTTATGTCTGTTGAGGTTTGTTTTGTGACCAATTATATGATCAATTTTGGAGAAGGTACCATGAGGTGCTGAGAAGAAGATATATTCTTTTGACTTAAGATGAAATATTTTATAGATATCTGTTAAATCTACTTGGTTCATAGCATCTGTTAGTTTCACTGTGTCTCTGTTTAGTTTGTGTTTCCAAGATTTGTCCATTGATGACAGTGCGGTGTTGAATTCTCCCACAATTATTGTGTGAGGTGCAATACATGCTTTGAGCTTTAGTAAAGTTTCTTTATGAATGTGGGTGTCCTTGCATTTAGAGCTCAGATGTTCAGAATTGAGAGTTCTTCTTGGTAGATTTTTCCTTTGATGTGCATGAAGTGTCCTTCCCTATCTTTTTTGATGACCTTTGGTTGAAAGTCAATTTTATCTGATATCAGATTGGCTCCTACAGCCTGTTTCTTGGGACCATTTGCCTGCAAAATGGTTTTCCATTTCCTTTACTGTGAGGTAGTGTTTGTCTCTAACATGGAGGTACATTTCCTGGATGCAGCAAAATGCTGGGTCCTGTTTTTAGATCTAGTCCATCAGTCTATGTCTTTTATTGTGGAATTGAGTCCATTGATGTTAAGAGATATTAAAGAATAGAGATTGTTGCTTCCTGTTAATTTCGATGTTATTTTCTAAGTTTGTGTGGCTATCTTCTTTTGAGTTTGTTGAAAGATTACTTTCTTGCTTTTTCTTGGGTTTAGTTTCCCTCCTTGAGTTGGTGTTTTCCATGTATTATTCTTTGTAGGGCTGGGTTTGTGGAAACATACTGTGCAAATTTGGATTTGTCATAGAATGTTTTGGTTTCACCATCTATGATAATTGAGAATTTTTCTGGGTATAGCAGCCTGGGCTGGCATTTGTGTTCTCATAGAGTCTGTATGAGATTTGCCCAGGATCTTCTAGCTTTCGTACTCTCTGGTGAGAAATCTGGTGTAATTCTGCTAGGTCTGCCTTTATATGTTACTTGCCCCTTTTCCCTGACTGCTTTTAATATTCTTTCCTTATTTTGTATATTTGGTGTTTTGACTATAATGTGATGGGAGGAATTTTCTGTCCCAGTCCATTTGGAGTTCTGTAGGCTTCTTGTATATTTACGTTCATCTCTTTCTTTAGGTTAGGGAAGGTTTCTTCTATAATATTTTTGAAGACATTTACTGGTCCTTTATGTTGGGAATCGTCACTCTCTTCTATACCTATTATCCTCAGGTTCTGTCTTCTCGTTGTTTCCTGGATATCCTGGATGTTTGAGGTTAGGAGCTTTTTGAATTTTTTGTTTTCTTTGACTGTTGTGTCCATGTTTTCTATGGTATCTTCTGCACCTGAGATTCTCTCTTCCATCTCTTGTATTCTGTTGGTGATGCTTGCATCTATGACTCCTGATTACTTTCCTAGGTTTTCTAACTCTAAGGTTGTCTCCCTTTGTGATTTCTTTATTGTTTTTATTTCTGTTTTTGTTCCTGGATGGTGTTGTTAATTTCCTACATCTGTTTGATTGTGTTTTCCTGTAGTTCTTTAAGGGATTTTTGTGTTTCCTGTTTAAGGTCTTCTAGTTGTTTACCTGTGTTCTCTTGTATTTCTTTAAGAGAGTTATTTATTTCCTTCTTAAAATCTTCTATCATCCTCTTGAGATGTGACTTTAATTCTGACTCTTCCTTTTCTGGTGTGTTGGGGTATCCAGGGCTTGTTGTGGTGGGAGAGCTGTGTTCTGATGATGCCAAGTAGCCTTGGTTTCTGTTCCTTGTGTTCTTGCCCTTGCCTTTCACCATCTGGTTATCTCTGGTGTTAGCTGGTCTTACTCTCTATGACTGTGGCTTGTCTTTCTTACAAGCCTAGATGTCAATACTCCTTGAAGACTAGCTCTCTCTGAGAGGAATTTGGGGTTGGAGATCTGTGGTGCAGGGTCAGCTCTGTGGTGCAGATAGAAACAAGAAGGATCTAATCCCCAGCTGTCCCTTGTTTCCTGTGTCCTGGTGGCTCTGCAAGGGTCCCTCTTGGTCCAGTGAATTTGGAAATAAGTGATGGTCTTGCCTGTGCTTGAAGGTGTGTAGGTACTCCTGGTATACCAGCTCTCTCCTGGCACTATTTGAGTATGGAGCCCTGTGTCACAGGATCTGCTCTCCAGCCACTGAAAGAAACCCAAAGCCTGCTCCCCAGTCCCTTTGTCCTGGGTATTCCAGGTGGGTCCCTCTGAGCAGACAGGCTTGCCCATACTCCTGGGAGGCTATCTTTCTCCCTTTGCTATTTGGCTATGGAGCCCTGGTGGCCCAGGCAGTGGTCTCCTGCCACAGATGCAAACCAGAAGGCTCCTTCCTCCAGGCAGTTCCCCAGTCCCTGTGTCCTAAGGATTCTGGGCTAGTCCCACTGAGCAGTGTTAATCCTCTTACCTCCTCTCAGGGGCTTTTCTACATTCCTGGGAGGCTAGCTTTCTCCCAGAGCTATTTGGCTCTGGAGCCCTCGTGGCCCAGGCAGAAGTGTCCTGCCATAGATGGAACTATCTTGTCTTTTAAAAACTTTTAACAAGTAATATGCCTCTAGAAAATCATTATTTTTTATTTTTTTTATATTATATGCAGTTTGGTTCAAATAACAAATGACTTATTTGGAATGCTATCTTTATACACAAAGTAGGATTCATGGTAAATGCTATGCATGACCTGCAGGGCAGTGGATCCTGAAAGGAAGCCTAGTAAGATTGAACTAAGGCTAGACCCAGAAGGAGGTAGGACCTTCACCTGTTCCTAACTGCTGTCACATAACTGCGCTCCCCCATAGAGCGATTTGTAGCCATCAGTCACACAGCAGCTATGCCCTAAGCTCTTCCACATGTAGATGCTGCATCCCCAACAAGCAAATAGGAAACACCTACTGTCAAACCCTAACCCAACCCAAAACTGTATGTATGATCCCATCTAGAAGGAATGAAGGCATGTGAGATTTTCTCCTTCATCTGAGAGCATCTGTCTATCATAAGGGCTGTAACACTACCAGAGAAGGGAACTGCTGTCCTGAAACTTTCACCACCAAAAGCTCCCTTGCACTCCCCTAGATGGCTAGCCAGCCTTCCAAGTCAGTGGTGTCTCTGAGCAACAAACAACAGCAACAGCAGAGTTGACAGTGGAAGCTGGCAGCTGGCAGCTGGCAGCAGCAGCAGCAGCAGCAGCAGCAGCAGCAGCAGCAGCAGCAGCAGCAGCAACAACAGCAATTCCCCCTCCCTGCTCTCACCCTATCCCTCTTGCTTGAATCCTCCCACCTGACCTTGCCAGAAATCTCTGCTGATAGCCTCTTGTACACCAGCCTACAACTACAGAACAGTAGCAAAAGTGCAAAACCTTTACAGTGACTTAGGCTGTATCAAAACTGCACTGTGGGTTTATCAAAGCAGAAGAGTAGGATGATGGATGCACTATCTTTTGGAGTACAGCCTCTTTGCTTCCATGTCATTGGAGAGAGAGAGAGAGTTTCCGGAGGATGTTTTCCAGTCTTGAAGTATTTGGCAAGTGCTGAGAGCTAGGCAAGAGTGTGTGGGTCATGCTGCTTTTGTTGCTAAACTTGTCCATCACCCACACCTTTTTAAGAAACACTCTTGTTATTACCTCCAGTTACCCATAGCCCCAGGTCACAAACCTAAAAATGTCAAAATCATGGAAAAGGTGTGTGGAGATTACAGATTGCATATGAACTGTGATGGGAACAAATGGAGGGAGTGGAATGTTTCCTACTACTGTTATGAAAACATAATTTTGCAACATAAATTATGTCTGAATGTGATTTTAAAAATTTAATTATATATATATATATATATTCAGCTTCAGTTTCTGCACATAAAATTTTCAGCCAAAATAGCATTTCATTAAGATTGATGTGTAATGGGAAATGTTCTTATATTTCTTTAACTGAAAAATTCAGTTTATAAAACAGTATCTGGAGTTACAAGAGTGTCTGAAGTTAACAAAGAAAACTATGCATATTACAGCACTAGAAAGAAATTAAATTATTTTAAAATTTCCACCACAGGATGGGGTTATTTAAGTAAGTTTTTAAAAATTAATTCAGTTTGAGATGATCATGTTCAAAGTAATTATGAGGAATATGCAAAGAAATCATATCTTCTACCAATTTCCAGAAATGATAAGGTCTTCTGGGGCTAGATTATGATGGGGTCATGTTAAGATCAATCCATTATAAGTTGGAAATACTGTAAGCAGAACACGCATTAAATATGCCTTACGTAGGAAACATCAGAGTGCAGGATAAAGGTATTCACTCTGATGAGAATTGGCTATTACTCCCCCTGATTATGTGGCTGACTGGCAGTCTTGGCTCTGTGCTGCTGCACAGCACCTTCAGAGCATTCTACTTCATGTCTAGTGAGAGATAAAGATGAGGATCCAAATCATGATTCATGGCTCCCACTAAAATACATCTTGTTTTCCTATCACTGTAAGTTGAAAAGTCATGAAGTCGGACTACTGCAAGGTTTGAGACCGTCTGTGGTACCACACTCCAACAGGTCCCTCAAGTTTAGGAAGTTAAACTATTGGAGTGTTTCCAGTCTACTGCATTCCCCATTCTTGTCATCTTTCTTCCTCATCTGTCTGCATTTTTGATTCTGAACCACCTCTATCTGTTTTTTCTTTCTGTCATTTGGCCGTTTAAGGCATGGTATATAAATAAAATCACACAGCAGAATATGTTGGAATTTTTCTTTTCCATTTAGCATAATCCCCTGCCGATTCATCCAATTGCTTTGTATATCAATATGTCAAGAATGTGAATGATCTTTAAGATTGATTCTTTGTGTTTTCCTGGTACTTAAAACATTTTAATAATGACTATATTCTTTTATAATCATATACATAGTAATATCACATTAGGAAGTATTGCAAATTGAGTACCCATTGGTTTGTAAAAACACGCTAATCAATTTTTTTTCCTTAATGGTAATCTGTGATGTACTTGTTAACAAAATACTGTTGCTATGTGCTAATGATCACAGAAAAAAATAAAAACACAGAACACACACACACATGCATGCCTATTAAAATGTAAAACACTGTATTGGAAAGAGCCAGGTACATCACTTATTTGAATTGCTCAACCCATCCTGGGACCTGAGAAATCCAAAGGGTTTGTTTCCTCAGCATCCCTGCATTGTTATTTAATGTCCCGCTGTGCCTTCTCATGGTTGAATCTGGGAAATAATTCTGTTCTAAGATACCAAAGATGAATTCCTGAGGTTGAACAAAAGGATTCACTTGTCTCATGAGAAATTCATTCTTGTTAAGAACTGAAATCCCACTTCCCCTCAGTAATAGAGCAGCCATGAATCACAGCTTCTCCTGGTTCGACCATAATCTAACACACCGTGCCTCAGACAACTTGATTTGTCAAGAGACCATCTCTGCAAGGTTGCCAATAATATTGATGCCCATTGAAGAGGAAATAATTGAGCCCTGGGTGAGCTAATTTCATTTTTTAACAGCTTGTGGTGCATAGTGTAAAATACAAAATGGAGAAGATGCTGAGAATCTTTGCTCTGTCCAAACCAAGAACAAGGCTTTGACTTTTCTTTTGAGTGGTAAAGAATACTTAGAGATTCAAAACACTGTCCTTTGAAACACCCCACATGATGTTTGTTTCTGCACATTAAGCACTACCAAGCTTTCTCCAGGTAAGACATTTTCTTTGAGATTAACTTCAGGGAGCCTCAGTGCTTCCATGTGTTATCAGCTTCTATTATGGCTTGAGGACAGAAAAATTGATTCTAAGTTCACTCTACCACTTGCTGTGAACAGTTAGTAGCAAAGGTATTTGTCGATTCGGATAATTTCTCAGAAGCTTGTTATTTGCCAGGGAATACACTTTTTTAACCCAGAAAATGGGAGGAGAGGAAGCCAAATCATCCACATTTTAAGAACTTTAAATTGACACCAATAAATAGCAACTTAATGGCAATCTCAATTCTTATACTATTGAAGTGAGCTCTGAAGCTGCATGAGGTAAGTGTTCTACACAAAAATATAACACCCCTCCCTCAGAATTGTCTCCTTGAGGCTTTATTCACCTTTAATGTCCAAACATAACTTTTTAGAACACAGGAATAAATTCAGTGTGCACCTTCCACATTCTGATTGAAAACATTGTATTAATTGAGGGATAAAGAGTATTTTTTTTTAGTTAATTTAAAATTGAAAAGTTAATTTGTTGTTTCTTTTTGGTGTGTGCTTGCAAGATGAATATTCACATGTGTGTACATGTGTGTATGGGTGAGCCTTTCCATGTCCATTCAGGTGTCCTGCTCTATTTATTTTTTGCCTCATCGTCTTGAGACAGGTTTTCCCACTGAACCTCGAGCTGTTATTTATTTTATTTTATTTTTTCAGATAGATTGGATGGGCAGTAAACCCCAGCAATCTTCCCATCTTTGCCCCAACCATTGCTGGAATTATAGTCAAAACTGGCATGTATATAAGTGCTTGGACCTAAACTGAAACCCTTGTGCTTGTATAGAAAATGCTCTTACCCTCTGAGCTATCTCTCAAGCCCAGCCCAGTTTATTTTAAGAGACTCTGCTAAGCTGTAACCCAGCTAGTACAGCACATGTGATCAGTGCTCAGTGTTTCTCTGAATCTCTGGGGTCTTCCTGCATAGTGATGATTGGGCTACACATCTCCCAGAAGTTGTGTTTAATCAGGAAGGAGACTTGTCTTCTGAAGTAAAGTTGTACCATTTACATTCCATAGAACCAAAAGCATTGAATAGAACTGACTTCAATTTACCATCTACTATTCTATTCAGATAAATGTTCTGTCCATACAATCCATTTTCAGGTTCCAGAATGACTAGGAGTATCTGCAACAGGGCTAGTAAGCTGAACCAAGTAGATCCAATTGCCTCCTTGAGAAAAAAAATACAGTGAACTCAGTTTAGAGTTCCCATTTTCCACGGCTGACTATTTTATTTTCCAAACATTCGGTGTCTAGATATCACCTGGATTCCCAGAGCTTTGGTGTCATGAGATTCTCTCCATCCAAAAAGAAATCCTATCTCCCAATATGCTAACATATGCCTTTCTTTTAATTAGCTTCAGCTGTCAGACTGATATAGGTCAGAATTATCTGAAGGTATCTCAGTCGGGATATTGTTTTGATATGCTTGGTCTGCAGGCACTATATAAGACAGTTTCTTGTTTGGTGATGGATTGGGAGGGGAATGCCACTGTGGGAGGTGCCATGCATGGATCGGGTAGTGATGAGTTGTAAAAATAGAAAAAAGAGTAGCTGAGCCCTAGCTAGGAAGCAGAATCCCAAGATTTCTGCCCTGATTTCCCTAAGGATGTCACTTGGAAATAGAAGCTAAAGTAAACCCTTTCCCCTCCAAGTTGCCTTTGGTCCTGGGATTCACCACAGCAGCAGAGAACCAGGATAGGATGTTATCTCTTTAGTGTTTTGTTTTTCCTCTGTGGCCATTTGACAGAAGTTTCTTTCTATGTGTCACCTGACTTAATAAACAATTTCAGTTTCTCCTTAATTTGTTTTTTCCTTTTCTTTTCTTTCCTTAATTTGTTTATTTACTTTACTTGCATACCTAACACGGCCCTTCCTGCTCCTTCTGTGCCCTCACATAGACCCCTCCTCTAGGCTCCCCAGTCCCCAGCCCCTTCTCCTTTGAGAAGAGAGAGGCTTCTCTGGGTATCATCCCACCCTGGCACATCAAGTCAATACAGGGCTAGGCTAATCCTTTCCCACTAAGGCCAATCTACAGGTAGGTAACAGATTTAGAGAGAACTCCCAGCTCCTGTTGTTGAGGGACCTGCATGAAGATCAAACTACATGTATGCTACATATGTGTCAGAGGCCTAGGTCCAGCTCATGCTTGCGCTTTGGTTGGTGGTTCAGTCTCTGGGAGCGCTCAACAGTCCAGATTAGTTGACTCTGTTGGTCTTCTTGTGGAGTCCCTATCCCCTTCAGGTCTCTCAATCTTGCTCCAACATTTGCAAAAAGGCTTCCTAAGTTCCATCTAATGTTTGGTTGTGGATATTTGAATCAGTTTTCATCAGCTGCTGGGTGAAGCTCTCTGAAGACAGTTATGCTAGGCTCCTGTCTTCAAGTATAACAGAGTATCATTAATAGTGTCAGGGATTAGTTCTTACCCATAGAATGGGTATCAATTTAGACCCGTCATTGGTTGGCCATTCCCTTAGTCTCTGCTCCATTTTTGTCCCTACACACCTTCTGGGCAGTATATTCTGCTTCAAAGATTTGTGGGTGAATAGGTGCCCTTATCTCTTCACTGAGAGTCTTACCTGACTGCAGGATATGACTACTTCAGGCTCCATATCCCCAACTACTAGGAGTATCAGCTAAATTCACCCCCATACACTCCCTGGAGCCTCCCTTTGTCCCAGTTTTCTGACAAGTCCTAAAGATGGCCCCCTACCCTGCCTAGTTCTGATTCCCTATATCTTTCCCTTGCTCTCCCTACATCTGATCCCCTTTGCCCAGTTCCCCTCACCATTCCTCCTCCCCCCCCAGGTCCCTACCTTCATCTGCTCCTGATGTTTATTTGATTTCCCTTTCTGAGTAAGATTCAAGCATCCTCTTTGGACTCTCCATATTGTTTGGCATCTTTGAGTCTGTGGATTATAATATGGTTATCCTCTACTTTATGGCTTATACTCACTTATAAGTGAGTACATACCACAACATGTCCTGTTGAGCCTGAACTACCTCACTATGAATGGTATTTTCTAGTTTCATCCATTTACCTGCCAAATTCATGATGTCCTCGTTTTTAATAGCTGAATAGTATTCCTCTGTGTAAATGAACCTCATTTTCCTTATTCATTCTTCAGTTGAGGGACAACTAGGTTGTTTCCAGTTCTGGTTATTACAAATCAAGCTGCTATGATCACAGTGGAACAAGTGTCCTTGTGGGATCATAAAGCATCTTTTGGTTATATGCCCAGGAGTGGTTTGCTTTCATTCTAAAATATCATAATCATAAATACAAACCCAAACTGTCCAGATCATAAAAAGTTAGGAAATATTAACAGTTCTGAATGTTAACTCTGAATAACTTTATTTCATGTATTCATTTTTATTACTTCAGTGACATATTTGTTGACTATTTGTACTCTAAAAACATTTAAAATCAGACAGTATAGTCTTAAAATTTCATCATCATATTCAAAAATTATTTTGGTTATTCTAGATACTTTTAATTGTACCAAGAAAATTAATCAACTTATATTTCAAAAATTTCAAAATTTCAAAAAAATCAAAAATTTCTCTGGGGATTTTGATTGGTACTACACTAAGTCTACAAATCACTCTGGAGAAGGTTATGTGTGCATGTGTGAGTGTGCGTGTGCATGTGTGTGTGTGTGTGCACACGCGTGTGTATATATGTGTGTCTATGTGTGATCAATTTCTGAACCAATTATCAGAATTTTGACTCCCATATTTTTATAGTCTAAAAGCAAATTATCTTATCAAATATATTCCAGATTATTATGTATCTAAAGATTTAAATTAGGGTTACAATGAGGTATCACTACATACCTACCCAAGGTGCTTTAGTAAAAAACACATAAGCCTACAAGATGCTTATAAGGCTACAGAGAAAATTGATTGCTCACACAGTGCTGGGACACAACTGTGTGGTTTCTAATAGCATGTCCCAGATTGTATGCCTGTGTGTTTATCCAAATTTAAAATCCAAACGAAAACTTATGCTACTAAACTTAGTTAAAAATTATTTATTATATTTTTAGAATGTTATGGGAGAGTGAAAAGAGATATGAAGTGTAAGAGAAGAAATATGATTAGCTGCGAGCATTCACCTCTGTATCTGTCAGGCTCTGGCAGAGTCTCTCAGGAGATAGCTATATCAGGCTCCTGTCAGCATGTACTTCTTGGCATCAGCAATAGTGTCAGAGTTTACTGTCTGCAGATGGGATGGATCCCCAGCTAGGGCAGTCTCTGGAAGGCCTTTCCTTCAGTCTCTGCTCCATACTTTGTCTCCATATTTGCTCCCTTCAGTATTTTGTCCTCCCATCTAAGAAGGACAAAAGCAACCACACTTTTGTCTTCCTTGTTTTTGAGCTTCATGTGGTCTATGAATTGTATCTTGGGTATTCCAAGCTTTTAGAATAATATCCACTTATCAGTGAGTGCATACCATGTGTGTTCTTTTGTGATTGGGTTACCTCACTCAGGATATTTTCTAGTTCTATCCATTTGCCTAAGAATTTCATGAAGTCATTGTTTTTAATAGCTGAATAGTACTCCATTGTATAAATGTACCACATTTTTTGTATCCATTTCTCTGTTGAAGGACATCTGGGTTCTTTCCAGTTTCTGGCTATTAGAAATAAGGCTGGTAAGAACATAGTGGAGCATGTGTCCTTGTTATATGTTGGAGCATCCCAGGAGTGGTATAGCTGGGTCCTCAGGTAAGAACTGAAGGACCTGAAGGGGTTTGCAACCCCATAGGAAGAACAATAACAACCAAACAAAGCTCCCAGGGCCTAAACTACCAATCAAGGAGTGCACATGGTGGGATCTATGGCTCCAGCCACATATGTTACAGAAAGGATGACCTTGTTAGGCATCAATGGGAGAAGAAGCCCTTAGTCCTGTGAAGGCTCTATTCCCCAGTGTAGGGGAATGTGAGGGTGGGGAGGCGGGATTGGGTGTGTGGGGGCACACCCTCATAGAAGCAGGGGTAGGGGAATGTGATAAGGGGTTTCTAGGAGGAAAATTGGGAAAAGGGATAACATTTGAAATGTATATAAGAAAATATCCGATAAAAAATGTCTAGAAAAAAATAAAAATTAAAAAAAGAGAAGAAACATGAAAAAACATTTTAGATTCTAAAATTAAAATATTACTTTATAAACTACATTGTACAAGATTGTTCCAGCTGCTATCCTCTAGACTTTTCTACATTTTTTAAATTAAATTTTATAATATTAGGCATATTATAAAAGATTTAATGCTTTCTATTTTGGTAAGACTAAAGTGCTTTTGCTTTTTCCTTTTCTCTCTTAAGAATTATACATATAAACAATTTAGTGTGGGATTTATTTGTGTAAAGTCATGTCCTGAGCTGTGAAGTAAACATATCACACATGAGATATTAAAAAGTATATTCCAAGCATATCGGATATATCTGATACTAAACATATATCTAATTAATATATTTATTGATGTCATATATTTCAGATAAATGTAATTTTTTTTAAAGTAGTGCTTATACAATCTCCGAATGATATCCACTTGCAAATGAAAATATAGTTTTCTCTAATGGAGTCTCACTGGGGGAACAAACTACTCTTAAGTGTAGGCTATGTGCCCAGCAGTAGATGACCAACAAAACATAATATACTCAATGATTCTTTGAAGGTTTATTGTCTCAGAATTCCATGTCATGGATATTCCTTTGTAAAAAGTTTTATCTTATTAATTATTATTTTCATTTCATGTTACATATTTCTCCTTCATTCTTTTTACCCTACAGATCCCTTGTGTACACACATACACACACACACACACACACACACACACACACACACAAACATGTCTTCCTGTTTGTTTGTTTTGTCCATATGTTAGATTTTGTTTTATCATATTATATGTTATGTTAGTACATTATTATCCCATAGAAGTCTAATTTTTTAAATGAGAGACAGAAAAGGGTCAATCTGGATGGGAAGGGAGGTGGGGAGGAACTGGGATGCAAAATCATAATCTGGGTATAATATGTGAGAAAAAAAATCTATTTTCAATAATGGAAAATAAAATAAAAGTACTGCTTTGCATTTGTTGAATAGATACAAATATTTAGGACTAGGAAATAAAGCTAAATAAAATAATAGAAAGTAAAATGAAGTAAGGAATGACAAGAAATGACTAATGAATGAGGAATGACAACAGTACCAGAAAAACACATTAGTATTAAGTGAGAGACAGAGATTGAGATGGGGCTGCATTCTGTATCTCTTTTCTTTATCTTCCATTATACTTATCTCTTCAACTATGTTACTGAATCATATACTAGGCAGAGAAAAGCACAGAAATTATACATAAGTAATCAGGCCAGTGATTTTCAGCAGGTGAGGCAAGCTGCAGAACTGCCAGATGCAGAGCTATAACTGTATCAGAGTTCAGCAGCTGTATTATGCCCTCTCAGTCACCAAGCACTCCATGAGACAAAACCACAACCCTAATCCCAGTGAAGAGATTTGGAAACCTTGCTCTAGATCTTTATGCAGTCAGAATTAAATTACAGGCAAAATAAGGTCCAGTCATCCTTCTTACTATCTGCATTCCCCAAGCTCTCCCAAGCACTTTCCGTTCAGGCTTTGAAATTAGAAGCTCTGAGGTCATCTTTCTTCCTCTTCTGAGTCCCTATTTTATTTGCCATCAAATTCTGGTTTTAGCTATCAACAGGTTGTCTGGATTCTCCCTTGGTTCTTCACTGCTTTTAGAACTGATTTATGATGCATGTATCGTGTGTGTGTGTGTGTGATTTATGACAACCATCATTCTCTACTACCCCTCCCCCATTACTTACTTTCTCCCTCCTGCTTTCCAGGTGATCCTTCTCAGATACAATCTGGTCATCAGTTGCTCAAGTGTTGAAGAATAGTCATGTTTTGTTTAGCTTCAAAAGGAAACAAGAAATGCTCAGTCATTTTAGGTTTCTATACAAATCCTTTAAAGATCTGCCTCTAGCACAGTTTCATGTTGCTCTACTTAAAAGTCTCATTGTATGTTGACAGTTAACTCTCTCCCAAACATTGTGCACATACTTCTAAATATTTCTGTTTGATTTGTTTTCTTCTATGATGCCTTTTTACCTCTTTGCTGGCCTTATTAGGAGTCTTTGCAAGAACGAAAATAAAATTAGCATCTTGATTCTCCTCGCACCCTCCAACAGAGACACACTGGTGCTGTGTGTGACAACAAAGGTCTTAGGTATTTCTTTGTGACATTTGTAGCACAATGTGCCACTGTTTCTTGACATGCCACTTTGCCTCCCAGATTCACTTATTTGTTTGATACTCTTCCTGCACCTAGAATAAAGAGCAAACAAGAAATAGTTGTTCTTCATAAGTTAATGAACAATATGTATAACAAGAGCAAACAAAACTGTGATTATATTCTCCTAAATGCCTCAAGGACAGAAAGAATATTTTCTCACACAATGCAGTGACACAAGATTTGGTTTTAAGAGGGGGCAGATTGTGGGCAGGTTAAAAAAATGCCAAAACTTGTTCCTTTATTACACACAAACAATGGTGTTTCTTTGGAGGGGGTATACTTCCTGAAGTTCAAATGCAACTCAGAGACTCTTCTTCAAAAAAATTTTCAACAACATAGCCAAACCCGCACCTTTAAGGCCCTGAGATTCTAAGAGCATTTTAATGTAATAAACTGGAATCACTAATCACCAGGACACTGGGGCTCCAATTCCCACCACTTATAGTCTGTTAGAGTGTGCGTTTGTTCAATTCTTTACATGTTTATTTTTCTCAATATGGGTTGCATAACATATGATTTAAAAGTGGATCAAATGATAATGGAGTAAAAACAATGTTTATAAAGTTTCTATCACAACATTAAATTGAAATCTTAGTGTCTTGGAGATTTTTGTTTCTCCTCAGTACATTTAGGATAATTTTTTCTGTCACTATTAATGGCATGTTTCAGGAAGCTGGGAGAAGGGAGGAGGGGACATGGTGATGTGTGCATTGACTCTATAGCAGTTGAGGAGGAAACTGTGACATCTTCCAAGGCTGAGCTTGATCATAAATTCTGCCATATGCAGTATATTCTGCTGACTTCTGACATTGTCTGGAGGTCAAAATGGCCTGGATTGCTGACATGGGCATGATAAATACCGTGTTTCTCAGTCAAAGCTACTAGCTCACTTCACCTCATTTTGTTCAGATTCAGAGAAACAGTCCTTCCATCTGATTTGTGCTTAGAAGGGATACAGAGAAATGAATGTCTGAAAACAAAGCCACATGCTACGTCAGCAAGTTTTGAAGCTATTCAGTTTGTACATGAATGAGGCCGTTACTGCCTACGTGGTGTCTCTTCCTTTCTTTCAGAAACAATGTAGGAATGTATAATTCAGAAAAGCCTCAACACTGTGAGGATGTAGACACCATACAGCCATGAACTGAAAGTCATTCAGCTGCTAAGTGCATCCCTTGCCACTACACGTTTCTCTATGTATAGTACTACATGTATTATATATGTTTTTAGTAGTTTAATGTGTGATGGATACAGTGTTATATACTAGAGAATCAGTGGTGAACAATACAGATGATGTCAGTGTTTGTGTCTACTATAACTAATAGACCACTACCTTGAGCAAAACTTTGCTTGTACAGCTAATGAGAAATGAAGATAGATGAAAACATAAACATAATAATTGGCAAGGTATGCATGTATATTAGGCATGCAGCTATCTTAAAAAAGGATTTAAGTGTATATGGAAGATGGAAAAATAGTTACTGATATGGGTCAGCTACAGGTATGGACATGAAAAGTGGAAGAGTCATTGCCTTTTGGGAGCCAAATCCAACCCAAGTCTTTCTTAGAGACCCCAATGAAAGAACGAAGGGAATAAGATTTCTTGCCCTTGCCCAGAGACAGACTTGGCATGGTCTGTCTGGGGCTTGGCTAAGGGCCTCAAAGGAGATAAAGTTTCAGTTCCTAGGAACTCTGCTTTCCCTACTGAAAGGCTGTGGTTATAAGTCCTAAGCCAGGCATGTCTAAGATATCCTGTGTTCTCTTGCCAGAAATGTTTGAATTAGCTTTCTGTTGACCTTGGGACACTTCCCCTCTACAAACAGTATATAATATACTATATGCTGTTATTCTTAATCTGTTTGCTTGGGTAGAGTCATCAGCTCATGCAAGACTTTCTAGTCCTAAATTTTCTGTCTTTATTTCTCATTCCCAGTCCTGCCCAGCAACATCTTGCAGTTCATTGCAACTTTAATTTTACAAAACCTATATTTAATGATGATTATTAAATGCTTTAACCTCCCTTTTAGTCCACCACCCACCAGAGGTAGTGGGAAAGAAAGGATGGGCAGAGTGGACCTGTTTAGAAAGGTTCTTCTGAGCAGTTCCTGTCTGTGTTGTCTAGAAATCTGCAGTTCAGTTCACAGGTTAGCAGCAGCATCTTGATCTACTTGCAAATACTTCACAGATTCACCAGCAGTCCAGTTCAGTAGAGTCAGCAGGATGGACCAGGAGGAGCTCCAGGAGAAGTTCTCAGATGTGCCTCTTTCAGGAAAGTAAAGATCAGTGAACACTTGAGACCCACAAGCATTACACAGCTAGCTCTATAAGCAAGTCAAGCTCAGCTCCCATCACTGTCCATCGATTCGTATTTATATCCTCCAAATATCATGTGTCCTTCTTGTGTCTTCTCTCAGCATGTGTGTCTGTCTCAGCTGACATCACTCTGCCAATTAGAACAAGTCCTCTGGAGCTGCAAGAAACTGCAGCACAGAACCAGAGGTTTTTTCGGTGGGTTTCTCTCTAAGGATTCCTGACAAATGCAGCTCAACTACTCAGTGTAAGGCAAATCAATACATGTGTGTCATTAGCAAAGCATCCTTCATCACATGTCCTTCCACATGCTTGCTCTAGCAGAACATCCTCTCTCCTGTGTCTGCTTCAGCTAAATGTTTCATCACAAATCTGCTTTAGTCTTTCATCTGTGTCCGCTTGAGCTAAACACTCCTTCATATGTTAGCCCCAGCAAAACACCATCCAATGGTTCCAAAGAACCATTAAGTTCCCACTTCGGTTCCCTATCCTTATTCTTGTGGGTTTGGGTCACTTGCCAGATGGTATGGGCCATGGCTAATTATAGATAATGACAAAGAGAATAGATGGAGGGGTCAGACCCAAAATAATATATCAGATTGGTCAGAAAAAGGCCATTGTGATAGTCCTCAAACAAGTTTCCTCAAACCTGAGCGTAAACCATCTGTCAATGCCCCTGAGACCATCACACCACTATAGTCCTATTGTTAGCGGGCTTCATCTTCAGGAATATCAGAACCTTCCAAAGCTATGTGGGTGTTTATATAAAATCATTGTTGGCTGCAGAACTCATGCATACTGTACCTTCACAGATATCATGAGTCCTTGTGACATGTCAATTTATCTTCCTTTAAGGAGCCCATTGGAATAGGCCAGGTCCACTCAAAGAAATCTGCTTTTTAGTGAATTTGCTGACAGAGCATTAATGGTTTAAGTACAGAAGTGAGGTTCCATCACATTTCTGGCCACAACCACAGTGGAATGACAGGGATTGTTCAGGGATTGCTAATAAGGGATGAGAACCTTGAAGACAATGTTAAAACTTTGCTCACGACCAGATAGAAACATATCAGTTAACGTTTCTCTAAACACAGGAGCCTTTCAGCCACCGTTGCAAGTAACTGCCTAGCATAGAAACCTTCAGAAGTTAAACTTCAGAAATAGGTATGGGTCTTGTATCTATCAGAAGCTTGTTTGCCTTAGGACAGATCTGGAGCTTTATGTGGTGGCATGAATGATATTCTCACACTGTGATGTTATTTGCTGTGTGTAAATCAGTCAATTATGGTTTTAGGATATGTACAATGTAACTGCTCAGTGATTCCAATGGAGATGGCATTTCTCCAAATACTGTCTTTGATTCTTCTTGAGAGAGAAATATATCAAGTCAAGCTTGTTTGACAACAGCCAGTAACACGATGAGAATGAAACAAGAATAGTCTGGTTTGGTGTGGTAATTGGTGTGTAAAGCAAGCAACATAAATGGCAGTTTAAAGGGTCTTTCTTTCTGATAAGGAGATTTTCAGAATAACTAAGTCAAAGACCCCTCCATTCACAAAAGCTTGGAGAAATTAACCCATGAAGAAGGAAAAACTATCCTTCTGATGCCCATGGGGAAAAGTAAATGAACTTTTACCATAGGCAGCTGTATCCTGAGTCTAGAAAATCTAGTTAATCTTGGTGTTTAAGGTCATTCTCCAAGCAATTTTATTCTTATGCCCATTGTGAACCATGTGCTTTGAAGCAAGGAAACAAGTTTAAACAAATGAACTTGTCCCTACCTGAGTACTATATGGGTGAACTTGGCAAGCATACAACTGGCTCTAATATCTTCCTGATTATCTCCCTCATCTAAGTAATTTTAAGTGCTCAAAAAGATGGGGTTATCATGGAAAATTCAGCCATGCTGTTCTAATATAATGTGGACATCTAGCTGCAATGCTGTAGGGATTTTTACAATAATCAGTGAGTAAACCCGTTGTATTCGATCAGCCTTTGGTGTTCATTTTCTCATATACAAGTTCTGGAAGCATGAGGCTAGCTGGATATATAAGATGGATGTTCTTGAAAGAGTACTTTGAGACCTTCTGTTCCAAATTATGTCAGGCATTATGGCTGTAATTGATTGCATAAAGTTTGGAGACCTAGACAGACTACAGTGTTGTTGGGGGTGTGATAGAACACCTTTTGTTGTTAGCTTGGGTACACCTTTTGATACAACCAGAATTTTGTGTGACTCAGAAATCTCTCCTCCTCAGTTTCAGCTCTGAATGCCTGCATTTTATCACTAAGATGGAGAGCATCAGAGAATTCCATAATACACGGTAATGACACAATGCAACCAAATAGCACAATACTGGCTCCCTTAACATGTATTTGTGGGATTACTCATATCTATATTCAGCTGGGAGAGAAAAAAAGCCACTCAGCTTACACAAAGATTTCTCAGCAGCAAACCCAAGGAAGCTGCAAATGATTACAAATTACCTATGATCACGAAATAAGAAATTAGCTTATTTCAAAATGAAAGTATTTTATGTTCATGTTATGCTTAGATTTTGCTTAGTGGGAAAATATCACAAACTTAGAGAACTAAACAACATAATTTATCAAAAATGTACTCATATAAGCAATATCAAGTTTCCCTATGTATCTAGAAGGCATAAGTCCAAATATGGATTGATTATTTATTTATTTATTTATATACACTCCAGATTTTATTCCCCTCCTTGTCCACCCTCCAACTATTTCACATCCCATACCTCCTCCTTACACCCCTGTCTTCACGAGGATATCCCCACCTCCAACCCTTTACCCCACCAGTTCTCTAAACTCCCTGGGGCCTCCAGTCTCTTGAGAGTTAGATACATCTTCTTTGATTGAACCCAGGCCTGGCAGTTCTCTTCTGTATAAGTGTTGGGCACCTCATATCAGCTGGTGTATCCTGCCTGGTTGGTGTACCAGTTTTTGGGAGATCTTGGGGATCCAGGTTAATTGAGACTGCTGGTCCTCCTACAGGGTGGCCCTCCTCTTCAGCTTCTTCCAGGGGTAAGCAGCTTCTGTCCTTTGGTTGGGTACAAATATCCACATCTGACTCTTTCAGCTACTTACTGGGTCTTTTGGAGGGCAGTCATGATAGGTCCCTTTTTCTGAGCGTGCCATAGCCTCAAGTAATAGTGTCAAGCCTTGGGGCCTCCCACTTTGAGCCTGTCACTGGACCTCCTTTTCCTCAGGCTCTTCTTCATTTTTGTCCCTGTAGTTCTTTCAGATAGGAAAAATTATAAGTCAGAGTTTTTGACTGTGGGAAAGCAACCCCATCCCTCATTTGATGTCTTTCTTCCTGCTGGTGGTGGACTCTACAAGTTCCCTCCCCCCACTGTTGGGCATTTTACCTAAGGTCCTGCCCTTCAAGTCTTGAGAGTCTTTCCCCTCCCAGGTCTCTGGTGCATTCTGGAGGGTCCCCCCAACCTCCTACTTCCCAAGGTTGCCTGTTTCCATTCCTTCTGCTAGCTCTCAGGGCTTCAGTCCTTTTCCCTCACCCAATACGAGATCAAGAATTATTTTATATTTGTCTATTTTTGTATGAGTGAATGTTACTTGTGTGTGGATGCCCTCTGAGATCCAAAAAGGGTATCAGATCCCTAAGAGCTGGTTTTACAAGTGGTAGTAAGATGCTTAATGTAGTTCCTAGAAAGCAAATTCATGTCTAGTACATACAACAACTGATCCAACTCTCCAGCATCCCAATCTGAATTTACTATACTAAAATGAAGGTGCACAGGAACCTGCTGGAAGAAAACATTGCCTTGTCCATTCACAGTCCCCAGAGGCTGCCTGCATTTCTTAGCTCCAGACATTCTCCTTAAATCAAAGTCAGCTCTGGATAGTTGGGTTCTCTCATATGGAATCTTCTACTCATCACTCTAGCAGTTATATCCCATGTAGGCAATATCTGTAGATTCTGAGTTAGGCCATGGACTTCTTTCATGAAGAGCATTATTTTGCATAACATATCTGTACTTTCTCCCAATTTAATTAGTCTCAAAGAATATTAAAATACAGGTAAACCGGCTCCCAGTCATTCTTGGTGTCTTCAGCAGGAATATGGAATTTTAAAACTTTGTATTGGTTGGAAATGTAATCAGCATCTCATTATGGTTACTGTCACTGAGGGTACATCAGGATCCACACTGCTGCTCATTAAATGAACAAATGGGCTCCTCTAGAAGACAGAGCCATGCTGCTTCTTAGAATTCTATTACAGCATTTACAAAACCCTGACCCACCAGTGGACCTGAGCTGCTCCAGAGCAGCTTTTTTTTTCTATTTTGCAGTGCTAGGAATGATGTCCAAGTCAGATTTTCAAATATTCTGCTTACTGTCATTACTAAGCAACAACTTTGCAAATTAATTGTTCTTACTGAATGTCTCTGGACATTGAAGCAGGCTATGTGACAAGTTAAGACATTTCTGTACCCAATCTTTTATTGTTTTATCATTAAAATCAAAGTTTAAATGTGGCTTGAGAGAGTTATTAAGAATTGTGGCACATGAGTCCTAGAATAAAGGGCCAAAATCCCAATGTGACATCTAAGCCACTCCCAGACCACTTGTATCTAAGTAAATTGGTATTCCATTCACTGTCCATGGCCCTGGTTTAATATATCACAATACTTATGTTTAAGGATATTTTTTGTCCTAGATTCTTGAATTCTCTAGCACAACAGTCTTTATTGCTCCAACACAAATGACACTTTTTGTCAGGGAGGCTTCTCTTGATTTTCTCAATCTAAATTAATCTTTAGCAATCTTTTTGTCAATTTTTTTTTTATTCTTTTAGTGTGGGAAAATAACTCATAGTATGTTTTCACTAGTTGTCTTTTATTTCCAGAAGACTTAGACTTACTAAATGGAACTCTGTCCACTAAGTGTATCTCCAGTCAGCTTCCTGAAAAAGGGGAGCAGTCTTTAGAAGATCACAAGTGACTGCGTCAATCAACCAATAGCTGCAGTGCCTTAGCCCATCACAGTATATCAAGAGAATATTGATATGGGGTTCCTCCAAACAACATTGCTTCTGTATTGCCTTTTATCCTTGCTATTACTCTCCTCCATCTACCAAGCCTGCTAAAACAGGTTGAATGGTTCTTATATCTAAGACCTTGAGTTAATGTCTGTGTTTATACTCCATAAGGGGTAAAAACCCACATGTTCTTGATTTGTACATATATCTTTCAGGAATCAGAATGCATTATTTTACCTACAATGTGTATAATTTCTCCCATCTTATCTTCCAGCAAAACTATCCATAAATAGATAAATTACCTTATCTGACTTCTAAATCATTTCTTTCTCCTTATACAATACTTTCATTCAAATTTTAATTGGCCATGAAGCAAGTTATTCAGTAATCAATCAATACCTAATATTTAAAAATGTGATATTCTTTGCAAACAAGGAGTTGATGGTATATATACATTATAATTATGCTGGGGCAAAAGTTGAATCTTAGCCTTGAAAATAATGTCTTTTGTGAGATAGTGAATGCTTTCCATGCTACACTGACAATGTAGATTTACCTTGATGCTATAAACTTATATAATGATGCTATATGACAAAAACTACATTCTACAGTTGTATAGTAGCTATTTTGTACTGCTGTGATAAAATACTATAATCAGGAAATTTCATAGAAGAAAAAAAAGTATTGGGACCTTTTTAGTTACTTTTTTAGTGTTGTCATAAGACATCACAACTAAGGAAACTTTTACTGGTGTTCACATATCCAGAGAGATCGGGTCCACGATCAACCCAAAGGGGATCATGGCAGCAGTCATGCAGGCATTGCATTGGAGCCAGGGAAGAGAGCTTATATCCTGATCCATAATCTCGAGGCAGAAGAGAGCTAATTACGCATAGGCTTGAGGGACAGAGGAACAGCCAGGAGGTAAGAGGCTGTCTGCTTCCACCTATGGCAGGAGATCTCTGCCTGGGCCACCAGGCCTCCAGTGCCCACAGTGCAGGGAGAAAGCAACCCACCCACTTGTGCAGAAAAGCCAGTGGAAGCAGGGCTCCAGACGCAGGGACTGAGGAACAGCCAGGAAAGAGAACTGGTCTCCAAGGAACACTGACACCTGGGCCTGTAGGAAAGACAAGCCACAGACAGAGAAAGACCAGCTAACATCAGAGATAACCAGATGGCGAAAGGCAAGGGCAAGAACACAAGGAACAGAAACCAAGACTACTTGGCTTCATCAGAACCCAGATCTCCCACCACAGCCAGCCCTGGATACCCCAACACACCAGAAAAGGAAGACTCAGACTTAAAATCACTTATCAAGAGGATGATAGAAGACTTTAAGAAGGAAATAAATAACTCCCTTAAAGAAATACAAGAGAATACAGGTAAACAACTGGAAACCTTTAAAGAAGACACATAGAAATCCCTTAAAGAATTATAGGAAAACACAATCATACAGGCAGAATTACAGGAAAACAATCAATCAAATGAACAAAATCATTCAGGAATTAAAAACAGAAATAGAAACAATAAAGAAATCACAAAGGGAGACAACCCTGGAGTTAGAGAACATAGGAAAGAAATCAGGAGTCATAGATGCAAACATCACCAACAGCATACAAGAGATGGAAAAGAGAATCTCAGGTGCAGAAGATACCATAGAAAACATGGACACAACAATCAAAGAAAACACAAAATGCAAAAAGCTCCTAACCCAAAACATCCAAGATATCCAGGATGCAATGAGAAGACAGAACCTGAGGATGATAGGTATAGAAGAGAGTGAAGATTCCCAACTTAAAGGTCCAGTAAATATCTTCAACAAAATTATAGAAGAAAATTTCCCTAACCTGAAGAAAGAGATGAACATAAAGATACAAGAAGCCTACAGAACGCCAAATAGACTGGACCAGAAAAGACATTCCTCCTGTCACATTATAGTCAAAACACCAAATACACAAAACAAGGAAAGAATATTAAAAGCAGTAAGGGAAAAGGGGCAAGTAAAGTATAAAGGCAGACCTATCAGAATTACACCAGACTTCTCACCAGAGACTACGAAAGCTAGAAGATCCTGGGCAGATCTCATACAGACTCTAAGAGAACACAAATGCCAGCCCAGGCTGCTATACCCAGCAAAACTCTCAATAATCATAGAGGGTGAAACCAAAATATTCTATGACAAATCCAAATTTGCACAGTATGTTTCCACAAACCCAGCCCTACAAAGAATAATACATGGAAAACGCCAACTCAAGGAGGGAAACTATACCCAAGAAAAAGCAAGAAAGTAATCTTTCAACAAACTCAAAAGAAGATAGCCACATAAACAACATCAAAAATAATAGGAAACAACAATCACTATTCTTTAATATCTCTTAACATCAATGGTCTCAACTCCCCAATAAAAAGACATAGACTGACAGACTAGATCCATAAACAGGACCCAGCATTTTGCTGCATCCAGGAAATGCACCTCCTTGTTAAAGACAAACACTACCTCACAGTAAAGGGCTGGAAAACAATTTTCCAAGCAAATGGCCCCAAGAAACAGGCTGGAGTAGCCATTCTAATATCGGATAAAATTGACTTTCAACCAAAATTCATCCAAAAGGATGAGGAAGGACACTTCTTACTCATCAAAGGAAAAATCTACCAAGAAGAACTCTCAATTCTGAACATCTATGCCCCAAATGCAAGAGCTCCCACTTTCATAAAAAAAAAACTCTACTAAAGCTCAAAGCACACATTGCACTTCACACAATAATAGTGGGAGACTTCAACACCCCACTATCAACAATGGACAGATCTTGGAAACATAAACTAAACAGAGACACAGTGAAACTAACAGGTGCTATGAACCAAATGGGTTTAACAGATATCTATAGAACATTTCATCCTGCATCAAAAGAATATACCTTCTTCTCAGCACCTCATGGTACCTTCTCCAAAGTTGATCATATACTTGGTCACAAAACAAACCTCAACAGATATAGGAAGATTGAAATTATCCCATGCCTCCTGTCAGATCACTACAGATTAAGGCTGGTCTTCAATGGCAACAGTAACAACAGAAAATCCACATACACATGGAAGCTGAACAATGCTTTGCTCAATGATAACATGGTCAAGGAAGCAATAAAGAAGGAAATAAAAGACTTCCTAGAATTTAATGAAAATGAAAGTACAACTTACCCAATCCTATGGGACACAATGAAAGCAGTGTTAAGAGGAAAACTCATAGCTCTGAATGCATCCAAAAAGAAACTGGAGAGAGCATATACTAACAGCCTAACAGCACACCTGAAAGTTCTAGAACAGAAGAAGCTAATACACCCAAGAGGAGTAGAAGGCAGAAAATAATCAAACTCAAGGTTGAAATCAAGTAGAAACAAAAAGAACTATACAAAGAATCAACAAAACCAGGAACTGATTCTTTGAGAAAATCAACAAGATAGATAAACCCTTAGCCAGCCTAACCAGAGGGCACAGAGACAGTGTGCAAATTAATAAAATTAGAGATGAAAATGGAGATATAACAACAGATTCTGAGGAAATTAAAAAAAATCATCAAATCCTACTACAAAAGCCTATACGCAACAAAATTGGAAAATCTGCAGGAAATGGACAAGTTTCTAGACAGATACCAATTACCAAAGTTAAGTCAGGATCAGATAAACCATCTGAACAGTCCCATAACCACTAAAGAAATAGAAGCAGTCATTAAAAATCTCCCAACCAAACAAAAAAAAAACCAAGGACCAGATGGGTTCAGTGCAGAATTCTATCAGACCTTCAAAGAAGACCTAATACCAATACTCTTCAAGCTATTCCATAAAATAGAAACAGAAGGAACATTACCCAATTCATTCTATGAGGCCACTGTTACAATGGTACCAGAACCCCACAAAGACCCAACAATAAAAGAAAACTTCAGACCAATTTCCCTTATGAATATCGATGCAAAAATACTCAATCAAATTCTTGCAAACTGAATCCAAGAACACATCACAACAGTCATTCACCATGATCAAGTAGGCTTCATCACAGGGATGCAGTGATGGTTCAATACCTGGAAATCCATCTATGTAATTCACTACATAAACAAACTCAAAAAAAAACAAACAAACAAACAAAAAAAAACCACATGGTCATTTCATTAGACCCAAAAAAGCATTTGACAAAGCTCAACATCCTTTCATGATTAAAGTCTTGGAAAGATCAGGAATTCAAGGAGCATACATAAACATAGTAAAAGCAATAAACAGCAAACCAATAGTCAACATCAAATTAAATGGAGAGAAACTTGAAGCAATCCCACTAAAATCAGGGACTAGACAAGGGTGCCCTCTCTCTCCCTATCTGTTCAATATAGTACTTGAAGTTCTAGCTAAAGCAATCAGACAACAAAAAGATGTCAAAGGGATACAAATTGGAAAGGAAGAAATCAAAATATCACTATTTGCAGATGATATGATGGTATACTTATGTGACCCGAAAAACTCCACTGGAGATCTGCTACAGGTGGTAAACAACTTCAGCAAAGTGGCTGGATACAAAATTAACGCAAGCAAATCAGTAGCCTTCCTATACTGGAAGGATAAACAGGCTGAGAAAGAAATTAGGCAAATGACACCCTTCACAATTGTCACAAATAATAAAAAGTATCTTGGTGTGGTTCTAACCAAACAAGTGAAAGATCTGTATGACAAGAACTTCAAGTTTCTGAAGAAAGAAATCAAAGAAGATCTCAGAATATGGAAAGACCTCCCATGCTCATGGATTGGCAGGACTAATATAGTTAAAATGGCCATCCTGCAGAAAGCAATCTACAGATTTAATGCAATCCCCATCAAAATTCCAACTCAATTCTTCATAGACTTAGAAAGAGCAATTCTCAAATTCATATGGAATAACAAAAAAACCAGAATAGCAAAAACTATTCTCAACAATAAAAGGACTTCTGGGGAAATCAGCCTCCCTGACTTCAAGCTGTACTACAGAGCAGTAGTGATAAAAACTGCATGGTATTGGTACAATGACAGACAGGTAGATCAATGGAATAAAATCGAAGACCCAGAATTGAACCCACACACTTATGGTCACTTGATCTTTGACAAAGGAGCTAAAACCATCCAGTGGAAAAAAGACAGCATCTTCAACAAATGGTGCTGGTTCAACTGGCGGTCTACATGTAGAAGATTACGAATTGATCCATTCTTATCTCCCTGTACAAAGCTCAAGTCCAAGTGGATCAAGGTCCTCCATATAAAACCAGATGCACTGAATCTAATAGAAGAGAAAGTGGGAAAATGTCTCGAACACATGGGCACAGGGAAAAAGTTCTTGAACAGAACACCAATGGCTTGTGCTCTAAGATCAAGAATCAACAGATGGGACCTCATAAAATTACAAAGCTTTCATAAGGCAAAGGACACTGTCAATAGGACAAAATGGCAACCTACAGACGGGGAAAAGATCTTTACCAATCCTACATCCGATAGAGGGCTAATATCCAATGTATACAAAGAACTCAAGAAGCTAGACTCCAGAGATCCAAATAACCCTATCCAAAAAATGGGGAAGAGAGCTAAACAGAGAATTCTCAACTGAGGAAACTCGAATGGCCAAGAAGCACCTAAAGAAATGTTCAACATCCTTAGTCATCAGGGAAATGCAAATCAAAACAACCCTGAGATTTCACCTCACACCAGTCAGAATGGCTAAGATCAAAAACTCAGGTGACAGCAGATGTTGGCAAGGATGTGGAGAAAGAGGAACACTCCTCCATGGATGGTGGGAATGCAAGCTCATACAACCTCTCTGGAAATCAGTTTGGTGGACCCTTAGACAAATGAACATAATACTACCTGAGGACCCAGCTATTCCACTCCTGAACATATACCCAGAAGATGCTCCAACATGTAATAAAGACACATGTTCCACTGTGTTCGTAGCAGCCATATTTATAATAGCCAGATGCTGGAAACAACCCAGATGTCCCTCCACAGAGGAATGGATACAGAAAATATGGTACATTTACACAATGGAATACTACTCAGCAATTAAAAACAATGACTTCATGAAATTTGCTGACAAATGGATGGATCTTGAAAATAAATATCTTCCTGAGAGAGTTAACACAGTCACAAAAGAATGCACATGGTATGTACTCACTGTTAAGTGGTTATTAGCCCATAAGTTCTAAATACCCATGAGTCACTTCACAGCAACAGTAGGGCAGAGTGGGAGTTCCCAGATGGAGGACTTGGAGAAGGGACTGAAGGAGCTAAGGGAGTTTGCATCCCCAGAAAGGCAACAACAGTGGCAACTGGCCTGACCCCCTGATTCTCCTGGAGCCTGAAACACCAACCAAAGAATACACATGGAGTGACCCATGGTGCTGGCCACATATGTGGCAGAGGAAGGTCTTGTTAGACATCAGGGGGAAGAGAGCCCCTTGGGCCTGAGGGTATTAGATCCCCTAGTATAGGAGAATGCCAAGGAGGGAAGATGAGAGTGGGTGGGTAGGTGGGTGTGGAAATAACCCAATAGAGGCAGGGGAGGGGGGAGGGAATAGGGAGGTTAGAAAGGGGAGATTTGGAAAGGGGGAAACATTTGTAATGTAAACAAAGTAGAAAAAAATGGCATACGCTTTTAAAACCTCAAAGCCCACACTGAGTATCACACCTCCTCCAAATAGGTCATACATTCTACATGGTTTCACCAACTGTGGAACAAACATTCAAATGTATGACTTTATAAGGGCCATTCTCATTCAAAACACCAGAGTCTTATAGTTCCAGAGTCCATAACTGGCAAGTGAGGCAGAGCAAAAAAGTGGAAGCTTATAAGGCACTTCTTGAACTAAAAAACACAAAGCAGACAGAGAAATGGGGAAGGCTACAAACGCTCAAATCTTACCCTGAGTGATGTACTTCCTCCAGCAAGGCACTATTTCCTAGAGATTCCATAAATCCCCAAACAGCACCACTAGCTGGAGATTCAAAACCATGAACACACTAGTACATCCATTTTACATCATTTTGTGTCTACTATTCTTCATTAATTGCAAGAATGATTAAACAGAAATTCATACTTGACGTTATCACAGAAGCCATGCTGGAAATGTTACAGTGGGTTAACAGATTCAGAGACCTTCTGAAACATACTAATATCCAATAACTAATAAAGAGTGAACTGAGATTTGAAATAATTTGGTACTATAATCAAGTGCGTTCCATTCCTCCAAATACCCTAATTTTTTCAACTTCCTTTTGTTAATGTTATAATATAAAATTGCTCCAGCTTCCAGGTACCAGCAGCTCTCAGCTCAGCAGATTGCATCCTAATTAAGGCCCATTGTGTTCTGACACTCATCCAACAGAGACTCAGAAAGGCTCTTCAGAGTCCTATAAGATCTGTGAAGACATGAGGAAGCTGAATTATACCCAGAGGAATCTTGTATCTTAGCAAAAATTACTGCCCCACCTGGGGATCAATCCTATATACACACACTGAACCCATACACTACAGGGGTTGCCAAGAAGTGCTTGATGATAGGAGCCTGATATATCTTTCTCCTGAGAGACTCTGCCATAGCCTGACAAATACAGATGCAGATGATTACAACCAACCATTGGGATGAACAAGGGGACCCCAGTGGAGGAGTTAGAGAAAGGACTGAGGGAGCTGAAGGGGTTCGCAACCCCATAGGAAGAACAACAATATCAACCAACCAGACCCCCCAGAGCTCCCAGGGACTAAACCACTAACCAAAGAGTATACATGGAGGGACCCATGGCTCCAGTCGCATATGTAGCAGAGGATGGCCTTGTCAGACATCAACTAGAGGAGAGACCTTTGGTCCTGTGATGGCTCGATGCCTCAGTGTAGGTGAATGCCAGGCTGGGGAGGTGGGAGTATGTGGTGGGTGGGTAGGGGAGCACCCTCATAGAAGCAGAGGAAGGGAAGATAGGATAAGGGTATTCCGGAGGAGAAACTGGGAAAGGGGATAGCATTCAAAATGTAGATAAATAAAATATCCAATAAAAAGGGGAAATTATTTTTCTTCAAAAACTAAGGTAAAAGAAGGCAATAGTAAATACTTCCACTTTAAGCTAAGGAAACATTCAGAGTCTGAAAACAGAATCACCACAAAAGAATGGGCTCTACAATGTATGTTGTGGTATGATTAACTGTGTAAGATGAGAACTCAGTCAAGCTTAGAGAACTGCAGAACTGACTTTGAAGTGATGTTGCTGAGGTGGCAGAAACAGCTACTGAGGCACACAGTCCACTGAATTTCTGTCCCAGCTAAACTTCCTTTTGGTACCTTGCTTTCCACGCAGGATTCATGGTTCATTAACTTCAAATATGAAGCTTCCCCAAAATTTTAGCACACATATAGTATTAAATATAATTTTCAAAGTGTTTAAAAATCATAGCCAATGTGAAAATATACAATGAACTTGTGTGATGATTTTAAATAATAAAAGTTTCAGCAACAAAAGTGCACAGTACATTTAAGGAAGTAAAGAAATAGACAAATAAAAAACAAGAACAAGATTCAAATGTTTTAAAACCAGGCAAAATTCTGCAGGGCAATGGACTAGAACTTTCCACTTGTTATTTCCATGGGTGAGAAATTCTTTACATCTCTATTAGACACAATGTTTGAGTTGATCCATCTCCTTATGGTGACATATCTCAAAGTGTCATTGACAAGCTGGAGAAGATTATTTTAGGCATTGCAAGGTGTTCAGAGATATCCCAATAAGCAGTACACCCCATCCAAATGATAATAATCAACAAATTTTCAGACATGGTATTGTATCTTCTGAGGGACTAGAAGACATTGTGTTACAGAATCCAAGAATATCACAGGTCTCAATCTTATCCATGGGAAATGGATTATTGGTCTTCTTTTAGTGCAGTGCAGGTTTGAGCTTCTCATTGGCTTGATTATTGGTCTTCCTTTTAGCAGCAAAGGGATTGGCTTCTCATTGGCTTCCCTCTTTGGAGAACTGTTTACTCATCTCATGGCCTATTTGTTGAGCAGAAGGTTTATTTTTGCACATACAAATTTGTGAATCTTTACATGTTCTATATATTAACCTAACTATTTAGCAGACAGTTAGCAAAAGTATCCCCACATTTTGGAGAAAATCTCCATACTCTCTTGATAGTCTATGTTAATTTACCCCTTCATTTTCTTCCCTCCAGCCGCTCCTGTGTCTCCTCCTTCCAAGTCCTGTGTCCTTACTCCACTCTTAAACCTCCTTTTTCTTTATTATTGTCACACACACACACACACACACACACACACACACACACACACCATTCTATAAATATAACATGCTATGCTTGTTTCTGCTGTTGGTGTATAATGTGTGGTTTTAGTGATGATGACTTTGTATTGGATAACCAATTACAGACCTGATCCCCAAAAGAGGTTAATTCTCCCTGTCCCAGAAGTTATTGATTGTCAAAGAAATCTTTGTCTGGAGATGGGACTGCCTTTAAAACTTTCCCCACTTTTGAGCTACCATACTTATCGATACTGATGTTGTCTAGTTCGGTCTTTGTTTATAGAGCCATTTCTAGGGGGATACTGTTTAGCAGCAGGCATCTGGTATTCTGACTCTTACAACATTTTACTTCTTCTAATGTTTGGCCTGAGCCATAGATGTAGGAGGTATGAGGTAGATTTATCTGTTTGGGATTGGCTCCCCAAAATCTATTGATCTTTGCAGTTGTGGTTCTCTGTGATGTTCTCCATTTACTATAAAGAGAGGCTTCTTTGATGAGAGGAGGTAGCTTTACTAATCTGTAGGTAAAAGGATAATGTAGAGAATGTGGTAAAGAACTATGCTGGCCTGGTATAATTGTGGTAGCAGATTCTTTACTAAGATCATGATCCCATTATCCCCAGAAAGTTGTCTAGATTTCTACTATCAGACATCTTTTCCCCTTGTTGAATGGGACTTAAGACCAGTTGGACAGCTGTGGTTACAGCATGTGATGGTTTGAATAAGAATGGCACCCATAGACAGGTTCTATAGGTGTGGCCTTGCTGCAGTAGCTATGGCCCTTTTGAAGGAAATTTGTCATGGAGGGTGAGCTTGGAGTTTACAAAAGCCCACGTTAGACCCAGTCTGTCTCTTTCATCTTATTGCCTGTGTATCAGAATATAGCACTCAGCTACTGTTACAGTGCTTGCCTGTATGATACCATGGTCCCTGCATGATGATGATAGGCTAAAACTCTGAAATTGTAAGCAAGCTCCAAATTAGCACTTTCATTTTAGAAGAGTTTCCTGTATCATGGTTTGTCTTCACAGCAATAGAACAGTGACTGAATCAGACATATACCTTGTTTACACTTTCTAGCTATTATGAATAGAGCAGCAATAAACATCACTAAGCAAGTATCTGTGAAGCAAGATATCAAGCTCTTTGGACATACTGCAAGTAGTGATATTATAATTTTAGATTATTAAGGATTCTCTTCATAGTGGTTTCCACAGTGGCTACAACAATTTGCATTCCTACCTACCTTCCCTCAACAACCTTGCAAGCGTTTTTGGCATCTGTTTTTGTTTTGTTTTGTTTTGTTTGTTTGTTTGTTTGTTTAATGGTAGCTATTCTTTGGGGGTGTAAAATAAAATTTTGAAAAGAGGTGTTTTACTTTCCTAAATACTAGGGATGATAAATGCTTTGGGGAGATGGTGGTATTTCTTAGGCAAATTTATTTCTTCTATTGAGAGTTTTATCTTAGATTCCTAGTCCATTTTTTAATTACATCATTTGTTTCTTTGGGTCTTTTCTTTCAGTTCTTTCAGCATATTCTAATATGAATCTTCTGTCTGATATAAAGCTGCCAAAGGATTCCTCTGATTCTTTGGATTTCTTCTTCACTTGATTGATTCTATCCTTAGTTGTATAGAAGATTTTAAATGTTATGGTGTTCCCTCCCCTGTCAATTTAAGGGCAAATGGTACCTCATTGAGAAAGTCCATTCCTACATTTACATTAAGTAGGGCACTGCCTTTGTTTTCTTCTAGTAGTTTTAGCATTTCAGGCTTCAAACTGAGGTCTTTGACCTACTTGGAACTAACTTTTAATCAGAATGGTAGATTTGGGTGTGTTTTCATTCTTGTGTACATGGACATCAAGTGTTACCTGCATCAGTTGTTGAAGATGTTGATTTTCCTCCATATCAGATTGGTAAATTTATGAATACTCATATTGGATCATCTATCATATTACATTGATCTATATGTTTGTTTTGTGCCAAATCATATTAATTATCTTGAAATCTGGATTGGAAATCCCTCCAAAGTTAATTTATCCATATTTGTAGATGATATACATAAGAGATTACAAAATTTTCACCAGAAAACTCCTAGAAATATTAAATAATCACAGCAAAGAAGCTAGGAACAAAATCAACTCACAAGAAGTGGTAGAACTTCTAAGCACCACCAACAATTTCACAGAAAAGTAGACCATGGTCATCCTCCTATTTATAATAGCATCATAGACATAACATACCTTTGAACTAAGCCTAATCCAGAGGATTTGAGACCTCTACTACAGAAACTTCAAATTTCTGAAGAAAGACATCAAAAAAGATACAAGAAAATGGAAGGCATTCTGTGCTCATGGATTGATAGAATCAATATTGTGAAAATGTCATCCTACCAAAAGCTACCAATGAAATCCCAATTAAAATACAACATTCTTCTAGAAATGAAAGAAAAATCTTAAAATATATACGAATAAGAAAACACTGTAGATATCCTAAGCAATCCAGAGCAAAAAGAATACTCTTGGCTGTTTTTGACTGAGCTGCTTTCTTTTGACTTTCTGGAGGTTTCATTTAAGGGCAATCTTGCAGTATTACCCTTTCACCACTGACTCAATACCCATTTTTTGTTCTTCTCTCCCTTTCATGTTATCTTATAAGATGGGCAGGAAAAAAGAGGATTTGATTATAACTGTGCTGAAAGGTATTCATTTACAAAAGACGTTCAATAAATTCTATCATTTTCGATTATGTGATTTTAGAACCTAAATCTGCTTCCATCTTTCTTGCTTCTCTCTTTGTTCTTGTCCTAGATGTTTGGATCTAAGTGTGCTTCCATTAGGTATGAATTATAATTAACTTCAATAGTGGCTGTCTCCCTCCCTATAGATAGCGCCTTTTCCCCCTAAAGCAGTGTCTTCACTAATTGCTTTATATAGAGAAAAGATTCATAGCATACTCCGACCTTTTAAGAGATTATAGTAAAGATACAGCTTAACTATCCATCTTCTAAATTTTGTTGAGAAAAATGGACTTTATAATTCAGATTTATTTCAAAACCTAGGAAGCAAGTATAAGTATGCATCTTGGAACATAAGGATTAAGACAGCTTCTATGGTCAAAAACTCTACCATTTCTGCAACTGAAAAAATGGATAAGCCAGGACTAGTAGTACAAGTCTCAAATACCATTGATTTTGGGAATGTCGCAGAAGTATAACAAGTTCAAAACCAACCTGGGCTGCAGAGTGACTTAAAGGCCAGTATAAATAACTTAGTAAAACTCCTTCATCAAAATAAAATGTGAAAAAAAGAACTTGATAAGATATTACCTTGCATGTGTTACAGCTCAGATTCAAGCCCCAGCAACACACACACACACACACACACACACACACACACACACACACACAAACACACACACACACTCAGACTAGATTGAAATGTCCAATGGGAGTAAATAGTCTAAAAATAGTCACACACTTGTAGAGATCAAACTTTGGCATCAAATAATAAAGATGACATAATGTTTTTCAGTCTAAATACTGATATTTGTATTGTATTTTTAGGGATGACCATTTGGTATTAGATAGCCAATCAGTATGTTCTCCCTTGGAGAAGGCTATTTCTTCTACTCCCAGCATTCCTTAGTTGCCTGTAGTTACTTTTATAATGTGGAGGCTGCATGTGCTTTTCTTCATCCATGTTAGCATGTCAATTGATGCCATCCTTGTTCTGCCTATATTTAGACAGCCATGATGGTGAGACATTTTGGGTATAGAATGAGTGTGTCAGCCTTTGAACAGATGTATAAATAAACTATGGAGCATTAAAATTTATAAATTCCAAGTAGTAATCTAAGCATATTCATCCAGTATAGGGAAAGATCTTGCTATATACATTGAGCACTAAATTGTGATTTTAAAATGTATTAGTTTTACATTTGTAAAACTGTCTTAAGGAAATATTTCAAAGTATTGAAACTTCAAATGAATACAAGTACTCAATAGAACATTAATTATAGATATAGATTATCAAAATTAAATCAAAAAGGTATTGAGATATTTAACCATGATAATCTTATGCAGGAGCATAATCAGTGGTTAATAAAAAAGCAATACATAGCATTAATATTTACCAAATAATACTAATATGAAATAAATGATGACTACAAATTCCAATTAATTATTCTAGGAAACAACTCAAATACAGATTATAGTGTAAAGTTTTAGGCTTTGATCTCATAACTTAGTAAATACAATTGGTAAGTTACTTCTATTCTTTTTATAATGTATTATGTTTTAGTTATAATTCCTTCATAATAAAAACAACTCCAGTTTTCACCAGTAAGAAGAGTCAAGTTTGTAAGTGCAGGACAGAATATTATGTTCCTTTAACTTTGTCTGGGTATTTTCTGGAAAGCATGACTTGTTAAAACTGCCTGCCTCTATTTAGTACTCTAGGCAGCCTTTGTAGGGCTACTTGGTTTGTCCTAAATCTTCCTTAAAGGTGTTGTGAAGGCACAAGATGCACACACAGTCAGTATGTGTGCTAAAAGAATGGCAGCCTGGATTACAGCTTTTTCCATGTGCATTTCTTCTCCTGGTACAAGTTCAGGGAGAGTCATAAGCACGGCAAACTTTCACAAAATGCTTCTCAAGAGATTTCATTAAATTTTGTACATGAGAAAAATGTATTAAATGATTGACCCAAAGACAACCCAATAGGGAGTAATAAATCAGCTGGAATATGAGACTTCCCCTTAATGGAATTACTAAGCATCCTCTACACTGATGCCATGCTTGTGATTACAAATACATATTTTGATGGGTACTATGCACATAATTTTCAAGTACCATGGCATCAGTTTATAAGCACTTTATAATCTCCATAGTGCTTCAGGCTTATTTCTCTGACTGTGAAACCATCAGTGCACTATGTAAATTCACTTCTATGCCCTTTACTTCTTTCTTTCAAAACTGCAAAGTAGCTTCCACATTTAGATACCTAGAGTATGATAGTATTTACATACTCTACCTTTCTCTATTTCTTTACTTTGAATTTATTGATATATTCAGTATCTCCTGAATGGAATATACACTAGGGTCTATTTTTAAAACTAATCTAGCAAATACTACCTTTAAACAAATTGTTGAAGGCATTTATATATTTTATGTGCATTAGTCTTTTAAGTTTTAATGTACAGGGATATCATGCACATAGTTAATGACTGTTAGAATATTGCCATAACCATCAATACTGCGGAATACTAGAATTTTGGTCATCTCCAATGAGCTGCACACCTCCAAGCCAAAGTCAGCCACGAGTGTATCTTCTCTATATTGATTTAGGAAATTTTCCTTTAAATGAAATTACTAGCATGCGACCTTTAGTGCATTTTTCATGAACAATTCTACAGCCTGTTTAAATATTGCACTATTTTTATGGGTGAATTATACTCACCTATTCTGTGAATGAATTGTATTTTATATATTTACCAACCTATTAATATTTGAGTTGTTTCTATGCATTGACTATGCAAAACATGTCTATGAATATTAATGTATTTCATTGTATATAGATTTCCCATGTGTTTATATATACCCAGTTATGAAATTTCTACATCATATGTTAATTTCACATTGAAAATCCAGAGGAACTTAAAGTAGTTTCTAAAGTGACTATATCATTTCTCTTTCTAATCCACAGTGTATGAGTGTTTGATGTGCCTGCATGCCCATCAGCGTTCACTGTCTGTCATTTCAATTGTCACTAGTCTGGGTGTATGTAGCAGTATTTCAAAGTGGTTTTCCTTTGAAATTCCCTGAAGGTGAATGATTTTGTGCACATTTTCATATTCTTATTGGAAATTAATTTACCTTCCTGGAAAATTACCTTTCTGGAAAAATGTCAATCCCATTGACCAACTGTTCTTTGGTACTTTTATGATTGAGTTGCAAAGGTGCTTTAATTGTAAACAAGTGGCTCACACCTTACAAGATTTTCATTGTCCTATTTGGTGAGTTGTCTTCATTTTCTTGAAATTACTTTTAAAGAAAATCTGAAGGTCACAAAATGTACTTCTCTATTTTCTTTGAAGAGTTTCATAATGTGGAATGTTTTTTTTTTAAACAATTTTGCACACCTAAACTGTGTACTGGCCACTTGGACTACCATATCTCTACTACCCCGCAACACTTCTCCATCATGCTCATGTCTATTTGTTTACTCTGGAACCCAATGAGATTAACCTTAGCCATCTTTGTGATCAGGGATTTAGAGCTATCAAATGGAGCCTTCTGGGCTTGGTTGCAGGAACAGAACTAATGACAGTGATTCCTTCTCCCTGAACCTATCAATAGCCAATAAGTAAGGTAAAGATAGAACCCCATGAATCTGTCCTCTGACTCTTGCTAAAACTAGACTTGTGTGGGCCCCATGGCAGTTAGCCTAGTCATTATGAAATAATGATTGCACTGTTTGTATCAATATCAGAGAATGGCATGTTACCGGCCTTTACTCTATCTTTAAAATCTGACATATTTTCTGCTTCTTAAAATAAGAAAAATAGTGTTAATAATAACCAAATTAAGGAATCAGTCTAGGTATCCATGGATAAATGATCAGATAATAAAAGTAAAGTATGTGTGCCTAGTGAAACATTTTCAGGTATAAAGAATAAAATTATGTCATGTGCAAAAAAAATAAAAAGAAGAAGAAGAAGAAGAAGAAGAAGAAGAAGAAGAAGAAGAAGAAGAAAAAAAAGAGAAAGAAAGAAAAAATAGATGTTATTGTATGTAGAGGAATTTTAATCTAGCAACATGGCTGCTCTGGCAAGGGATCACATCCCAAGACCTTCTAGGTCTATGCGATCTGGATAGAATAACACACCTTCAATCCCTCTAGCTAGAATACAAACATGCTCTTAGTACACACCTTTAATCACAGACAATGCAGGTAATGTTAGTTTGTAGAAGGAAGCAGTCCTATTTGAAAGTGATGTTTGACTGAGGGGCAAACAAAGTGATGGTTCAAAGAAAGATTTGATAGAATAAGTCAACAATAGGATACATCCAATTCACATCAGAAAAACAAAGTCAAAAGAGGTTATGTAAGAGCAGTGCAGGGAGAAAAGTGTGTGTGTGTGTGTGTGTGTGTGTGTGTGTGTGTGTGTCAGTTTTAGTGGTACTATTTTACAAAGATAGGTTGGCAGGAAGAATAAGCTAGACACAGGTGAAGACAGACCAAGCCAGAGAATAAGCCAGATGATTAGAACATATTGCTAAAGTTAGTGTGAAGCCAAGCAGAGCAATTGAAGGGGAAGCTAAGCTGAGAGGAGCCAATTTGATTCAGTCAGCTTAGAGAGTAGTTTTGGGCCAGAACACCAGAGTTAATTTAGACAGCCAGAGTTCAGAAAGAACTAGAAAGGGTGGGTGAGTTTACTCAACAGAAAACCTCAGAGATCATAATTACATCTGTTGAATAAAGTTATTATTATTATATCTGGACCCCCAATTATATCTGGCAAATAAAAGTTACTTTTACAACTGGAAATCATCATGTTAAAATAAAATAAGTCAGAGTCATCAAGACAAATGCCACTTGTTTTCTCTCACATACAGATCCTAGTCGTAAAAAATACATCAGAGTTGAAAGAAAACAGGATAATCTTTGGGAAGAGAATGGGAACCAATGGGAGGCAGGCAGGAAGTACAGATGAAGGTGAGATATGGAGAATGAATAAAATCAAAGTGTGTGATATACTTGCATTGGATTGTCATAATGGAATCCATTATTTGATGAACATATGTTAACTAAAATGTACAAAAGATAAATGTCTTCGGTCATCATATAGCCGTTGCACTCATGAACTCTCTGAGGTCATGGTTATATATATATGAAATTTGCATAGACTGGACCCATCAATATTTTATCATGGATAAGATCCTTGAGGCTTTTCTCCTCCCTCAGGAAAATTACAGTTTTTTGGGAGATGGGAGTGTCACTTTCTTCAGTGCTGTAGCCATAATGAACTTTCTTTTGCCACACTAAATATCTCCTAACCCATGCCTGGTTAAGTAACACTGAGCTCACAAGGTGGGCCATGCATAGACAAAAGACATTAAAATGGGAGTGTACTCATTGAGAAGGGGGTTCCATAAGAAGAGCAAGGAGGAGAAAGAAGGGAAAGGAGAATGAAAATGCCTAAAGTTTATGGTAGAAGTGTGTGAAGTCGCGGAACAATTAAAAATATTAGAATAAACAAGTCTTTAAAAGGTAAGATGGCTCCACATGTAAGAGTACTGTCTGCTTTACTGAAAGACTCAAGTTTGCTTCTGGCACACATGATACAGCTCACAACCATTTGGAATTTCAACTCAAGAGGATTTGATGATCTTTTCTGGTCTCTACTTTCAACATTAAAGCACTTGGTGTACATACATGCAGGCAAAAATGCTTATGTGCATAAAATAAATATTTTAAAATAGGAAAATTTTTGAGAACGAAATTTAAAAGGAAGATATAAAAACTATCTAACACTAGGGCAGAATGATCATAAACTGGGTTGCACAAGTTCCCATCTTAAAATAATAAAAGAAACAATCACAAAAGTGTAAAATAAAAAATGGTAGAGTTGGTGTAAACAAAATTATCCAAATATTTTATTTAATTTGAAACTATTCAAATCTACAATCAAAAGGTTGAATATGTATAAGAACAATGATGCTAATTTAAGAAATTAGTTTTATTTTGTTGCATATAATATATAAATATTACACTCCAGATTTTATTTCTCTTGAGGGATAGGTGCATCTTCTCTGACTAAATCCAGACCTGGCAGTCCTCTGCTGTATATGTGTTGGGGGCCTCATATCAGCTGGTGTATGCTGCCTAGCTGGTGCTCCAATGTCTGAGAGATCTCAAGGGTCCAGATTAATTGACACTGCTGGTCCTACTACAGGGTCACACTCCTCAGCTTCTTTCAGCTTTTCCCTAATTCAACCACAGAGTTCAGCAGCTTCTGTCCATTGGTTGGGTGCAAGTATCTGCATCTGACTCTTTCAGCTGCTTGTTGGGTATTTTGGAGGGCAGTCATGATAGGTCTCTTTTTGTGAGCGCTCCATAGCCTCAGTAATTGTGTTAGGCTTTGGGACCTCCCTTTGAGCTGGATGCCATTTTGGGTCTGTCAATGGACCTTCTTTTTCTCAGACTCCTCTACAATTCCATTTCTGCAGTTCTTTCATACAGGAACTATTATGGGACAGAGTTTTGACTGTGGGATATCAGCCCCCTCCTTCACTTGATGCCCTTTCTTCCTGCTGGAGGTGGACTCTACAAGTTCCCTCTCCCTACTGTCTGGCATTTCATCTAAGATCCCTCCCTTAGAGTCCTGAGAGTATCTCACCTCCCAGGTCTCTGGTTCATTATGCTTATGCATTTAATTTTTCGATTTTTTTTTTTTTGGCAGATAGTACAAATCCTTTATTTCAAGATATGTAGAGAATTTTAACTTAAAATTAGAAATAGCTTCTAATAATTATACAAGTCCTTTTACAAATGTCATAGTAGGGCATCTTGTTTTAAGCCTTTTTTTCATACTTTATTTACATTTCAACTGTTTCCCCCTTTCCAGATCTTCTCTTTGGAGCCTCCCCATTTCCTCTCCCCTCCCCCTGCCACTATGGGGTATTCCCCCCCCCACCCATCCATCCACTCTCATCTTCCCTCCTTGGCATTCTCCTATACTGGGGGATCTAACACCCTCAGGCCCAAGTGCTTTTCCTGCCCCTGATGGCTAACAAGACCCTCCTCTGCAGCATATGTGGCCAGCACCATGGGTCCCTCCATGTGTACTCTTTGGTTGCTGATTCAGTCTCCAGGATGGAGGGGTCAAGCCAATTGCCACTGTTGCTCTGTCCCTGGAGCTGCAAACTCCCTCAGCTCCTTCAATCCCTTCTCCAAGTCCTCCATCTGAGACCTCACACTCAGCCCTACTGTTGCTGCAAAGTGACTCTTGGGTATTTCAAACTTTTGGGCTAATAACCACTTATCACTGAGTATATACCATGTTCATTCTTTTGTGACTGCGTTACCTCACTCAGGATGATATTTTCAAGTTCCACCTATATGTCTGCGAATTTCATGAACTCATTGTTTTTAATAGCTGAGTAGTATTCCATTGTGTAAATGTACCACATTTTCTGTATCCATTCCTCTGTGGAGGGACATCTGGGTTGTTTCCTGTTTCTGGCTATTATAAATATGGCTGCTATGAACATAGTGGAACATGTGTTTTTATTACATGTTGGAGCATCTTCTGGGTATATGCCCAGGAGTGGAATAGCTGGGCCCTCAAGTAGTATTATGTTCATTTTTCTGAGGGTCTGCCAAACTGATTTCCAGAGAGGTTGTATGAGCTTGCATTCCCACCATCCATGGAGGAGTGTTCCTCCTTCTCCACATCCTTGCCAACATCTGCTGTCACCTGAGTTTTTGATCTTAGCCATTCTGACTGGTGTGAGGTGAAATCTCAGGGTTGTTTTGATCTGCATTTCCTTGATGACTAAGGATGTTGAACATTTCTTTAGGTGCTTCTTGGCCATTCAAGTTTCCTCAGTTGAGAATTCTCTGCTTAGCTCTCTTCCCCATTTTTTGATAGGGTTATTTGGATCTCTGGAGTCTAGCTTCTTGAGTTCTTTGTATACCTTGGATATTAGCCCTCTATCAGATGTAGGATCGGTAAAGATATTTTCCCAATCTGTAGGTTGACATGTTGTCCTACTTACAGTGTCCTTTGCCTTACATAAGCTTTGTAATTTTATGAGATCCCATTTGTAGATTCTTGATCTTAGAGCACAAGCCATTGGTGTTCTCTTCAGGAACTTTTCCCCTGTGCCCATGTGTTCTAAACTTTTCCCCACTTTCTCTTCTATTAGATTCAGTGTATGTGTTATATATGCTATACAGGTTTTTTTTCCCCCAAAAGGGTAAGGAACAAGCTATCCTAATGAAATAAATATAATAAATAAAATATAAGAAAATAAAAGGAAAGCAAGGAAGATTCTTCAACTCCAACAAACAAAATATAAATCAAACTACTTCAAGTCCCTTTTGAACTGCATCCACTTTTATTTTAATGGAATTTATCTTACTTTATTATTTTTAAAACTCCATTTGTTTTTCCATGCTATGATGTGCCATCAGCATACAGAGACAAGCACAGTTCCTCGGGAGAGGAATTATGAACAAAGTAGTTGGAAGTATGCTGGGAATCTTGGGTAATATGGCTTGACATCTAATCTGGAGTCAAGAGATGATGCTGCATGTGAAGAGTTTCCATCTGTAATCCAGTGCAATAATGGTTCAAGGATTGGTCTGTTTCAAGCCGAAGAAGCCTGAGAAGCAGCCATTCCTCCTTTGGAACAACCTCCAGCTGTCACCTCCTATTTCTGCACTTAGCCACTGACTGGGACATTGAGGGAAAAGTGTGGATCCGAGTGGGTACTACAGACCAGCTATATTTCCAACAGGTTTCTGATGGATGCATTTCTAAGACCTCCCTGGCTTTCCTGTGTGGCTAGTCTTCATACTGTTCTCAAAGTGGTCAGTCAACTTCATAAGCAAAACAGTCATCTCATTATCACTTTCATATGGACATACCAAATCACATGAGGCAAAATAGAGCAGACTGGAAGGCAATATAGCAAGCAATACCTGGGTAGAGATTGGGTAGAGATTCAAGGAGAATCACATAGGGAGAGCTCTTGTCTTGCTCACTGACTTTCCATTTATGGTGTCATCCTCGTGTGATCAGTTATATGTCTTGCTTTATACCCCATGGCATGCTTCCCTGTTCTTATAATAAATTCCCTTTTGCACATAAGTTAGTTTAAATGGATTTCTGCTGCTTTTTAAAGAAATGGCATTCAATCAAATAGACAGAGTCCTGATTAATGGATGCTTTTCAGAATAAATATACCTTATTCAGGCTTAGCTTTTCTGGAGTCAGCTATTTTCTGAAACACATTTGTTGAACTTTTGTTTAGTTGGTTCTGGCTAGGTTACACCAACTGATTACAGTGAAGTTAGAGGCATGGGCAGGACTTAAAAATACATACATACCATTCAGTGAAACTGGTTATTGAGGCAGAATAAAATAGGAAAGTTTTGCTAAAAACACATTAGTCAAGTAATTCTGGGGAATTTGAAAACATAACTGAAAGTTTCAGATATTCTTGATTAACTGAGGAATTACTTGTCTGAAATGTGACATCCTCTATTCAAGATAAGACTCCACAGCCCTGGGACCCCAATGGAAAAGCTAGGGAAAGACTGACGGAGTTGAAGGGGATTACAACTGCATAGAAAAAACAATATCAACTAACCAGACCACCCAGAGCTCCCAGGAACTAAGCCATCAACCAAAGAGTACACATAGAGGGATCCATGGCTCCAGGTACATATGTAGCAGAGAATTTCCATATCTGGCTTCAATGGGAGGGGAGGTCCTTGGTCCTGTGGAGACTTGATGCCCCAACATAGGGGGATGCTAGAGTGGTGAGGTGGGAGTGGATGAGTGGGTAGAAGAGTACCCTCACTGAGGCAAAGGGAAGGGGGAATATAATTGGGGGGGGTTGTGGAGGGAAACCCAGAAAGGAGGATATCATTTGAAATGTAAACAAATAAAATTATTGATAAAAAAGAAATCAAGGATGTTTCTAAAAGAAAAACAAACAAACATATAAACAAAACAAAACAATAAAGCAAATCAACACCCTAAGGAATAGAAGTCTTCTAGAGTACTACTGCAAAAGAAGGGGGTCATAGAAAGGGAAAGGGGACCAAGTGAGGGAAATGGGGAGTAAATGTGATTAAAGCATGTTACACACATTGAAAATGTCACAGTGAAACCCATTATTTTGTACAATTATTACACACTAATAAAATGATTCTAAAAGTAAAAAAAAATAAAATAAAATAAAAATAAAAGAAGCTCCTATGGGAATAATACTAAATAGGATACTGTTCATTAAATGCATTGTCTAACAAATATTGTTGCCTGTAGCTTTTATGAAAGTCTGGTACAGCTCAAGGACACTGTGAGCCATAATTATTGATGAATTTAATTGGATCCAGCAGCATGAAGAATGGAGACACCAACCCAGGAAGAAAACCAGTGTACCTCATGCTTAAAACTCTGATCACTATCCCAGTTAGAGAAGGTGAGGTTGCCTGGTTTTCCATGGAGAGGTGATATGTTCTTCTCTCTTTGTTGCTGACAAGACTTCTTTGCTGGAGTATTACAGGCAACAGACTGTAGGTTACTGATCACCATAGTGTTGACTGGTCAACACACAGTCTAATAAGGTGTCTGTCCTTTTCAGTGAAGTGTCTTGACTTAAGTGAAGTCCACAAGTATTGATTAATAAATATTCTATTCTGCTTCTGCTTTGGCATAGTGCTTCATGCTCCTTCTATTGCAGCTCTCAACACACTCGTGCCTCATGTTTGAGTTAACTCTAGGTCTCTCCTGATATTCACTTGTGAAAAACGGTTTGATTATATTAGCTATTTTGGGGGTCCATATAACTCATTAGTAATTATATGTTTTAAATAATAAATATTTAAAAGAATTAAATAAGAATCAATTAGATTGCTCACCTCTTTGGACTAAGAATATTATCAACTGGACCTTTGTGGTCAAGGGTCAGATGTGCCAGAACAGAAATAAAGTCATTTAAATTGGCTCAGTGTTTGAAGGTTTATTTTATAAAAGTAATTCTGTTAAAGTCATAGAAATTTAGAAAACACTAAGTTGAAGTCTTCGTGATGCACCCTGGCTAGCAGATTAGAAGATGCTAATTTGTCACAGAATAAGTCAGTCTTTTTGTATTACATATGGCTCTGAACATCTTAATTAATGGAAATATTTTCAGTTAGACTTGGATTAGTTCTCCAGACAAGGTAGATCATACCTCACAGATAATGCTCAAAAGGAAGGATCCTTTTAAATGTCACAGAGAGGAAGTTACAGTGAAGCTTTAATAGCATTAATGATCAGAAACTGATCACAGTAATTATAGCTGCATAATTCAGAGAATGGTGACCAACTGATACTGAAATTTAAATTAGACACTTGAAAGATGTCTAATAACCTCACACAGGTTATTTAATAGAAACCTTTGAAATATTAAAATACCATGATAACATGAATTTTATAAGAATAAGAGTTAACACATGGTCAAATTTTATTTCAGACTTAAGTACCTTATATTTATCATGCTATTCTTGAGATTATTAATTTATTGCATATATACAATAGAAAAACAAAAACTACAGTATTTATATATTCTAGAAATGTCTACCATCTTTTATAAATTTTCTTGAATACATATTTTTCATAATATGTGTGTGCAAGTATATATATATATTCTGCATATATATATATACATATATGACTTCAATTTGCATATACATAAATTATGCACACACAAACTGAAATCGCAGATCCTAAATTTCACTCAGAATTTAATTATACTACAAATATTTAAAGTTATTTATTCACTGACTATATGAGTTTCTAACATGTGGGAATACAATCTACAGTTTACCAATTATTCTATCATTTAATATTTTAGTTCCATTCCATTTATTATAAATTATTGAGTTTGTAAATTCTGGTTTACATTTGTTTCTTATAACAATAGTAATACTGGAAACTGTATGGTCATGTTAAAACTTCTTGTCATAAAGTGTTAGCTTTACAGAAATCCCAGTATTACCGCTTTAAACAGTAATACAGCACAGTTGTAACTCTGCCACTGAATATTTTCATTGATTTGAGAAAACATTTGTATTACAAAGTCATTCATGATTTCCAAAAGAGCTGATATACTTCCTCTCTGACATATATTCTAGAAATTAATGAATGAGAGACAAATCACTGCAATGACTCAGATCCTTATTTGGGCAATATCTTCTCTTATGTTTGAGGTTCTCACAGTTTACAATCTGGTGATAAGAAGATAGACTATCAGCTTGAGTGTGGACTCAGCTAGTAAGCCTACCTCTTCCTCTTGCAGAGGACCTCGAGGTTAGTTTCCAACACCCATTCTAGGGGCCTCACAAGCACCTGTAACTCAGCCCCAGGGAATTCAATTTTCTGGACTTCAAGGTTGCTTTACTTATTTGTACATACCCATCTATATATACACACAACACATAGTAAAAATGAATTTTTAAAAATTGAAGAGAAATTTCCTGGTTATACACAGTTACCTTTCTTCTTTTTATAAAACACTAAACATAATGAATATTTGGAAGGAATATTTTCTAATCCTCCCTGTTGTTTTTCATTATTATTTTATTCTCTTATAGACTCATACACATATATAATGTATTTTAGTCCTTCTCACCTTCTATTTATCCTGTCTCATCCAATTTCCTCTCATTAAAACTCTATTTAAATATATGATGTGTGGCAGTGGTAGTGTGTTTGTGTTTGTGTGCCTCTGTGTGTGTGTGCTCACGTAGGGTTTCCTGAATGAGTATAAGTGGAATGTCATTTACTGCCTTTTGCCTTGTCACAATTAGTGAACAGTCCTTCAGAAAAGAAATGGGGCCTTTTGAGTCCTCCCTTTCTTTTCTTTGTGAAGTGCTGAAAACTGAAGTATGGGAATTAATTTCAAAATTTTAAAAATACAAAAACCAAAGCAAAATAAAGAGACAGGAGTAGGTACAAGCTGAGGAAATAGACTCCTAAACCAATCAGCAGTACATTATAAAAATGTTTCACATGACCAAAGTGTCAGTCTTTATTTTAAATGGCTGCCTACAAATGCAGTTTATAGATATATGCTTTCAAAATGAACATTTATTATTGGAAGGGGAGATACATCTAAAGTGTTACTATTGAAATAGTACTAGAAATTGTTACCATTTTTATGCATTTGTGTTACTATGTTTTAGGCTAGACTCTTACAGTTCTTGGTTCAGTTGCTTAGCAAACTTGAGAAGCTTTCCAATCTTTTGTCAAGTTATCTTGCATAACAAGTATTGATAGACATTTGTTTTGATCTTGCCAACAATCCCATTATATCCTTGCAGAATTTCTTAGCAAAAGCTATTCTCTCTCATTTAACTCAACACTAATCTCATCACTCATAAAACACGAGAACACTGTGTGTCATTATCTATTTCTTATTTCAGAACACTCATTTTCCCAACTTGCCCAGCTTCTGTGGATAGCTTATTGTATCACACAGAGCTTCATGCGTCCTTGGCTCACACTTTAGGTGATACTTCAGTTAGGAACCGACCACAGAGAGCAGTGATCCCTACAGATTGGAATGGAGCTAAATGATTCCTCTCCTAGTGCTGTTGTGGGTGTAATATTGGTGAAGTGTGACTATTTGTCCAAGTGTTTGTTCAGCAGCTGAAGAAGCCTGCTGCTGGCAGATGTGTAAGAGTGTGTGACAATCCACAGTGTAGAACATGTAACACCTGTATTGACAACTGTGTTAATGTTCTGTTCGCTGTGGTTGCAGGCTACACTCTTTCTGGTACACTGTGTCCCACTTGCAATGGTCACATCTGTCTTGTGTCCATATCTCTTGGTTTCATCAAAGTGTCATGTTGAGTGAAGGACTCACACCATTTATCTCTCTGTCTGCTATTCTCCAGATGATGACATATTCTATGGATGCCCTCAGTATGCAGTGCTGTTAAGTGATGTATCTGTATATAGTAAGAGGTTGTGCCAAATTTGTTCCAATTTTTCTTTCTTTTTTTTCTGCATAGAATTGTAAAGCCTTTATTTGTTTTCTTTTCTTTTTAAATTACTTTCATTTTTACAGTTCAGTTGTTCCCTCCTCCCAGTCTGCCCTCCCACAGTTCCTCATCCCATTCCTCCTCCCCCTGTCTCCAACCGCCAATCCCCCACCAAGCCTCCTCACTCCCAGACCTCAAGTATCTCAAGGTTTAGGCACCATGTATTCTCCCAGTGAGGCCAGACTTTGTGCTAGTTTTATTGCTTTTTGTTATTCCATGTTTGGTTATATCATTGGGAGGCCTGATCTTTTCTGAAGGGAAGCAGAGGAGCCAGTGGATCTGGGTAGGAGGGCAGATAGGATGTTTTGGGAAGGAGGAGGAGGGTAGCCTGTGGTTAGGATGTGGTTGGTATGAGAGGAGAATAGAGAAAAAGAAAAAAAGGAATCATCATTATGGCATTTTAAGAACATTGATAATTTTATCTTAACATAGTTTTTCTTTTTTACTTAGCCTTTGTAATATATATATATATATATATATATATATATATATATATATATTTTTTTTTTTTTTTAAAAAAACTGGATTCCATCTTTACATAAACCTCTTACATATTTTCTTCATTTTGAAACTTCTCCATAGCCAGGAACATGAAGAAATGTTCTTATGGTTTTCCTGGTGATAACATTGTGGGTTTTTTACAGTAAAACTCCAGTGAATATAGTGGGTCCTCCTAGGCTAGGTCAGAGATACTGATAATACTTCTTGATTGTCCTTCCAGAGCCCAGTTAAGAATATTGGCTCATCTCAGGGTCATTGTTCTTGGTGTTAAGTATACCATGTGCATCTTCATCTAAATTCTGCTGCAAAATTTGTCACTGACAAGGTTTGCAACTCTCTGAGTATTGAGGTGCTCTCCCCTGCAAGCAGAAGGTCTTCCAGTAGTCATGTTACAGAATATAGTCCTGAAACCTTAGCACCCAGCCTCAGGAGCATGTGGATCACTGAGGGTCTAAGTCTGCCGTGCAGCCTACCTCAGCAAGAGTCTTTAAAGATATTTATTATTTTAAAAATCTATCTATTTATCTATCTATCTATCTATGAATGAATGAGTGTTTTGCTTGCATATATATATATATATATATATATATATATATATATATATATGAAATATGTTTTCTGCTGATGCAATATTGATCAGATCAGACCAGGAAAAAAGTAAATAAATGCAGTTATAATTGGCACAACCCTCAGGTGGGTTAACCAGAACTGGGCTGAGGAAGTCATGCTCGAAGGTAATGGCAGGAAACTTTTATAGTTCTCAGGTGAGATTTGATGACGATATGTCAGAGAGGAACTGAAGCTGCACCTGAGTATTGTCAGAAGCTGGGCACCTCGCCTGGCACTTGGGTGGACTGGTCATATCAGAATACTTAGAGGCATTGGCTGCCAGAAATGTGGAAGTTAAATTTTAGAGCCATCTCTTTGGAGTTGGTCAGAGGGTGTAGGGTTGGTAGAAACAGCACAAACACGGTATCCCAGCTTGTGCAGGGGTGAACAACAGTTTGAACCAAACAGTATGTGTGTGCAGCATGTGTATAATTGGTACCCTTAGACATCAGAAGGCATTACATCCCTTGGAACTGGAGTTACAGACTGTTGTGAGTCATCATGTGGGAGCTGGGAATCCAACCTGGACCCTGTGAAGGAGCATGTGCTCTTAACTGCTGAACCAACTCTCTAATCCATGTAGGAGTCTTTTTAATATGCCACCTCCTGATTAGTTCATCTTTGAAACCTATCAATATCTTAGAGCACATTGCTCTCATTGAGGATCCAAGTTTGGGATCTCAGCATAATATCAACTAGCCACAACCTCCTATAACTCTATCTACAGGAGAGCCAACAGCATCTTGCCTCTCAAGGTACCTGAAATCAGATAAACATACACACAGAGACCATCCCATATACACATAATTAAAAGTAAACTTCAAAAAGAGAAAATACAAGATTTACTACATAAAGAACTTAGATGTTCAGGTAATTACTCAGTCCTTGACAGCACCCATTATTATCCATTCCTTGGTTTATAATATGAATATATAAAAAGAAGTTGATTTACTTCATAGTACTGGAAACTGAAGTCCAAACTAGAGAGATTCCGTATGTTGGTCTCTATCAAGGGCTCCCTGGTATGCATCACTACATAGCAGAGAGGGAGAGAGTAAAATGGCTATATGCAGAAAATCATATGGCAAGAAAGGCCAGACTGATTCAGAGGTCAGGCTCACTTTTTATATAACTTAGGAATTGACTCCAGGAGACCATTGTAGTGACACCAACTCACCCTTGTACCAACATTCAACATGGCCACACTAAGGTCCAAGCTATTAAAATGTGAATCTTTGGGAGACAAACTATTCAGATATATTAAATGGTAAGCAGTAGATTATTTTTAAAGAGGTATTGAGGAAAATTTGTTTATGGTTATTTCCCTGAGTTGCTATTTTTGTTGGAGAAGCAAGAACAACCTGGTATCCCTAGAATTGTTTCTTGAAACTTACACTCATCATTTAAGATATTAGTTCCAAAACCAGGGTGGTGGTTGTCTCAGTTTTTGGAGTGTTTTAAAACAGCCTTCAAATCTGAATGCAACACGAAGATCTTATAAAGCTAGTTGAATGTTCTCCAAATAATAGTATTTTATTGTGTTTACTTTGTTAATTGTAAGCTAGGATGTCTTGATAAAATATAGCTTACCTTGGCCCCAAACTTTGGCAATCCTCCAGTGTGTTTCCTAGGTTCATAGATTTTGAAAATGAGAAGCTGTGAGTGCATACCATGTACAACCTTTAGCGTCTCACTCAGGATGCTATTTTCTAGTTCCATCCATTTTGCCTGCAAAATTCATGAGTCGTCCTTACTAATAGCTGAGTAGTGTTCCATTGTGTACCACCACCACTGTGTACCATATTTTTGGTATCCATTCTTCCATTGAGGAACATCTGGGTTGTTTCCAGCTTCTGGCCATTACAAATAAGGCTGCTATGGTCATAGTGGCACATGTGTCCCTGACATATGGCAGAGCATCTTTTTGGTATATGTCCAGGAGTGGTGGAGCTGGGTCTTCAGGTAGAACTATTTCCAAAAGCTCAAAATACCCATGATGCAATTCACAGATCATATGAAGCTTAACCAGAAGGAAGGCCAAAATGTGTATCATTCAATACCACTTAGAAGGGGGAACAAAATAATCAAGGAAGACAGAGGGAGGGTGGTAGTCAGAAGGAAGGAGTAAGGAAGAAAAAGAGGGACAGGACCAGGTATGGAAAGAGAAAGGAGAGAAATCCAGAGGGCTACGAGTGTGAATAGAAATATGTAGCAGTGGAGGGTGAGGAACAGGGGGAACCACTGGAAAGTCCCAGATGAAGGGATGAGAGAGAATCCCAGGACCCAATGGGGATGACATTAGCAAAAATGACCAACAACAGGGACATAGAACCAGAAAAGACCACCTCCAGTTAGATAGACATGGTCCCCATTTTGGGGATGGGGCCACCCACTCATCTCAAAATTTCTAACCCTGAATTGTCTCTATATAAAAGAACTGCAGGAATAAAAATTGGAGCAGAACCTGAGGGAAAGGCCATCCAGAGACTGCCCCATCTTAGGATCCACCCAATCACCAAACCACGACAATATTGCTGATGCCAAGATGTGCTTTCAGATAGGAGTCTGGTATGGCTGACCTCTAAGAGGCTCTGTCAGAACCTGAATAAGACAGATGCAGATACTCACAGCCAATGGTTGGACTAAGCCTAGGGACCCCAATGGAAGAGTTAGAGGAAGCACTGAAGGAACTGAAGGGGATTGCAACCCCATAGAAAGAGCAACTAACTTGGAGCCCTCAGAGCTCCCAGGGTCTAAACCACCAAGCAAAGAATGTACATGGGCTGGTTCATGACTCCCACTACATATGTAGCAGGGGACTGACTTATTTGGCATCATTTGGGAGGGATAGTGCTTGGTCCTGTAGAGGCTTTTGCCCCAGAGGAGGGGAATGCTAGAAGGGTGAGGCAGGAGTGGGTGGGTGGGTGAGAGAGCACCCTCTTAGAGGCGAAGGGGAAAGAGGATGGGGTGTGGGGCTTGTGGAGGAGAGACCAGGAAGGGGGACAACATTTGAGTTATAAATAAATAAAATAATTACTAATAAAAAAGAAAATGAGAAGCTGTACACCACTACTTTATTATATATTTGTTGTGTGAGAGAAAATGCATGTCTACTCATGCCAGATAGAGAACCTATGATAGTCCAAAGAAATGTTTCTACCAAGCCCAACATCTGAACCAATCTGTTTTTTATTAGAAACAAGGACGGCACAAATGCACCTGCCTCTATGCAAACTCCATCTCAGTACAGGTGGCAACTCAAGGAAGCTGAAATCTTGGAACACTCTTCATGACTGCAAACAGCTCAAAAGGTCCAAGGATTGTCACTTGACTCCTGGATGGTCAGAATCCCACCCCTACTTTAGCAGTTGTTACTGTTTCTGTACATGTGGAGAGGGGTCTCTTGGATCTTATAACTCTCAACTTTTTAAGAAATCATTTTATTTTATTTTTTTTTACTTTCTGTCTCTCATGTGCTCCTCTTACCCCTACATCCTAAAAAAAAAATATTTCAGTTCAAAGGAAACTGTTTCATCTACAAATAAAAAGAGATCACTTCTAAGTAAATATATACAATTCATCTATCATAGGTAAATTGTATTTCCTCAGGCCATTGTGCTGTTGTTGCTGGAAGATAACAAAAGCATCAGTTAGCACAATGTCAAGGAGGCAAATTCATGCCTATGTTACCATCACAGCAGTATCAGCTATCCCTGTGCACAAAGGCTGCAGGAGAAAAGCTCTGTGGCCTTCTACCAGCCTGCCAAGACTTTCATTGCTTATATTGGAATTGAACACCTTGTGATATTTCCAGTCTTTAGAACTATGAATACAATGAGAGAGTTATTTTTAGTACAAAAGGTTATTTGATAGACAAGATGCAAGGAAGAGAAAGCAAGATCTGCAAAACACAATACTATGCATGTACAAGATACTGTCACAATAAGCCTTTCATATTACTGCTTTTGAATCCCCACTCTTTAGGCCCATACACTTCTGGATTGTACCAGGAATATCATCTATGGACGTGTATTAGAAATCAGGCACTCAATCATGCGTTCCATAAGGGCCTAGGCATAGATTAACTCAGACCAAATGTCCAAAGGGTCCATTAGTTAGGATGATTCCAAGACAAGTCAAGCCAATAAAATATATTCATTTACTCACTATCAATGAGTGATTCACACAGATGTCAAGAGCCAGCTGGAGACAACAAAATGGTAGCTATGTTATTGAGTTCCAACTGGAGGCCCTAACATCTGTAGGGAACATTGATATTCCCAAGCAAAAGGAGAAGGATATTCTAGCTCAAAAATGAGAAAATCACCATCATTCTAGCCTTTTCTTCTCTTTGAGTAATTACTGCTCCTCATGCCTAAAGGTGAGGTGGTCTTTGCCTACCTATTGGTTCAGGCACTGTGTACTCCGCAAGCACACAGACATACGAAGAAAGAAAATGTCTTCAGCTAACTTGGCACTCCTTATTCAGGTCAAGATGTAACAAAAACAATTAACTAAAAAATTACAAGCAGTTTGGGTCCAATGGATAAAATATGGTGATCCCCGACCATAAAATTATTTGATTGCTACTTCATAACTATTAGTTTGTTATTGCTATGAATCATAATGTAAGGATCTGATATGCAGGATATCTGATATGTGACACCTGTGAGGGGTCACAACTTACAGGCTGAGAAGCATTGGTCTATGGGAAAGGGCAAGTTGCACAAATTTAGCAAGTTTAATTCAGCATCAATATCCCTTGGTGGAAAAATAATACTAGCCTTGTTGTACAACAATTAAATTTAACATCAATGAAGTAGTGTGAAAATCTTCTGGGATAAGAAAACTTGTCTCAGAGGGTTGACGGACCTAGGTTATGAAGGGAAATGGGTCTCATCTAGGTGCTGAGAAAGAAAGCAATGAACTTGCTTTGTAGGTAGAAAAGACATTCCTGCATCACAATGAGAAATCCTGGATGTGCTTAAGAGAAGAACAATATCAACATTTTGTTCCTGGGTTTGGAGTATAGAATTTATGTTTAGATTTAGAAGCATCTACCAAACTATTAGATATATAGTGCTGTAGATCTAGAATGATGTCTGAAGTAAAGATGAAAGTTTGAATACTATCACTAGTCAAACTGTAGCCACAGGAATGACTGAGCTTGCTCAGGAATGGGAGAATATTCACAGTGGCAGGCATGTCTTCCATGTATGAATCCATCAAGTAGCAACTGGCTGTCAGGATTAAAGTTCCAACAGTTTTCACTCAAAAACACCGATCTTTTTTCTCTGATAATAGATTCTCCACTTTATGTCAATTCACATAATTAAAATAATTCTATTGGAATGAGGTTTGTTCCCTTTTGGCTAGCCAGGGAAGTCTTTCAGCATGTCTGGTTTCTGCTATCATGGTTATTTAAACACATGCTGATTTCACATGTTCTAAAGTTTCAATTCATGCCATGGCTTGGAAACATCGCTGTCTGTGATTTAGTTAAACAAACATGATCCAAAGATACTTTTAAGAAAACAGATATAAGCCGGGCAGTGGTGGTGCACACCTTTAATATCAGCACTTGGGAGGCAGAGACAGGTGGATTTCTGAGTTCGAGGCCAGCCTGGTCTACAGAGTGAGTTCCAGGACAGCCAGAGCTATACAGAGAAACTTTGTCTCGAAAAGCCAAAAAAAAAAAAAAAAGAAAAAGAAAAAGAAAAAAAGAAAGAAAGAAAACAGATATAGGAGGACTTGAGTTCATTGAAGCATAAAAAGACTGGTGTAGCATGATCCTTGGAGGAAAGAGAGCAGACAGGTTCATGAAACAATGCCAAGGCCAAATTTCCCAGATTAAGATGCTAGAATTGCTGTCAAGTTGGCTCTCTTAAAACAATTGTGCCAATTATTTGGATTGTTTTTGGAATAATTACAATCTTAATAATGCAGTGATATGCATTCATCAATATCTGATATTAATATCATAAATTATTAGAATGAGTTTAGAATTTTATGAAGTTGGAAACAAATACAACCAAAATATCATGTATTTAAAAGTACAGATATTGTCAAAGCTATAGCAACAGAGTAGGACTACTGAGTGCTTTACTCACTTGACAGCTAACATAGCTCCAACTGAACATATGAGACCTAGTCCTTGGGGTGCAGACTTCCAGGTCATTTTCAGCTTGATCGTTCAAGGCCTGTATCTGAAGTGTGTGGTATCTTCAGCAAGAGGATCTGACCTTCAAGTTCTGGGAGACAATCTCATGGATCTTCGACCCCAAATTAACGAGGAGTGTTTTTCCATGAGTGGCGCTAAGTATTTTGTGAGGTAGTTTGTGGCTTTGAGGAAGAGTATATCAACTCACATGATGTAACTCTTTCTCTATAGGGATGTGTGTGTGTGTGTGTGTGTGTGTTTTAAATGTATGTTTATAAAATAATGTCTCGGAGGAGGCAGCGGAAGGCGGGCTCTGGACTCGCTGGGAGGTAAGAGCCTGCGTGCTTCCACCTGTGGCCAGAAACCCCTCCTGGGTCAACAGGCCTCTCCATATACAAGTAGCTCAGGGAGAAAGCTACCTGCCCACTTGTGCTGAGGAGCCAGCAACAGGAGGATCCCAGACACAGGGTCTGAAGAACAGCTGGAAGAGAGAACTGGTCTCGCAGGAATATTGACATCTGAGCTTGAAGGAAAGACAAGCCACAGTTAGAGAGAGAAAGACCAGCTAACTCCAGAGATAACCAGATGGTGAAAGGCAAGGGCAAGAACACAAGGAAAAGAAACCAAGACTACTTGGCTTCAGCTAAACCTAGCTCTCCCAACACAGCCAGCCCTGGATACCCCAACACAACAGCAAAGGAAGACTCAGACTTAAAATCACTTATCAAGAGGATGATAGAAGATTTTAAGAAGGAAATAAATAACTCCCTTAAAGAAATACAAGAGAACAGAGGTAAACAACTGGAAGTCCTTAAAGAGGACACACAAAAATCCCTTGAAGAATTACAGGAAAACACAATCAAATGGGCAGAAATACAGGAAAACACAGTCAAACAAAAGAACAAAACCATTCAGGAATTAAAAACAGAAATAGAAACAATAAAGAAATCACAAAGGGAGACAACCCTGGAATTAGAGATCATAGGAAAGAAATCAGGAGTCATAGATGCAAGCATCACCAACAGAATACAAGAGATGGAAGAGACAATCTCAGGTGCGGAAGATACCATAGAAAACATGGACACAACAGTCAAAGAAAACACAAAATGCAAAAAGCTCCTAAACCAAAACATCCAAGATATCCAGGATGCAATGAGAAGACAGAACTTGAGGATAATAGGTATAGAAGAGAGTGAAGACTCCCAACTTAAAGTACCAGTATATATCTTCAACAAAATTATAGAAGAAAATTTCCCTAACCTGAAGAAAGAGATGAACATAAATATACAAGAAGCCTACAGAACGCCAAATAGACTGGACCAGAAAAGACATTCCTCCAGTCACATTATAGTCAAAACACCAAATACACAAATCAAGGAAAGAATATTAAAAGCAGTAAAGGAAAAAGGGCAAGTAACATATACAGGCAGACCTATCAGAATCACACCAGACTTCTCACCAGAGACTATGAAAGCTAGAAGATCCTGGGCAGATCTCATACAAACTCTAAAAGAACACAAATGCCAGCACAGGCTGCTATACCCAGCAAAACTCTCAATAATCATAGAGGGTGAAACCAAAATATTCTACGACAAATCCAAATTTGCACAGTATGTTTCTACGAACCCGGCCCTACAAAGAATAATACATGGGAAATGCCAACGCAAAGAGGGAAACTTCACTCAAGAAAAAGAAAGAATCTTTCAACAAACTCAAAAGAAGATAGCCACACAAACAATATAAACAATATCAAAAATAACAAGAAATAACAATCACTATTCTTTAATATCTCTTAACATCAATGGTCTCAACTCCCCAATAAAAAGACATAGGCTGACAGACTGGATCCATAAACAGGACCCAGCATTTTGCTGCATCCAGGAAATGCACCTCCGTATTAAAGACAAACACTACCTCAGAGTAAAGGGGGCTGGAAAACAATTTTCCAAGCAAATGGCCCCAAGAAACAGGCTGAAGTAGCCATTCTAATATTGGATAAAATTGACTTTCAACTAAAATTCATCAAAAAGAATGAGGAAGGACACTTCTTACTCATCAAAGGAAAAATCTACCAAGAAGAACTCTCAATTCTGAACATCTATGCCCCGACTGCAAGAGCTCCCACTTTCATAAAAAAAACTCTACTAAAGCTCAAAGCACACATTGCACCTCACACAATAATAATGGGAGACTTCAACACCCCACTATCAACACTGGACAGATCTTGGAAACATAAACTAAACAGAGACACAGTGAAACTAACAGATGCTATGAACCAAATGCGTTTAACAGATATCTATAGAACATTTCATCCTGCATCAAAAAAAATATACCTTCTTCTCAGCACCTCATGGTATCTTCTCCAAAACTGATCATATAATTGGTAACAAAACAAACCTCAACAGATAAAAGAAGATTGAAATAATCCCAAGCCTCCTATCAGATCACTATGGATTGAGGTTGGACTTCAATGGCAACAACAACATCAGAAATCCCACATACACATGGAAGCTGAACAATGCACTGCTTAATGATAAGTTGGTTAAGGAAGCAATAAAGAAGGAAATTAAAGACTTCCTAGAATTCAATGAAAATGAAAGTACAACTTACCCAAACCTATGGGACAGAATGAAAGCAGTGTTAAGAGGAAAACTCATAGCTCTGAATGCCTCCAAAAAGAAACTGGAGAGAGCATACACTAACAGCTTAACAGCACATCTGAAAGTTCTAGAACAAAAAGAAGCTGCACCCAAGAGGAGTAGAAGGTAAGAAATAATCAAATTAAGGGCTGAAATCAACCAAGTAGAAACTAAAAGAACTATACAAAGAATCAACAAAACCAAGAGCTGGTTCTTTGAGAAAATCAACAAGATAGATAAACCCTTAGCCAGACTAACCAGAGGGCACAGAGACAGTATCCAAATTAACAAAATTAGAGATGAAAATGGAGATATAACAACAGACTCTGAGGAAATTAAAAAAATCATCAGATCCTACTACAAAAGCCAATATGCAACAAAATTGAAAAATCTGGAGGAAATGGACAAGTTTCTAGACAGATACTAATTACCAAAGTTAAATCATGATCAGATAAACCATCTGAACAGTCCCATAACTCCTAAAGAAATAGAAGCAGTCATTAAAAGTCTCCCAACCAAAAAAAGCCCAGGACCAGATGGGTTCAGTGCAGAATTCTATCAGACCTTCAAAGAAGACCTAATACCAATACTCTTCAAACTATTCCATAAAATAGAAACAGAAGGAACACTACCCAATTCATTCTATGAGGCCACAGTAACACTGATACCAAAGACCCACAAAGACCCACAAAAGAAAACATCAGACCAATTTCCCTTATGAATATCGATGCAAAAATACTCAATAAAATTCTTGCAAACCGAATCCAAGAACACATCAAGACAATCATTCACCATGATCAAGTAGGCTTCATCTCAGGGATTCAGGGATGGTTCAATATCTGGAAATCCATTAATGTAATCCACTACATAAACAAACTCAAAGAAAAAAAAACACATGATCATCTCGTTAGATGCTGAAAAAGCATTTGACAAAATTCAGCATTCCTTCATGATAAAAGTCTTGGAAAGATCAGGAATTCAAGGTGCATACCTAACTTAGTAAAAGCAATATACAGCAAACCAGTGGCCAACATCAAACTAAATGGAGAGAAACTTGAAGCAATCCCACTAAAATCAGGGACTAAACAAGGCTGCCCTCTATCTATTCAACACAGCACTTGAAGTTCTAGCTAGAGCAATCAGGCAACAAAAGGAAATCGAAGGGATACAAATTGGAAAGGAAGAAATCAAAATATCACTATTTGCAGATGATATGATGGTATACTTAAGTGACCTGAAAAACTCCACCAGAGGTCTGCTACAGCTGATAAACAACTTCAGCAAAGTGGCTGGATACAAAATTAACTCAAGCAAATCAGTAGCCTTCCTATACTCGAAGGATAAACAGGCTGAGAAAGAAATTAGGGAAATGACACCCTTCACAATAGTCATAAACAATATAAAATGTTTTGGTGTGACTCTAACCAAACAAGTGAAAGATCTGTATGACAAGAACTTCAAGTCTCTGAAGAGAGAAATTGAAGACGACCTCAGAAGATGGAAAGATATGCCATGCTCATGAATTGGCAGGATTGATATAGTTAAAATGGCCATCCTGCCGAATGCAATCTACTGATTCAATGCAATCCCCATCAAAATCCCAACTCAATTCTTTGTAGACCTAGAAAGAGTAATTCTCAAATTCATATGGAATAACAAAAATCCCAGGATAGCAAAAACTAGTCTCAACAATGAAAGGACTTCTGGGGGAATCAGCCTCCCTGACCTGAAGCTGTACTACAGAGCAGTAGTGATAAAAACTGCATAGTATTGGTACAGTGACATGCAGATTGATCAATGGAATAGAATCGAAGACCCAGAAATGAATCCATACACATATGGTCACTTGATCTTCGACAAAGGAGCTAAAACCATACAGTGGAAAAAAGACAGCATCTTCAACAAATGGTGCTGGTTCAACTGGCGGTCTACATGTAGAAGATTGTGAATTGATCCATTCCTGTCTCCCTGCACAAAGCTCAAGTCCAAGTGGATCATGGACCTTCACATAAAACCAGATACACTGAATCTAATAGAAGAGAAAGAAGGGAAGAGTCTCGAACACTTGGGCACAAGGGAAATGTTCTTGAACAGAACACCAATGGCTTGTGCTCTAAGGTCAAGAATTGACATATGGGACCTCATAAAATTACAAAGCTTCTGTAAGGCAAAGGACACTGTAATTAGGGCAAAATGGCAACCTACAGATTGGGAAAAGATCTTTACCAATCCTACGTATGATAGAGGGCTAATATCCAATGTATACAAAGAACTCAAGAAGCTAGACTCCAGAGATACAAATAACCCTATCAAAAAATGGGGAAGTAAGCTAAACAGAGAATTCTCAACTGAGGAAACTCGAATGGCCGAGAAACACCTAAAGAAATGTTCAGCATCCTTAGTCATCAGGGAAATGCAAATCAAAACAACCCTGAGATTCCACCTCACAATAGTCACAATTGCTAAGATCAAAAACTCAGGTGACAGCAGATGTTGGCAAGGATGTGGAGAAAGAAGAACACTCCTCCATTGCTGGTGGGAATGCAAGTTGATACAACCTCTCTGGAAATCAGTTTGGCGGACCCTCAGAAAATTGGACATAATACTACTTGAGGACCCAGCTATTCCACTCCTGGGCATATACCCAGAAGATGCTCCAACATGTAATAAGAACACATGTTCCACTATGTTCGTAGCAGCCATATTTATAATAGCCAGAAGTTGGAAACAACCCAGATGTCCCTCCACAGAGGAATGGATACAGAAAATGTGGTATATTTACACAATGGAATACTACTCAGCTATTAAAAACAATGACTTCATGAAATTTGTAGACAAATGGATGGATCCTGAAAACATCATTCTGAACCAGGTAACGCAGTCATAAAATAATGAACATGGTATGTACTCACTGTTAAGTGGTTATTAGCCTAAAAGTTTGAAATACCCAAGAGTCACTTCGCAGGAACAGTAGTACTGAGTATGAGGTCCCAGATGGAGGGCTTGGGGGAAGGACTGAAGGAGCTGAGGGAGTGTGCAGCCCCAGGGAAGTAGCAACACTGGCAACTGGCCTGACCCCCCATACTTCTGGAGATTGATCCACCAACTAAAGAATACACATGGAGGGACCCATAGTGCTGGCCACAAAGACTGCAGAGGAGGGTCTTGTTACCTGTCAAGGGGAAGAGAGGCCCTTGGGCCTGAGGGTGTTAGATCCCCCAGTATAGGAGAATGTCAAGGAGGGAAGACGAGAGTGGGTGGGGGGTGGTGTGTGGGGGGTGGGTTGGAGAATATCCCCATAGTGGCAGGGGGAGGGCTGAGGGAATGGGGAGGTTCCAAAGGGGAGATCTGGAAAGGGGGAAACCTTTGAAATGTAAATAAAATATGAAAATAAGTAAATAAATAAATAAAAATAAAATAAAATAATGTCTCTGTATAGCTTTTTTATTTGTTTTTGAGATTGTAATTGAACTGCAATGTCTCTCACTTTCCTTTCCTCCCTCCAATGACTGCATACACTCCTCCATGCTCCTTCAAATTCATGGTCTCTTATTGTTACTAGGTGCATATATACATTTGCTTATACATACGTATTCATTACTGTAACCAATTGAATCCACATGTTCCTTGTGTGCATGCATATCTTTTTTAAAACGTCCTTAGTGTTACTAAATCTCCTTCCTCCCTCTCCCTTTGCACAGTCCTCTTTCCCCTCTCTCTAGTTACAGGCCCACTTCCTTCCCTACCCCCGCATCCTCATAAAAGCATCTCTATCTTAGTACTCCATCTCTGGAATTCCATGAACCCTTTCGTTGTTCTTGTTCCTCCATTTATTTCAGCAGGTTATATTCAGGCTCATACCAGACAATTCAAAGCTTGGATCCACAAATAAGAAGGTACGCTGCCTTTCTGATTTGCCTTTCTGAATCAGGGATATACTACTCAATATAATATTTGCAAGTTCCATCCATTTACTGGTAAATCCCACCATTTTAGTTTTTCTTTGTAGCTGAATATCACTGCACAGTGTGTCCATGCCATCTGCCTTATTCATGCATCAGTTGAAAGACCCTTGGGAAGTTTCAGTTTCCCAACTCTAGTGAATACGATGACAATGAACATCGCTGAGTAATACCTGTGGATTAGGATGCTAAACCCTTTGGGGATGGGTCATAGGATAATTTATTATTTGGTTTTTTGCATATTCTTTTTTATTTGTGATTCAAACATCTAAATCGTCAGAAAACAAGTGCAATTAAACTCCTCCTCAAAAAAACCTCACTTTACAAAAAAATAGAGACTGTCACAGAAAAGCAGAACTGGACATAATCTAGAGATTAACTTTTGAGGTTTGGAGAGTCTTCGCAGCTCATTCTATAGAAGGAATCCAGAGGATTTGCTGAGAGGTGGGTGTTTAGGGAATTATTCCTGGTTCTTAAAAAGGATCTGAACAAAATAAGTTGTTATTGTTTTGTTTTTGTTTATTTTGTTTCTTATGGTTTTTGTTGTTGTTGTTGTTGTTGGTTTGAATAAGAATGGCTCTCATTGTTCATATATTTGGATGCTTAGTCACCAGGGAGAGGCACTATTTGAGAACCATTAAAAGGCTATTACAGGGAGTATGTCACTTGGGGTGTGCTTTGGGGTTTCATAAGCCCGTGCTAAGCCAGAGTTTCTCTTTTTCCTTGTAGATGAGGATGCAGCTCTCAACGCTCTAGTGCCATGTGTACTGCCATTCTCTGTGCCATGATGTTAATAGACTAAGCCTCTGCAACTTTAAGAACACTCCTGATTCAATACTTTCCTTTATAGGAATTACCTTGGTCATGGTGTCTCTTCACAACTACAACAGTGACTAAGATACCTTTAAACACTCTCAGATCTGTATATGATCAATCTATGTCCTAGTTGCAATAAATTTTCAGTTGTGCTATGTGTTCCAGGACAAAGCAACAATGCCAGATTGACAAGGCTCCAATTGTGGAGCAGCTACCATCAGAGCAATCACTTCTTCATTCTTCCTTACTACTAAATTTAAACAGTGAAGGAAGCAAGACACTTCCCAGAATTCCTTGCAGAGGTAGGCTGTTCATCATAATGTTGGCTGCAAACCTTTTAAAGATGATGGGATCAGATGATAACCATGATAGATAGGTACAAGATTTTATCATAGCCTTGGTTATGCCACCATCCCCTCCCAAACCACACTGTGTCTGCTATACTCCAGTTTGCCCAAAGTGGGAAGAAAACAAACCATTGCTTTGTTGAATGAAGACATTATTTCTTATAAAACATTATTCTCTCTAATTGTAAATAAAATACTTCCTGTCTAACCAACCAGTGAGATCCAGGTACTCTGAATCCTTGTCTGTATTTCATACTGTTAGGCTGTTGGACTTCAGATACATACCATGTATTACCTTTCAGTTTCCTGTTGACAAATGTTCCTATTCACATTTGAATTTACCTATATCTATTTATCTTTTTTGTAAGGTGCTTATATAGAATTCTTGCTCATTGTTAAATTGCTTATTTACTGAATTTTTGAATTTTGAGAAGTTTATTATGTGTTTTAGATATAATTTGGCTCATCAGATACTTTAAAATATATTTAATTATTTGTATGTCAGTGTGTCTCTCTGTGTGTTTAGGAGCATGTATATATATTGCTCCTTGTGGAGATTGGAAAAGAGCATTAGATACCCTCAAACTGGAATTACAGGAGATTGTAAGCATCCTGACATGGACCTTGGGATTTAAACTTAGGTCTTTTGAAAGAACACCAAGTGCTCTTACCACTGAGCTATCTCTATATGCATAAATGTATTATGTATGTATGTATGTATTATTATGTACTATTTTCTACAAATCACTTCATACTGGAATTCTCTATTTATCACTTCAGTGTCTTTCTGAGAGCAGTTCTTTACTGGAACCCAATTTAGGAATTGTTGTGTTATTTTATTCAGATGTGGTACTTGGAGTACTATATTTAATCAATCTAATCCTGTCACCTTCAGTTTTTCTATATCATTGTCTAGGACTTGTATAACTTTACACCTTATATTTTAGCCCCTGATAAACTTTAAGAAAGGTGCAAGGCTTGTGATCATGTATTTTATATATTGTTATTCTTTCTTTATATTTTATCATATGTCTAGTTGTTCCAGTACCATTTATTGGAAACTACATTTCTCCATTGAACTGACACAGCTCTTTTGTTCAAAATCAATTGGCTTTGTTTTTATAGATGTGTTTCCAAGGTCTCTATTTTGTTCCATTGATCTTTTGTCTATTCGTTTGCCAATATAATACTGTCTTAATTACTGTAGCTTTATAAGTTCTGAAGTCAGTCAACATCAGACTCATAGTTCTCATTCTTCTTAGTCAATATATTCTGGCTATCTTGTGTCTTTCATATTGTCTATATGTGCTTGAAATATGATTATCAATATTAATAAAGTAATTTTCTATGGTTTTGATTGAGAAAGAATCTGTAGATTCATTGAATCTGTAGATTAGGTGGAGAAAAATTGTTATCTTGATTATATAGATACTGTCTGTCTGAAAAAAGTAGTATATACTCATATTTAGACATCATTTAATGTCTTTCACCTGAAGTTTGTAGTTTCTCTATAAATTTTTCATTGTTTTGATTTTAAATATTTATTATTAGGAAAACTCAATTCTGGGGACTTCATCTTCCTTTTTGTTAAATATAAATATCATTGTGCTGAGTTCAAATTTCCCCTGTTCATTGAAAATACATGGAAAAATTGTTGATCTTTGTATATTTATATTTTATTCTAAAATATGTATGTGTTTACTATTTGCAGGAGATAAGAATATCTGTTACTCCTGATAATTTCTGTGTGCTCTACACATATGAACATATACTAAAAAATAAATCATCATTTTGTTTTATTCTCTTCTCCTATTTGTGATACATAGGACTCAATACTATGTCTAAAGAAGTGTGAAGAGACAACAGCAGCCTTAGTTTCTTCGTTTAGGAGAGATTATTTAGTTCTTCACTCTTAAATTGGTGAAAGTTGTAGGATTTCTATAAATATCATTTATTTATCAAGTTGGGGTAAATCCTCCCATTGCTACTCTTTTAAACAGTTGGGCTTTTTTCTGTTGATATTGGTTTTCATCAATTTTGCTCCATTAATTGATGATATAGTTTTTTCATTGGATTGTTTTTTGATGGATTACTATCATGTTTGAATACCAAAAAAACCGTATGTACATGGGTCATATATACAAATGAAATTTGATCATGATATAAAATTGCTTTGATATCTTTTAGTTCATTCAACATTATTTCACTATATTGTTAGGCAGTTTAGCATCTGTACTGAAGAAACACAGTTGCCTATAGCTTTGTATTATTGTAATTTCTGTAGTTGTTTAGTGCTTTGTAAATATTGACCACATAAACTGATTTAAAATGAATTTTCTCTGCTTATTTTTCTGAGAGATATCAGAGAGGTATGATCTTGTTTCTTCCTTACATATTTAGTAGAATTCTCTATTGAGCCCTACTGTTTTGCATTTTGCAAAGCTATTAATTGTTAATACAGTTTTTCTAGTTGATGTGGAGCTAATCAAGTGATTTATTTCCCTATATGTAAGTTTTGATACATTGTGCCTTTGAAGATATATTTAGATCTGTAGGCAAAATTAGCAAGTATATCTTTAATTAAACAGAACCATCAGTTGCCTAAGTCAGATGGACACTTACAGCTACTCCATTTGAAAACAGAAAGATTAATTCTCACCAAGATCTCATGAAATATTCACTAAGGCAGACTATACCACAGACTCTAAAATGAGATAAGTTTGATGCTTAATAATATATTTGGATTATTATCTGCCATATTTAGCTCTTTCCTATGTGTTATATTTATTCTCTTAATTTTTTTCCAATTTTGCCTTCTATGAATCCTGTGTGTGAAATTACTTTCTTTCCTTTCGTAGCTTGCCAAATGAGCCTTTATAAGTATTTGGTTGTTCTATCATTCGCAGTATATATTTATAACAAATCCAATTTTAATTTAAAAAGTGCCACATTTCCTCTCAGGTTGAGGAAGTCCTTACTGCAGAGAGATCCATGGTCCTCTTTCCCATCTTTCATACATCATTATTGCTCATCCTTCTTATGCCAAAACTGTGCTCTTTGTGTGCTTCTGAATGGCTGAATCCTTACCTTCCTAGAGACACAGGATCCTAGGGATCCTGCATGGGAACTCGGAGAAAGAGAATGGGAAAAGATGCTAATCTGAACCTCTAAACCATTCAACTCTCAGGCTAAAGATTCTTTTGTTAAGGAAGGGCTCACCAATAATGTGAAGACTACAGCTAGTTAGCATGGAAGGTAAAGCATAGATTTTCTACATACTGCTCTTTCTCAAGGGTACACTTCTTGTATATCTATGACAGCTTCTCTTAGTCCCACAGACAAGATTGTTTTCTATGTTATTAAGTCCATTTAACCATAGCTACATTTTAGCAATTAAAATTACAAATGCCTTTCTCTTGGTATCTAAAGTCTGTTTTCAAAAAATTAGCCAAACTGCAATCTAAAGTCTTTTTCCTGTAATTTTAATGTTTAAAACACTCAAATGTGTCATTACATTCCTAAAGTCTAATTTGTAAGGTTTAGCTTTCCTTCCCATTTTCAGGACCATCAGCTTCTCTGCCCAGGCAGGACTTCCTCGTATTTGTATATTTCTGATTTTAATTTTGCAGTCTGTTTCAGATACAATATTTGTCTGGAGACACTAAGAAAAGCATTGCTTATTTTAATAATACTTTATTTAGTTGCACCCATGGCAGATCAGTGTCCCTGCTCCCTGACCCCACAGCCCTGCCTGTCTCCCAGAAGAACCACTGTAAATAGAGACAAAGGAAGCCTGCCTCCGTGGAGGCCTTCTCTAACCAGATACAGCACTACCTGCTTCACAGGAGACCTACTCTAACCTGGGATATACAGCTCCACCTGCTTCCAAGGAGGCTTGTTCTAATCTGAGACACCTAGGCCAATTAACAACAGAAACAACCAGATGGGAAAAGCATATAATTAACAGAAGCTAATGCAATTTGGCACCATGAGAACCCAACTCTCTTACTGCAGCAAATCATGACCACACTGCCACATCTGAAGAGCAAGATTATGACCTTATATCCTATCTCATGAAGATGATAGAGGCCTTTAGGGAGGGCATAAATAATTCCCTTAAAGAAATTCAGGAAAACACAGTAAAAAAGGTAGACCTTCAAGAGGAAACAAATAAATCCCTTTAAGAAATCTAGGGAAATATAATCAAACAAGTGAAGGGATTGAACGAAATGGTCCAAAACCGAAAACTGGAAATAACAGATAAAGAAATCACAAATGCAGGCAACCCTGGAGATAGAAAAGCTAGAAAAGAGAGCAAGAACTACATAGGCAAGCATCACCAACAGAATACAAGAGATAGAGGAATCTCAGGCCTATACTATAGAAGATATTGACACATTGCTTAAAGAAAATACAAAAGGCAAAAAGTTCCTAACATAAAACATGGAGGAAATTCAGGATACAAGAAAACACCAAACCTAAGAATAATAATAGAAGAGGGTGAAGATTCCAAGTTCAAAGGGACAGAAAACATCTTAAACACACACACACACACACACACACACACACACACACACACACAAAACAAAAAAACAAAAAAACTTCTCTAACCTAAAAATAGAGGTGGCCATAAACAAGCAAGAATCCTACAGAACACCAGATAGATTGTACCAGAAAAGAAAATCCTCCTACCACATAGTAATCAAAACACTAAATAAACATAACAAAGAAAGAATATTTAAGTGGTAAGGGAAAAAGGCCAAGTAAGATACAAAGGCAGACCTATCAGAATTCCACCAGTTTTCTGATAGAGATGCTAAAAGCCAGAAGATCCTGGACAGATGTCATACAGACCATAAGTTGCCATCTCAAGCTACTACACACAGCAAGACTGTTAATTACCATAAATGGAGAAACTAAGATATTTCATGACAAAACCAAATTTAAACCATATTTTTCTACTTCAGCTCTTCAGAGGATAATAGGAGGAATACTCCAATGCACACAGGTTAACTATGCCCAAGAAAACACAAGAAATTAATCATCTCACAACAATCCCAAAGGAAAACAATCACATACACATAATAACACCTCCAAAAACAAAAATAACAGGAACTAACAATCATTGGTTCTAATATCTCAAAATCAATGTACTAAATTCCTTAATAAAAAGATACAAGCTAACAGACTAGATATGTAAACAGGGTCATTCATTCTGCTACATACAAGAAACATGCCTCAGAAACAAAGACAAATACTACCTCAGAGTTGGAAAAAAAACTTCCAAGCAAACAGTCGCAAGAAACAAGCTGGAGTAGCCATTATAATAGACTTTCAATCAAAAGTAGTCAAAAGGGATCAGAAAGGACACTTCATATTCATCCAAGGAAAAATTCATCAAGGTGAAGTCTTTATTTTGAACATCTATGCCCCCAATGCCAGAGCACCTACATTCATAAAAAATTTACTGAAGCTCCTTTATCTCTTCTCTCTCTTGCATCTCTTATCTCTTACTTCTTCCCATTCCCTTCCCTCCCATCTCTCCATGTGGTCATGGCCAGGCTCTCCACTTCTTTACTCTCTCCCTCTCTCTGTATTTCTCTGTCTCTACTACACTCTTAACTCCCCTCCCCATGCTCTAAATAAACTCCATTCTACACTAAAAAAAATTTTACTGAAGCTTAAAACACACATTGAACCTCACACAATAATAGTGGGAAACTTTGACATGACACTCTCTCCACTGAAACAGAAACTAAACAGAGACACAGTGGATATAACAGAAGAATGAACAGAATAACAGATATCTACGTAACTTTTCACGCCCAAACAAAAGAATATCCTTTCTTCTCAGCACCTTATGGAACCTTCTAAAAACTGATCATATAACCAGACACAGAACAAACCTCAACACATGAAAGAAAATTGAAATAATCCCATTCATTCTGTCAGATCACCACAGACTAAGGCTGGACTTCAGGTACAACAAAAACAACAGAAAGTCCGCATACTCATTGAAACTGAACAACTCTCTACCCAATGAAAGCTTTGTCAGGGAAGAAATAAAAAAAAGAAATTAAGACTTAATAGAATTCAATGAAAATAAAGGCACAACATACCTGAAAATATGGGACACAATGAAAGCAATATTAAGAGGAAAATTCATAGCATTAAGTACCTTCATAAAGAAATTGGAATGATCCTACACTAGCAATTTAATAGTATACCTGAAATCTCTAGAACAAAAAGAATCAAACACATAGAAGAGTAGTAAATGACAGGAAATAGTCAAACTCAGGGCTGAAATTAACCAATTAGAAACAAAGAGAACAATAGAAAGAATCAAAAGCAAGAGCTGGTTCTATGAGAAAATCTACAAGATAGATAAACCTTTAGCAATACTATCTAAAATGTACAGTGACAGTATCAAAATTAATAAAATAAGAAATGAAAAGGGAAAGATGACAACAGAAACTGAGGAAATTAAAAAAATCATCAGTTCTTAAAAGACTATGTGCAACAAAAGTAGAAAATCTAGATGAAATGGATGATTTTTTCTAGACAGATACCACAGGCCAAAGTTAAAGAAGATTAGGTAAACTATCTATATAGACCCATAACCCCTAATGAAATAGAAGTGTTATAAAAAATAAAAATAAAAAATAAAAATAAAGTAAGGACCAGGGTCAGATGGGATTGTAGTACAGGATTCTATCAGACTTTCAAGGAAAAGCTAATACCAATAGTCCTCAAACTATCCCATAGAATAAAAACAGAACGAACACTACCTGAAAAGACCCAACAAAAAAAAGAGAACTTCAGACCAATTTTGCTTATGAACATTGACACAGAAATACTCAATAAAATCCTAGCAAACAGAATCCAAGAACACATCAAAAACATCATTCACCACAATCAAGTAGGGAAAATCTCAAGGTTGCAGAGATGGTATGATATATGAAAACCCATCAATGCAATCCACTATATAAACAAATTCAGAGAAAAAAATTACATGATCATCTTATTAGATGCTGAAAAATCCTTTGAAAAAGTCTAACACTCTTCATGTTAAAAGTCTTGGATTGATCCGGAATTTGAGGCACATACCTAAACATAATAGAAGAAATATACAACCAACCAATAACTAACATCAAATTAGATGGAGAGAAACTTGAAGCAATTCCACTAAAATCGGACAAGTCCAGGTTGCCCAATCTCTCCCTATCTATTCAATATAATATTTGATGTTCTAGCTAGAGCACAAAGACAACAAAACTAGATCAAGGGGATATGAATTGGAAAGGAAAAGGTCGAGGTACCACTGTTATCAAATGTTATTATGATATTATATATAACAATATATATCAAAAGTATGATATACATAAACAACCACCAAAATTCTACCAGAGAACCCCTACAGCTGATAAACACTTTCAGCTAAGATAAAAACTCAAGTGACAGCACATGCTGGGGAGGATGTGGAGAAAGGGGAATACTCCTCTATTGGCTGGCAGGATTGCCAACTGGTACAACCACTCTGGAAATCAATCTGGCATTTCCTCAGAAAATTAGAAATAGTTCTACCTGAAGACCCAGCTATACTGCTTCTTGTCATATACCCAAAAGATGATCTACCATATCCAAGGACACATGCTCTACTATGTTCATAGCAGCCTCATTTGTAATAGCCAAAAGATGGAAACAACTCAGATATCCCTCAACCAAAGAATAGATACAGAAAATGTGGTGCATTTACAGAATTGAATCCTATTCAGCTATTAAAAACAAGGACATCATGAATTTTATCATCCTACATCTGTGATGTAAATACATAAAGCAAGTAATTAATGAATAATAAAAAGAAATATATTTATGAAAGAGAAAAAATAGTTTATTTAGTTTTATTTTAGCTTTGTTTCTCATAAGTTTTGAGTAATGACATATAAGCTCTTTTGACATTCAGATGGGAACCAGAAAAATTCATACTTTTACTTTCAATGTTAAGCAGTGAAAATATATTTCAGATTCTAGTCAGATTGTTCAGTGGCTGCTCTTCTAGAGGCAATTTTCAATTCCCAACACCTGCATGGCAATTCAATACTACCTGCAACTCTTGTCCCATGGGAAGTGATACCCTCCAGAAATTACTATCACATATCTGCTTCTAAACTGTGATGCTAAATGTGAAACCTGTGAATACACATTATAAATGTTTATTTCAAAACTTCATCGTATGATGACATGTAAAACAGACAGCACTAAAAGCTGCTCGTGAAGCATGCTCTATGCACAAAACTACTGAACTACCTGCAGAGAGGGTGCTTCTTGTTTGGTTCATCTAGAGTCTGAGTGACTGCTACATGCCAAAGGAATATTTATCAAACATAAAAACACTTAACATGTGCCCCTTTCCTCCAAATTCCTCTATTTACTTTAACTTTTTTTTTCAACTTTCTTCTTCATAAATGCAAAGTCTTATATTATTACTAGATTCTATTCTTAATTTCCCTTGACAGTTATCATTTTAGATTTCATAAGAAGGAAAAACAAGATTTCCTGAACTATTTTTATCTATCATAATTGTATCATTTTATATTTCTTCTATGTTTCTTAACCATTTTCCTAACTGAATTGTGGGATAAATTGTGTCTGGTTCTTGTTTCTTGTCTGTACAGCTTTTATACTTTTGAAATCACATGCTTTGGAAGTCTATATTTGAGAATCTATATTCATTTTATTGATAGTTTGAAGGAATAAATTGTGTCTAGTCATATAATGAAGATAGAAGCAAAAAGTATGATTGGGTTTGAGTGAGAAATGCAGAAATGAGTCATTTCTGACTTGTTAAATTATAGTATATTTCAGAAATCAGCAAGAAGTACTTCTGAATCAAAATGGGTGAATGAGCCAAACAGGGACAAAACAGCCATAGACATGAGTTCAATTCAAATGTCATAACCTACATTTTAGATAGTTGAAGTAGACAACTATACATAAAGTTCATAATGGTTTAACCAAAAATAGCTTGGCAGATTAAGACAGCACATTCGCACAAATGTTATAATTATTATTACGTTGTAGAATGACTTAGGCAAAGGGGAATTTCAGACAGGGTTGCTAATATTCTCCTGCTAAACTTTTTTTAAAATTTAGATTTATTTATTTTATTTTTTGTGTATTAGTGTTTCATCTTCCTATATTTCATATCTCATGTATGCCTTGTGCTGAAGGATGTCAGAAGAAAGCATCAAATTCCCTGGAACTGGATTTATACCACAATGTGGTGTTGGAAACCAAACTCTACCTTTACCTAATGAACCATTTCTCCAATCCCACACCCCCATCCCCCCAATATCTCTACTTATGTCTAATATTCATACATAAAGGACATGAAACAAATACTTGATCTTCAACTTAAGACTAATCAGAGGATCTTCTACAGAATTACAAAGTGTTTGCTATGTGTCTCATGTGTTTACTAGATAAGCTAAATTAGTATAGTCATTTATTACTTAATGGCATTCTAGCCTGTGATGACTGCATACAGGGCAGTGATCCCATGATGTGACAATGAAGTTGACAATCCTTGTAGCCTAGTGACTTGCTGGCCATTGTAACTTCCTAATGTAATGTTCTGCTGCAGTGCTGATAGTAATGCTTGTGAAACTTATCTACTGATAAACCAGTTACATACCATAGAGAACATACAGTTATGTATAGGACATGTTACTTAAAACAGTGTTGAAAACCACTATGTGTGCTGAAGGCCCTGTTTATTGTGGTATTCTTTCACTATCTCATTTTCCCTCTCTCCACTTCTAAAAAAAACAAAACAAAACACTTGCTATAAAAGTCTAGGTATTATTATACTGGCAACAGCATCATAACCTTCAGCATATTGTGCCTCTCAATCGGACCAGAAGGCCATATAGCATGTTGATATACGGTGTCTAGTTTTCTGTAAGTGTATTCTGACATTTGTATAATTATAAACTCATCCAATGGTGTGTTCTTAGAATATTTTTCCATAGTTGAGCACAATGTAATTATATCTCAATAATGCATAGGGTATTCATAAGATAGTAAAAGAAATAGGGACAACTTTGTTGGCCATACAGAAGAGAACTACTGATGTTCTAGTGTCAAATCCCTAGAGTTGGTAAAGCTGCAAGTGAGATAAGTGAATAGCAGTCTAGTGCCTGTAAGAATAAATGACCCTTAAAGTAGAGTTCACCTGGACAAGAATAGAAAAACATAAGTGAGAATAACAGCAGCAAAGGCGTAGATGATAGTATATCTTCAAAGGTGTGAGGATGGTTCCAAATGAAAATGGACTTTTACATCTCGTAGGCCTGGTTGCAGAATGGCCATTCACAACTATGCCTACCAAAGACCACCTATGCATCATTAAAGTCTATTCCCCCAATCTGCATCTCCATAGGCTTGAGAAGTTCAAAGTGTATCTACAAGAGGGCAGGACCATTAAGCAGGGAGAAAATGGCTGACCATATCTACTCTCTTAGAAAAATTGGTTCTAGCCAGAGAACATAGAATCCAGTTTACCTTTGATCAAGTCTATAGCTGTAATGATTACATGGGAGTAGGCATTTTAATTAATAAGTTTCTAAAACCAAATTGACCTAGACTGTTTATTCTTTATGAACGACAAAAAATCTTCCATGTTGCCTCAGGGTTGTAGAAGAACTGTATACTTTGATAGAGTTTAAAGGGGACAGTAGGAAGTAGAAGAAATATTACTTTAATGTTTAAATTCCATAAGTCTTGCTTGATTAATTCCATCATTTTTGTACCCTTGAGCAGGTTATATCCTCAGTTCCGAATCTGTAAAAACTGCGCCAAATATTAGAATTTCAAATAATACTGGGAAGAATCATACAGTTTTAGAAATTTATAGCAAGCATCATGTAAATAATTTAATGCTGTCAGACTTAGTAACAATTAAATGTATAGATGATGCTGCATTTTCCTAGTGCCTGCTCATCTCTTTCCATTATGGTGAAGATATACTCAGAAATAATTCCTGGACCTGAATTCAGATACTGTACTCACAGTGCTTGAAACACCACTCCCTTCCTTCACTGGCTGCTTTCACAAAGCATTATATTAAACAGGTTTCCTGGGCCTGCCATGGACATAACATCCAACAAAAGTCCACATAAAATTATTAACATTGACAACAAAATACATTATGCAGTTCAAAGACAGAGGAACTTGCTTGTGATGGAGAAAAATGGAATCAAAGTCAAAACCTTAATCTCTTTGCTTATCCTACCTTATTTTTCTAGTCATTTAAAGTATTAATAACTATCTTAAAGTATATTTATTCTCAGTTCCCCAATAATGAAAAACATAAAAAGATGGACATGTGACATGTGTTCTGACAAATCACAGGATGAAATAATTTATATTCTGTGATGCAAGAAGCCCCTTTACTTGTATAAAATAGCTTCTTTTTTAAAGTAAATAAATCAGAACCCTGAGTGCCCATTGCCACACATCATGCTATGAATGGTTAAACATAAAAGGCATGAAGTTTGTACTTTTAAGAAACTTGGTCTTTTATGAAATAAACCATTCAACATAACAGGACAAAGTCAGCTAAGGTCAAACATAAAACTTGGTGTCAGGATTATGAGCAATAGGAAGGAAGAATTAATGAAGTAAGTGTGAGGTCAAGTTTCAGTGACAAAAAGCTGTAAAGAGGGAGGATGGGCCAGCTCAGAGAACCTGCACTCCTGGGGAACAGAGCACACCAGGTGTTCTCCAAGAGAACATCAATGTAAAGGGATCATTTGGATCAGATATAAGGTTGACAGTAAGTCTGGATTATTTTTTCCCTTCAGAATTTATTTAATCTAGGTGCCCAGTATGGTATAATTATCTAGAAAGTGCTTTTTGGAACCATAGGATAATACAATTAAACAGTTGCTACTCTAAAGGATAGTGTGACTTTTCATCTCGGCAGGGCCAATGAGTACTTAAATAATTATACGAACTATATTTTAACTATGACTCATCTGACAATACTTTTTCACACAAGAAAATATATATCATGCTAAGAATGTATCTAACAAAATAATTATATTAAGAAAATTGATGTTTATGTAATTCATATTATTACATTTTTTAATTAAATTGTAAATTTTATCATTAAAAAATGTATGATTCAAAATTATGTAAAACTGTTACATTATTTGCTTTAGCCCTTTATACCAAATTGGCCTTGAAGGGCTTTGTTGTTGTTGTCGCTGTTGTTTTAAGACACAAAGTTGGGAATTTGGAAAGGGAGGAAATCTGGGAAAAGTTGGGGGTATGTGTGAATATGACCAAAACACTTTTTGTGAAACTTGAAAAGGTCAAAGAACTAATGCAAAAATTGAAAATATAAAAATAAAACATAAATTCTGTAAGCCTGGGGGGCTCTAATTTGGTTCCTATGATCTGCATAAGGTCAATGAAAATGAGTTTATCAAAATCATTTTAAATATTTAGAATGGGATAGCAAGGAAAACAAAAGACAGAAAGAAAAAGCCAAACTTGGCTGGAAAATCAACAGGTGTGTAGCTGGGCTGAGTTCTTTCAGTCATTCTAGTGCCTAACTCATTAATGTGTTACATGTGAGTAGTAGTGGCTTATGGTTTGTATGTGCAGTCATGACAACCACAGACCTGGACACACACTTACACATATTATTTCAACGTGCAAATAATTCAGATGAGCATTGTGGACAGCCCTGGTGCAGAAATCCAGATGTATTTTCCAGTAGTATTACTGCGCAGTGTTAGAAAGGTGAAGGGACATGGAAAGATCTAAGCTTGAAATAGCCCTTGTCTGTACCTAGTAATTCAGTTTCTTTATACACTTCATTAAGGAACAGATTTTTAACTCTGTAATGAATAAACAGAAGCTACACACACACACACACACACACACACACACACAAGTATCTGGACTTACTAAGGTAATTCAATTTGTTTACCACTAAACAAATTTTGAAGATGTATCTCTAGAAAAATGCTTGTTAAATATAAGTGCAAACTAATTTTTTAATAATTTTGTTAAAATTTGTGATGTTAGCAGGTTAGCGTGGGTTGCTTACAAGATTTTCTCATATACTTCCAAAACCTTCTCAAACTGCTGGTACAAGGGTCACAATCCTAGTTGCAAGATCTGAGGCAATAAGATAGGATGCTTCACTTCCTACTTGTTAGTAAATGTGCCAACATCCCTATAGTACCTGTCAATAAGAGATAAGCACATAGTGTTCTTCTTGTATATCCCAGAGGACTTATAAATGGTCAAAACAATGCTATGCCACACAGACAGATAGGCAATAGGTGGCTATTAAGGGCCCTAAAGATTCACACAATATAATTTGACTCTGGACTTACAACATTCCAAACTACCCACAATCAGTTTTAATTAGCTAAACAGCATCCCAGAAGGTTCAGTGTATGGTGCAGTTGTTTTCAAAAGCTTTCATGCATACCATGGATAGGAAGTTCTCAAAAGATAAGTAAAGGTATTCAGCATTTTTAAGCCTTCCTCTTTGTTCAATATCCCAGCCCACAACTCCAGGAGAAGACCCATGCTCTACTAGAGGCAAAGCCAGTATAGGAACACCAGATAAGACACCATTCACCTCAGCCTAACACTTCTTAGAGCTGGCTCAGGTGTTTTCAACAATGCCCCCTCCCTTGGCTCCATCTTATGACCCACAACTCCAGCAGAAGACCCATGCTCTTGCTTAAAATCAATGGACTCAATTCCCCAATAGAAAGACACAGGCTAACAGAATGGATACAAAACCAGGATTCGTCCTTTTACTGCATATAAGAAGCGCACCTCTACATCAAAGATAGACATAACCTCAGAGTAAAGGATTTGAAAAAGATTTTTCAAGCAAATAGACCCAAGAAGCAAGCTGGTGTAGCTATTCTAATATCCCACAAGGTATATTTCAGATTAAACTTATTTAAAAAAAAATGGAAAAGGCCACTTCATACTCATCAAAGGAAAAAAAATCTACCGCAATGGTGTCTCAATTTTGAACATGTATGCTCCAAAGGCAAGGACATCCACATTATTAAAGGAAACATTGCTAAAGCTTAAATCAGAAATAGAATCCTACACTTGAATAGTGAGAGATTTCAATACCCCACTTTCACAAAGGCCAGGCCTCCAGACAAAAACTAAACAGAAACACACACACACACACACACACACACACACACACACACCTTTCCCTCACCATTTCACAGAGGCTTCTTCAAAACTGGCCACATTAATTAATGCAAACAAACTCATAAGAGACAATACAAGTAATGTATGGATTTATCATTATCTCTATTTCTAAATGCCAAAAATTTTGAATATATTAAACTATATACAATGTAGCAAAATCAAGCAGCATTACCAGTGAGTGACCTTTTGGCATTCGCCATGTATTAGTGGGTGAGGGGAGAGGGAGAGTTTATAATTGTGAATATGTAAAGACATACACTATATGTAAATGCCATCTCTTTAGTGCTGTGCTTAGAAAGAAGGATTGAGAATGAGAATCTGGATGTGCAATATTTAAGAACAAAGCCACTGCTTTGTGTACAGTCTTTTTCCTTCTGTCAATTTTTACTCTGAGCTTGGAAAGATTCTGTATAAAAAACCCCAATTGTTATAAGCCCTACTTTGTAAATTTCTAAGCACATTATTGTCATCTTCGATAGAACATTCTTAGAAAATAAATGTGGGTCACAAAATAGACTTTGACTTATTTTCTCAGCAACTATTCATGAATTTGTATAACACCCATGATTATTCAATATTTTGCCAGTGTTTAGAATACCTTAGATTCATATTGCATGTGTTCAATGTATAGTATGAAGAAATGTGATTTCATCATACCTGATAAACATTGGAAATGATGGAATACATTGTCTATTACACTGGAAAAACTATAGATTTTTAGAGAAGAATAAAATTTTTAGTTAAATATCAGAAAAATAAAGAGAAAACAGAAGTAAAAACAGAAACCGAAACATACACTACACAAAATTGGAAACTCTAAAAGAAATGAACACTTTTTAAATAGATACTACTTACCAAAATTAAAGCAAGAAAATATAAGCAATTTAAATAGACCCATAACATCTATGGAAATAGAAAAAAAATAAAATCTCCCAACCAAATATAGCTCAGGGTCAGTCAGTTGTAGTGCAGAATTCTACAAGACTTTCAAAGAATAACTAATGCCAATACTTCTCAAATTATTCTATAAAACAGAAACAGAGGAACATTGACAAATTCATTTTGTGGGGACACAACTACACTGAAACTTAAACCATACAAAGATTCAACTCAGAAAGAGAATTACAGACCAAGTTTCCTCAGGAACATTGATGCAAAATATTCAATAAAATTCTTGCAAACTGAATCCAAGAACACATCATAAAGGTCATCCCTCATAATCAAGTAGGCTTCATCTCAAAGATTTAGGGATGGTTCAACATATGAAAATCTGTCAATGTAATCTAACCTTTAAAGCTAAGAAAAAACCCCATGTGATTATTTCAATAAACATGATAAAATGACTTTGACAAAATCCTACACCCTTCCATGATAAAAATATTGGAGAGATCAGACATGCAGGGGACATAACTAAACAATAAAAGCAACATACAATTCAGTGGAGAGAAACTCAAAGCAATTCCATTGAAATAAGGAATAAGACAAATGCTGCCCACTCTCTCCCTACCTATTCAATATAGTACTTGAAATTCTAGCTAGAGCAATAAGACAAATAAAGGGGATCAAAGCATTACAAATTGTAAGGAAAATCAAAGTCTTGTTATTTGTATATAGCATAATAGTATACAGAAGCAGTCTCAAAAATTCTACCATGGAATTCCTATAGTTGATAAATACTTTTAGCAAAGTGGCTGGGTACAAGATTAACTACAAAAGAAAAAAAATCACTAGTTATCTCATATATAAATGATGAATGGGCTGAGAAAGAAATCAGTGAAGCAGCACACTACACAAGAGCCACAAATAATATAAAATACTGTGGTCAACTTTAATATGGTAAGTGAATGACTTATATGAGAAGAACTTCAAATCTTTGAAGAAAGAAAAAGAAGAACATATCAGAAGAAGAAAGGATCTTCCAGACTCTTGGATAGGTCTAATTAACATAGTAAAATGGCCATTTTACCAAATGCAATCTACAGATTAAACACATTTCTCATCAAACATCCAACACAACTCTTTACAGACCTTGAAAAAACAACACTCATCTTCATATGGGGAAAAAAAAACCAGAAGAACTAAAACAATCCTGTACAATCAAAGAACCTCTTGTGTTATTACCATCCTTGCTTTCCAATTACTACAAAGATATAGAGATATAGTAATAAAACCCTAATGGTACAGGCATGAACACAGAAATGTTGATCAGTGAAATGTAATCAAAGACCTAGAAATAAATCCACATACCTATAGACACCTGATTTTTTTTTGACAAAAAGCCAAAATTATACAATGGAAAAAAGAAGTTATCCCACAAAATAGTACTGGTCTAACTGGATGTTGGCATGTAGAAGAATGCAAATGCATTTATTTTTATGAATCTGCATGAAGCTTAAGTCCAAGTGTATCAAAGACCTCAACATGAAACCAGATACACTGAATCTGATGGAAGAAAAAGTGGGGAATAGCCTTGAATGCATTTGCATAAGAGACAACTTCCTAACTAGAACAATAGTACAGGCACTAATATCAGCAACTGATAAATGGGATCTCATGAAACTGAAAAACTTCTTTAAGGCAAAGGACACTGTCAACAGGCCAGAATGATGACCTACAGAATAGGAACATTTTACTAACCCCTTTAATCCTGATGGAATGTTAATTTCAAAAATATATAAAGAATGCAATAAACAAGATATCAACAAACTAAATAATCCAATTTAAAATGGAGTACAGATCTAAACAAGAATTCTTAAAAGAGGAATATCACATAACCATGAAGCATTAAAGAAAATGTTCAACATTCTTAGCCATCAGGGAAATGCAAATCAAAATGACTCTCAAATTCTGGCTTATACCTGTCAGAATAGCTAAGATCAAAACCACAACTGACAGCTCATGCTGGTGAGGATGTAGAACAAGGGAACACTCCTCTAAGTTAGTGGTTTTGAAAACTTGTATAGCCACTTTGAAAATCAATATGGTGGCTTCTCAGAAAATTGGAAATCGGCTACTTCAGTACCTAAGTATACCATTAAGCTAAGATCTCTATCAATGGGCAATAAGGAGCCTGAACTGGCCATCTCCTGTAACCAGGCAAGATTTCTAGTGGAGGTATTAGAACATCAACACAGCCACAAAGTCTTCAACCTACATTTTGTTTAGCCTACACGATTTTCTGGGGGTAAAAGTATAGAAATTGTGGGAGTGGCCCACCAATGACTAGTCAAGCTTGAGACCCATGCCTAGCGAAGCAGATCACCCCTTCCATTGCCTAAAGGGCAAGAACCCAGAAACTGGACATCCTAGAGACCAAGATAGAACCTAGAACCAAACATGACTGGCAAAGAAGAATGAAATAAGAAGAGGAGGAGGAGGAGGAAGAGAAAGAAAAAGAATGAGAAAAAGTCAATAAAATGATTCCTAGTGATATTTTGCTATACTTATAGATTGGTGCCAAATCCAATGAGTGTCTTCATCCAGCAACTGATATGCATGGAGTTCAGGAAATCATAAAGAAGATGGAGAGGAAGGATTGTATGAGCTAGATGGTCATGGACACCATAAGAAAACCCACAGAATGAACTATACAGGGCTCATAGGCACTCATAGAGCTGAACCAAGAATGACAACCAGAAAGTCTGCATGGGTCTGACCTTGGCCCTCTGCATATATGTTAGAGTTGTGTAGCTTGATGTTCTCATGGACTCCTAACATGGGAACAGGGGCCATCTCTGACTCTTTTGCCTGCTATTTGGACCCTTTACCTAATACTGGGTTGCCATGTCTAGACTTAATATGAAGGGAGATGCCTAGTCATATTGCAACTTGATAGGCTCTATTTGGTTGATATTAATGGGAGTCCTGTCTTTTTCTGAAGAGAAAGGTAGGAGGAGTTGATGGGGAGGAAGAGAGGAGAAATAGAGTAGAGAGACGGGAAAGAGAGAAGGAAGGGAAACTTTGATCAGAATAGAATATATGAGAGAAGTAAATACAAAAATTAGATAGATAGATAGATAGATAGATAGATAGATAGATAGATAAGTAGGTAGGTAGGTAGATAGATAGATAGATAGATAGATAGATAGATAGATAGATAGAGATAGAGATATATAAATAAATTTTTTGTATATTCATATATACATATATTCCATCTCATCCCAATCAGATCAGTAATCATTAAATAAGTATGCAAAAACAAATGCTAGAGAGAATATGTGGGAAAGGGTGACTCTTATTCACTTCTAGTGATTAGAAATATGGCCATTGGAGAAACAAGTATAAAAATATCTCTAAAAATAATAAAAAAGAAACTTTTCATGTAGCCATGTGACTATTACGCCATGGGGATACATGTACAAGTATGTTATTTATGCATTGTCCACAGTAGTGAGCAATGAAACCAGTCCAAACATCTATCAACAAATGAATATGTTACTGTAAATTTTGGGAGCCCTGGTCAAGTTATCACATGTTATCAGGGCGATTGGCATTCAGTTGGAGTCCTTGGTTCTATCAATCAAAGTTTGTAAGAACAGACTCAAGCAGAAGGCCTACAATGACTGTCTTGGAATTGAAATGTAAAATCAGAGGGCAGGCAAATTATAAATCACAGCAGGTGACCTGTAGAAGAGGAAGATAGAGAAGAGAAAGAGAAAACGCAAAACTGTTTAAGTTAGTTGAGTCAGCATGGATGTCAGCCACATGGTGGACAAGTATCCATGTGGGGGAGAGAGGAGGTTTAAAATACAGTAAGGAAGCACCAGATAACAGAAAAACTATACTTAAGCTATGACTAGAATCTATGAGAAAGAAGGAGAAGGTTTTTCTGATTCAGGACTCAAAATGATGCACAAACCCAACAAAGGCTCATAAGAGTCCTGAAGCAATTGCAATAGGAGCAGGAGTTTAGGGAAGAAAAGTTTTATTTTCTCATTAAGGGATAATTATCCTGTTTAGCAAAGATTAACGTGAACCTGCCTTCCTGTCAAGTGTCTTTTAGCCATGTGATTGATCTGCCCACCTGGATTGACTATTAGAGAAGAGAATGCATGTCTCCACAGACATGAAGGCTTCGTTTTTACTGTAACAGAAGAATAATGGAAATGTAGAATGTATACACATCAGAATTTATTTAGCAGTAAATAGAAATGAAATTATGAAATTTGCAGGAAAATGGGTAGATCTCAAACTTACAGTAAGTATAGTAAGCCAGCCTGAGAAAGACTCAAATTTGTATGATATATGGAGCATGGCTTTGTGTGTGTGTGAGTGTGTGTGGGGGTTATAGGCTGTAAAACTAAAAAGGGGTCCAAAGCAGAAGATTAAAGCTATTGAATAAACAGTAAGGAGGAGAGCTATGCATCACGTCTGACATGAAAATGGCAATGGAGCTCCTAGGGGGTGGAAGAATGCAAGGGGAGGGGAATGAGAGAAGTGTGAGACAACCAGCTAACCCCAAGATTTCTGAATTTGATATAATCACACCTAATGCTTTGCGTGGTAATTCAAAATAAAGAAATAAATAATACAGCAAAACTGCATATGCTCATTCTATTACATCCCCACATCTGTGGTCAATAAATCTTTAATAAATAGTTCTTGCAAAGCAGATATCTTTTACACATCGTTTACCATCATTAATGTGGTTTTCTTTGAGGCAAGTTAGATATTTTTCCCAGGTTTTGGCTTACAGATGAATTAACAGGTCTTATTAGGTATCCCAAGTGATTGTTACTAGGATGTTGCAAATACTCTGCCTATGCTAATGAGTTAATCAACCAATCAGAGCTTCTTGTATATTACTTTGCTCTGACCTTGGACCATTAGTAAGGACTAAGGTAACTCACTTCCAAACAGACAAAAATAACTTATAAGGCCTGAAATATCAACATGGACTTGTATCACTGCCAGATCTGCATTTCAAAACCTGGAAAATGTGGCTGTCAGTCAGCCTGTCAGACTCATTCACCTTGAACCCAACACGGTTTTCATGCTTTTCACCACACATTTGGACAGTGACACCTGGAGGGATGGCTTCTTTAACCTAATGAAACTTCTGCCACTCCTCAAAGAGCCCCATCTTCTTAAGTGTTTTCTAAAACAAAAGCATACAATGTCTGTGTCACCGTCAATGCCATGATTCATTTATCATGTAACCTTATATTGCTAGGCAGACTGGTCCTTATTGAGAAGTGAAAGATTCTCTAAGGTTTCCCACCCAACTTCAATCAATGTATTTTTAGCTTCCTCATTTCAAAGTAAATCCTTAACTATTATATTAATAATCATGAATCTATGACTCCCTTGAGAAATGAACTAATAATGCATTTTGTCATGAGTCTGAATTCATTGTCTTCTCTTTAATATTAATGTATCTAAATTTGTTTGTTGAGCGTCACTTTTACCATGCTTTTTAATGAAAAAACTAAAGATATGCTATTAATAATATAATTCATGTATGAAATGTTTAATATTTAACACTGTCTATCTACTCCCAGTCTAATGTATTAATATAGACACATCATTATGCTAAAGGAAATGTCTTGTGATGTTAGAAAATGTTATAGACCCAAAGGAGTAACGTCTAGTTAATTACCAAAGAGTAATTTCCATCTGCTAGGCTCTGACTTTTCCAGCTTGTTCCCTGATAAAGTCTCCAGATGATCTCAGAAACAGACTCCTCAAGCACGCAAAGGTTTCCCAGGTTATTACTGGTAATTGTGTTGCACAACGGAAAGAAGTCTGTTTAGCGTGATGCAAGTGGCGATGTCATTATTAGTTGATTAGTGTGAACAATCTTTGACAATCTGTAACACCAACTCTGACTCCAACTGGTGGCAGCTGATTATTCTGATTGCTATTTGATTTGCAGTGTTATCAACCATGAAGTGAGCGACATGGACCAGGGAAGAAAAGCAATAATTGGAGAATTTCTTTTCTGAGCAAATAGCAATGGAAGACAAGGTTTTATTGTTAAGAAGAACAGATCTGCAGTAAGCAATTGAGATTTGGGGGTTATTAGAAGCTAGAATTTTAACAAAGTGATCCCTGGAACTTCAGCCTGCCCTTAGGATATATGTCAAGGAATCAGATTAATCTTGGCAAATTAAATTATAACATGGGTAAGCCATTGCGGTAGTTTATACTTCTTGTTGGCAGACATTTCTGAAAGCATAACAAGACAAAAATTCAAGGGAAAGGGAGATTTGTTGTTAGAGTTATTTGGAGATCTACTACCAAGAAAATAAGTAACGGATAGATAAATGTTACACACTTGGGAGCAGTAACACAGAAACATCATATGTAAAGATTAAAAGACAAATGTGTTCTGATGAATTGCAAACTCACACATAAGAGGGTGTTTTTGGCTTTTTTTTTTTTGAAGATTTCTAGTTGCTTCTGATGAATGATATCACATAATGCAATCTGCAAATGCTAAGAGAAAACAGAATTATAATGTGTCAAAGAACAACTGAAGTTGACAGGGTTATACAGTTATACGATCAGAGGTGATTTAAGACTGTATGGACAAGGATCTGGGACTATTACAGGGGGTTGAAGTCAGCTGAAATTCTGAAATAGACCTCGGGGGCCTTATTCAATGAGATGTGTCCTGCAAACTCCAGATAGTTTGTGCAATGCACATACTATTTGTAAAAGAGCTCAATAAAAGATGCTTTTAAATTTTTCAACAATAACTTAAAGGAAAAAAATACTTCTAGTAAAAATTGTATTTGCAAAATAGTTACAAATTGACATTATCTTCCCTTAAAAACTCTTACTGTTTATTTTGTCCACGACCCTGGAGACCATGGACTTGGTCTCAGGCACTCAGAAATATCCAAGATAGTTCTGTGTTGAACCAGAGGAGACTGTTAAAAGAGAACAGAGTTAGCTCTCCTTCCAGTTAATTCTCCCGTTAATACTGTAAAACTAATGTTGAGGGTCAAAACAAAACCAACAGCCACCAAAACAACAACAACAACTAGCATTATTTCAGATCTGAAAAAAAAAAACATATCAGATAAAGTATCCTCATTATTCTAAATGCATGAAAAATTGGATGCATTCAGTTGAGCATCTGGGTTAGAACATTTGTTTAATCCAGCTTTCTGGGTTGTCAGGGTCACATCAATGGAATTCAGCTAAGCTTCTTTTCTACTGGCACATTGGCTTGACCATATGAACAGTATAAGTTATATTCATAAATAATAATATAGCAATTAGGGCTTTGCTTCTTTTGAGGACATGATGCTCGCCAAGTTTCTATATGCATCTTTATTATTCCATGACAATTTCACTGTTTTATTTAAATTTATTCTTTAAGTAGAGCATTGATTTTGAAAAACATAAACAGCCAAAAAGTCAACCAAATTACTGTTGCTTTGGCCAATCACATCATTTGCAAACTGATATAGCATCTCATTGAAGTGCTGGATAAGATGAGGAATAAACACACACACACACACACACACACACACACACACACACACACACTGACAACCTTCATTGTAGCTGGGGATTCAGATGAATGTGGTAGTGAAAGGTTTCCTGTCCATCATGATACTGAAGACAATTTGGAGAACAGACCTAAGATTTAAACTGTGACTTTCACTTCTGTAAATGCATTTTTTTAGAAATTCAAAAGTGATTAAAATTCCAGAGACCTATGTCATCAAATAGAAGGATCTTCCAAGGAGTAAGAAAGATGTTAAATCTTTTCTGCTTCAACATTTGTGTTGACATCTTTACTACTGCTCACTTTCTCCATGTTTCTCTCTGAATGATAAGGCCAAATCAGTTCAGATCAGAACATTGAGCCAATCTAAATGGATTCTTGGGCTCTGCCAGTTCTTTGGCATTGCCAAATTCTTGAAGCCTCCCTCTGGGTGCTGGATTTTCAATGATAACATTAATTTAGTAACTGTAAGAACTTCATTTGGTTATGAGATTGACATTCATGTAAGTATTTGACCTCACATACAGCAATTCTTTATAAATGTGGGTAATAATAATAGTAACTGCATGACTCTTATTAGTAGTGAATTTATTGGAGAACTAAGACACACACACACACACACATACACACACTACTACTACTTTTATGATATCCATTAGTTGAGACTTCAAAGAATCTGGAAAAAATCAGATACAAAATTGATTATTGCCAGAGGTGATCTGAAACAGATATTAAACTTTAAAGTGGGCAGGGATTAAGTTAGCAATGACAGAGAGAAGGTTGAGAATTGACTTTTTAGGAAGCATTAATTAATTTATATGTTTGGAGGTACATAAAAATGCTGTCTAAGCACAATTTGAAAACAACTTTCTAAAAAGTACTCCTAAAAGGTAACATAAATGACAGAAAGGCCTTCAGAACTATATAGCAACAAAACAATGAAAATCAGGGGGAGAAATTAAAAGATAACCTAGAAAATATTGAAAAATTGCAACTTTTCGGTATACTATTGTCTGAAGAGGAAAGAGTTATTCCCTAGTCTGAGTCCTTTGATTTTATAGAAGTAATAGACTAAAGAGCTACTGAATCCTTTTCTCTGGCACCTGTGTTAGACTATCTGTATCTTTTGTGCCTGGAATCTCATGCAAACATATTTATAATATTACGATAATTTTCCTCTCTTGTTAGCATTAGCTAAACAATGAACATTGAGCCATTCAGGACTTTTATCAAAATGAAAATTCCTATGCAGGTATCTGAACAGGGACTCACACTCTGCATTCCAACAAGGTCCTTCCATGTGAGACTGGAGCTGTGGGTGTGAGAGTCACAGTCTGAGCAGCAAGCTCTGAACAAAAGACCAAGCTCACTATGGGTAGTCACCTACGACGTGACCTTGCTCACACTGTGACCTTGATCGCACTGTAGTGCTACCATCAAGTAGACATGGTCACACTACATAGACAGCCATAATTGCACACGCTACAAAAATAAAAATAAAGGCGGGATTCAGGTCCTTTACAGGAGGGCCTGGCTGAAGACATCACAATGCAGTATTCATTTGTGAGCAGGTCGAATTTGTCAACACAACTGCATTTCATCATGTTTGTGTGTGTTTTGTTTTGTTTTGCCCAGGCTTATGTAATAGCCTCCTACCTGCCATTAATACTTTGGCCTGCTCCAGAGTTAAACTGCTCTCTTGTGCAAAGCTCTTATCATAGCTTATCTCATCGCAAGCCTTCTCTTCCTAAAATTTCCATATTTCCCACTGATTTAAATATATCTAATGCAGAATCCAGAATCTACTACCGTGTGGTGTAGCCATGCCTAATCCTGGTGTGTGCTGTACACTTGTATCTCTGGGTTGTTCTCTGCACGGACCTCACTCTCCATGCTGTGAGCGACAATGCCTTGTGTTTACATTCTTGTCACCATCCTCAGTGTCACCATCCTCAGTGTATTTGTATTTCTCCCTTTGCATACTGCAGACACCATATACCTTTGTAACCAATAAACACGCCAATGAATGTTGAGTTATTTGCAACCCACAAATAAACATGCTTGGGTTTTTTTTTCTTTGTTTGTTTGTTTTTCTGAACTAAAGATAGAACCTAGGTTTTCACACATGCAAGTTAAGCAACCTACTCTGAGTCTATGAAGGACAAACTATACACCCAGTCTTTAACGTTCCAGTTAATTTTTTTAATTCTGCAGCAGTGTCCCTCTAATTGCCCAGGTTGCTCCTGCTCAAGCTGTTCTGCCTTGGCCTCTTAAATACCTGAAATTATAGGTCTATACCATCCTGTCCAGACTAAAATTTTAAAACTAAGATGTTATTATGGTATAAAATAATACATTTCATGATGGCATCATTATATATTAATCACTGATCTTCTCTCATGTTCTTCCCTCGTGATTCCTGTTTCCTCCCCTCTCTCCTCCTCCCTAACAGGTGCCTTCTGCTTCCATGTCAGATACGTGTATCATATTTCTGTGAAGACATATTAAGTCTAATTTACACACTGAGGAAAACATGCTCAGGTATTTACATTTTCTCTTTAATTATCTTCTGTTGTCCCCCCCCTTATGTCCCTTCCTCCCCAACAGAGCCTCCTTCTACTTCTACTGACTGTTACAACTTCTTTTTTCTTTGTCCCTAGTAATCCCTGCATGCATTTTCTTGTTTACTTTATTGTGTTTTGGATTCCTTATTTGTGAGCCCCACCTGCCACCACTAATATTTCCTTTGCATCATAAGTGGCGTCCTGGAAGAATGTGATTCTATCAAGCTCCTGCATGATATTTACAAACAGACCTCTTTGCAATCTGTAGTAGAATTAATGAAACTCCACAGGGAAGGCAGAAGGTTGAGCTCTGAGCACATCATCTGCAGATATTTCTCCACAATGTAAATCTGTGGGCAAATCCCACCTTCTTGTCTATTAGTATGCTTGAAAAAATTAGGAAAAATTTGCAATCATGCTTGGGAAACCAAATCAATTCAATCACTTTAGAAATAGCCCTAAGGAAGAACAGGGACAGCATATTTCAGCAGTCACTTTTCTGTCTGTATAATGCAGATTTCTTTAGGTCCATAACAGCTGAAATTCGAATTGTCTGCTTTCATTAATGAAAGAGATGGAGTAGCAGACTTGATGAAGGTTGACCTGATGCACACTTCAAATGTCTACTTAGGTACAGAGACAGGAAGTGATTCTACAAATGCAATCTGTTCAGAAGGTGGCTGTGGCTCCCTGTGGTATTATAAGGGAAGTTTTGTTTAAGATAATGAGCCAGGTATTAAGAACCCAAATCTCTGAACTGAGTTTAATGGCAGACGACTTAAACTATACTTTAGAGACGTTGAAAGAAATTGGTCATAAAGAGGAAAAAATAAGCCTTACTTGCTTTATTGCCCATGTTCATTTCAAATAATAACTAAAGATTGTCAAGACAGTGCTGCCCCTGCTCTGCCCCTTTGCTGCCAGTGCTACATGATCGTTGCTTCAATAAGACACTTTGGAAGCTGCTTGAGTAGATACATATTTGGACTGTAAAATAAGATCTTGACTTGAGAGAAGCAAGGCTTCAAGAAATCAGACTATGAAAGTAAAAGGAAACCCAAATAAGATCTCCAGAGACAATTGTACCAAGCAAATGATGTGTATTATAATTCTATGTGTATATTTGCACCTTTTGCTAGACTGAGCACTTAAAAAATAAGGGAGTCTTTCTCTGCTCACCTCAAATCTTTGTGAGCTCCAAGACTAATGAATGAGACAGTAACCTGACCGCTCTTGAAACTGTGTTGACAGAAGAGGGTAATATGGTCATTAATACATGTGATATGAAATAGAGGCATTCTAATGTGTTCTTTCTATTGGAAGCTCACAGTCAGCCTTTAAAAAGAGGTAGTCCATACTGTCATTTCACAGATGGCATGGGACTAGCAAGATGGAAGGCTGAGCAAGCATACACATGTACTAAGTTTTAAATATTAGATGCAAGTTAGATATATATATATTTTAAATCAACCTCCTCACACACTACTTTCCTTGATGCCTCTCTCCATTTAAAATTAACTTGTGTCAGTCAATTTTCTGTCACTGTGTGAAAATACCCACAAAACTGAATCAGATGAGGGGAGACACATTTAGGCCCCTAGTTTCAGAGTTTCCCACACAACTGAATCAGATGAGGGGAGACACATTTAGGCCCCTAGTTTCAGAGTTTCCAACACATTGATGGCTTCCAACACTGCTTTAGGACTGAGGTGAAAAATATCATGGCTGAGGACTCTCTGCATGTCATGGTAGGAAGCGACATGAAAGACGATGAAGGGATAAAGTACACCCCGTTGTGCTCTCCCAGCTTCAACTCATGGTGACCTACATATCCAGATAGTCCCACCTCCTAACATTTCCATTCATTACTACATCTCGCTGAGGACCACACTTTCAACATATATATGTGTCTTTGGGGAACATCCAGTTCAGACCTGTTACAATAGCAATGAAAGAACATTACTAAGTACAGCATATAAGTTAGAAATTAATCCCTTCCACAGCAAGTCATTGCATGATCTAGACTCTGCTTTCATTGTAAACCTAATAGTTTCTTTTCCCAAACAGTGGAAATGGCGATCAAAATGATTATATTTTGCATTTATCATTACAAATATCATCTATTGGTTTAGTCTTTAATTTTTCTTTACTATATTGAGAGGGGGGGTTAATTAATCATGCCTCTCATATATGGCTTAAATAATCTCCTTGCTTTTAAGTTTATTAATGAGAATTTCTGGTAAATAGATGTTATTATGCAAAAATGAAGTCTTCAACCACAGCACAACTTATTTTAAAAAATTGCCTGTAATGCCATTGAGACATTGATCTACTGAGAGTAACAGATTCCCAGCCTAAAGATTGCACACTTAAGGCCGGAAATTCAAGTGATATTTCTGTCATTCTTGAAACCTCAAGCTTTCAGATTCTCCCACGCAGGACAACAAATCACATTCCCAACACCAAGTCCTAGAAAAATCATCACATTATTATATTTTTTTAAATTAAGAGGACAACATTGAATTCTTCAATGTGAATGGAAATCGTAGCTACTGACCTTGTCTTCATTATCATCTCTTGGAATAGGACCCAGGGAATTTCTTGAAGAAAAAGTTGTTTTGAGACTTGTCAAAGAGAAGTGCCAACCAAATGGCAGAGGTGTTTAACTACCTTGCATGCAAAGGGCAACATGCATATAAAATAAACAGTGGCCATGTATTTAGCCTTCTTTCAAATAAGGTCACAGCTCACAAAACTAATCAGGAACAGTTCTTTGAGGAGAGAGAGAGAGAGAGAGAGAGAGAGAGTGTGTGTGTGTGTGTGTGTGTGTGTATTGTTATTTTCACTGACTCTATTGCATCTTGAGGACAAAATTAGCAAATTAGCAGCAGGAACATGGACCTGACAGGTGTTGAATGGTATAGTAGCTAGCTTAGGGTCTACGTAAGAATTTTATTAATTTGGTAATAATACACAATATTTATTTATTTACAAGTGTGTGTGTGTGTGTGTGTGTGTGTGTATTTAATTTGTGTTGCTGCCTATGGACCATAGATAGGTAGACAGGTTAGGTTAATTGCCTGAAGTTGCCCAACTTATAAATGGTAGAATCAAACACCAAGCATCCATGTTTTTCCATGAGAGATGTGACTATTCAATCTGCAGTAAAGTCATTCTATAGCTTAATAGATATCTGATGAAGTCTCCTAACTCATCTTTGGGCTGTTCTCATTACATCTCCTTTTTAGGTCATTTAAAACTCAAAGTCACAAAGTGCTGCCTATGTCCCTTTATTTAATATGTTGAAGAAGCTTTTCTGCTTGACTTCAACCAGCACCACATTTTAAGTTTAACTATTAATTTTTTTAAAGGAAAGCTGCACCATCAGATCATTTTTTTTCTTTTCCAGAGAAGGAAATAAAGAGTTGGTACTGTATAAAGACCATATCAAAGGGGACACATAAAAGTTGATATTTTCTTTTTACTACTTGACAGAAGTGCACAGTGGCAATTAAAGTGCCTGAATCTCTGAGCACAAATGTATTTATTGTGGCTGGTAATGGGCACAACGAGAAGATGGGCTCTGTTCCAAGTGCAGAAGAGCTTCTAATAGTATTTTAAGTGAAAACAAATAGTAAGAAGAGGCTTGCAGGAGAGTTTCTCTTTAGAGAGGCTGGGATGTGCAAATGCCATTATTTGTTAATCAGGTTTGAGATGCTGGCCTCCTTCATCACTTTTGAAACTGCTTTCAGCTTCCCACAGGCTTCTCAGAAGCTGGCCTCCTGGGCACGTGTCAGGAGGACATCATCATAGCCTCTGTTTAAACAGAGTTAAAATGATCACATGAAACACTATCAGATATTTTCAGTTTATATTAATGGAATAAAATGTGTATGATATAATTATGATATATGCTTTGAACTTGTTTTACACATTAATGAAAGTTGTATGGTATAATTAAGACATATACTTCCATCTCAGTTTACATATTCACTTCTGTCTTCAAATATCACCTATAAAATGGTTATTTCTGCAATTGTATGAGAGCAAAGCTTTATTAAGGGAATCCACATCTTACCAAACCCCAAGCTGTCTATTACTGATACATCTTTTATATTTGTGTTATTCATTATAACCTTGTTGGCAAGAAAATTAGATTAGTGTGAGAATGGACATAATGTCCCAGAGACAGAGGATAGGCAACCTGAAAGACCGACACTGTGCATATCTGCTTCACACACAGTCATAGAGACATAACTCCTTCAATTGGGAGGTGTCAGATGACTGCCACTAATCTCAGGTAAGAAAATCACTCAATAATCTGTAGGTAGTAATGAGTTTTTCACTACTGCCAGCTTCCTACCCACTTACAACCCAGTGAGTCTTGATCTAGGCTGTACATTACAGTTCCTGGGAAATTTTATAAATACCTATCTCTGGGCTATGCCAAGACAAATGTAGTCAATCTCTGGTGTGGAAAACATGTGTCTGCATTTTGAGGACTCCCAGACAATTCTAGAGAGCAGCCAGTACCGAGACTGACTGAGCAAAGTCACAACTAACTGTTTTGCCAATACAGTCACTCTCTTCTGTGACTCAACAAATCATGGCTTACAGGGCTAGAGACATTTTTCAGTAGTTAAGTACCCCTAATTGTTTTAAAAGAGGATCCAGGTTCAATTCCCAGCACCCACATGGCAACTCACAGAAGTTTGTAACTCCAGTGTCAGGGGATGCAATACCATTTTTCTGGATTCTGGGGTCACCAGAAAAATGAAGTGCACAGGCATATATGTAGGCAAAGCACTCATACATAAAAGAAACATTTTAAATACTAAAATATCAGATATTTTTTTAAAACCATAAAAATTAAAAATTATTATATCTCACATGATTCAGTGTCAAACTATTGATTTCAAGAAAAAAAAACTGACCAAAAGTTAGGAATAATCAAAGTTCAGTGTTTATTCATATATGCAAAATTTACTGAAGGGATTTAATACATAGTTTCTTTAACATATGGTTGCAGCATAACCGCACTGGTCTTTATATTCCTTTAGGATTTAAACTTCTCCATGGAATTTTAAAACACTCAGTGAAATCCCATCTGCTCCAAGCCATTTAGTTTTCTATTTTCTTTCTGTCTCTTTCATTTTCATTCCTCACAATTTTTTTTCTGCTCTTTAGACTCAAGAAGCACTGAAAGGGAAACCTGCCTCTTTGGGGTAGATGTATAGAATAGAACTTGGACTGGCGATTCTGTCTGTCTTTCATGCTGGAGTGAAAGACTGTTTTATCATCCTTGATTCTTGTCCACCCCAATGCCTGTCTTCTCAACAGGTATAGTTTTCAATTCTGTTTCTTAAGAAAGGTTTCCATATGGAGCTTTATCTATAGTCAGTCTTTTCAGAGCATGCCAGAGATAGCAGAGAAAACTCTATTTTCTGTTTCAATCCCTCTATAAAACCGTGGGGATTGAGAATGTGCTAGATTTCTGCAGAGCAAACTTAGCTACTAACATTAGCATACAACTTACCAAGACTGTTATCCTTACTTGAGCTGCATACTCCTAGAAGAAAGCTATGGTTAAGAATTAGCCAGCTCTGCTATGTTCTGAGAAGCAGTTTGTCCAAAGGACTTTCTGGTACTCCACTCACATATTCAGAGATACAGCTTACCTCACTACTTCAGAGAAGTCTCAGGGGCTCATCAATTCTCCATCCTTTTTTACCTGTCTCTAGAAAACCTAACATGCTTCCCTATGTCTTTGACTAGTTCATTTGTGCTGATGGTCAATGTCCTCTTTGCAGTGGCCTGAATATACCCAGACTCTTAGTTACCTGCTGCACATAGCCTCTTATATTCTTTACTCAAATAGCAATATTTTATAAAATATGAGACTAGGAGGCAGGGACACTGAACCATTATATGTACCTCTTTTGTCCTTGTTTAAATAAGTCTTCCATTGTGGTATTCCACAATTTGATCTCCTAAATTTATATAAGTAGTCTTTCTGGGTTCTTCTGTTCCTAACATCTTTTTTCAACATAGTATATTTTTCAAGACTAAGAAGCTGGTATATTGATGTATCATTGTTAAATAAACTCAGACTCCTGTAGAATCTCTATCATTGTACTGGAATGGCAAGTATCTGCCACATGAGGATGGCCAGACAAAGAAAGTACCATGGTTGTATTTATGGTAGACTACAGCTATCCACAGGAAATGACCAACAAACTTGTTCTTTCTATTTCTGAAATGTCCCTAGATGAATGACTTGACCACTAGCAGTACAAAGATGTCTAAGTGAATTTGAAGACCATTTAGAAACCCACACCAATTCAAAGCCCCGTTATAGTCAAATGCTTTGCTGGCTCACAATTGATTATCCCATTATTTCTTTCTTTTAGGGCATAAGCTGTATTCTCCTCTGTAATATTTTCATAATAGGTTTATGAAAGAGCAACCTTACTTACTGCCATCTCAGGCTTTGTTTTGTCTTCAGCATTATGGGTATTCTTTATAAATTAATGATATTCTAGGTTTGCTGTGTTTCTTAAGGGTTGATACTTTTAATAAATTATGAAGCTATCTTGCATTATTTTTGCATATTTTCTCCATTCATTCTTTTGTCTTTTCTATGGTATTTATTAAGCTTGAATTGCATTATTTATTAGTTTCTCCCTTGTCTTTCATACCTTTTCTACTTTATTTAATTTCGTTTCCATACTTCGGAATAATTTTAGTTTAGTGGGTTTTGCTATTTTAGCTTCAACAAAGCCTTCATTTCTGAGTATGTACAATGGATACACAGTAGGATTGGGGAAGGGGCTGATATAGAAGACCCATTTAGGGCTGGGTGTTCCATGGACACTCTCATAACTTTTAACAATTATGAGTATTTGCAATAGTAATAAAAACCTCATGGTAGTTGCATAAAAATTGATAAGTGGAATCAAGTGAAAGACCCAGATGTAAATCCACACACTTATGGACACCCAAGTTTTGACAAAGAAGCCAAATTTATAAAATGGAAAAAAGAAAGCATCTTCATCAAATGGTGCTATTCTAACTGGATGTTCGCATGTAGAAGAATGCAAATAGATCCATAACTATTACAAAACTCAAGTCCAAGTGAATCAAAGACATAACACAAAATCAGACACACTGAACCTAGTAGAAGAGAAATTGGGAAACAGTCTTGAACCTATTGGTACAGGAGACAACTTTCTGAACAGAACACTGATAGCAACAGGCATCAAGATCAACATTCAATAAATGGGATCTAGTAAAACTGAAAAGCTTTTGTGAAACAAAGGACACCATCACTTGGATAAAGAGGCATCTGGATTTTTGTTTGTCCATTTGTTTCCTTAATGTGTGGTAGTTTTAGAGAAAATAATGAGCTTTAGGAAAAATGTGTATTCTTAGTGTTTTATGTCTGTTAGTTTTATTTGATTGTTATTTAACTTTTTAACTTTAGTGTTTTTCTCTTTGGTTTATTTTGTTTTTTTGGGTTTTTTTGTTTTGTTTTTTTTTTTTTTTGTAAGTTGATCTATGTATTGATGACTATAGGGTGTTGAAATTCCCCACTATTTCTGTGAGGAGTTTAATCAGTGGCTTTACATCTAGTAGCATTTGTAATATGAAGTTTGGTGCACATGTGTTTTGTATGTGTTTAGAATTCTAAATTCCTCCTGATAGATTGTCCCCTTAATGAGCATAAAGGGATGTTCTTCATCTCTCCTGATTAGTTTCCACATCATGTCTTTGTCTGATCTTTGTCTGATATTAGAATGGCTATTCCCACCTCTGTCTGAGTTCCTTTTACATTGATAATTTTCTTCCTATGCTTTTATCCTAGGGTATGTCTGTCCTAGATAACCCTCATTTTTTGCAACATTGCAATGATAAATCTTATTTTCTAATTCCACCTAGTACTCTTTATCTTTTGACTGGAGAACTGAGACCATTTGCATTCCAGAATATTAGTTTTAAAAGTATATTTATTCATGTCACATTGTGGACTATGTGGTGCTTTCTTAGCCTGTTTCTCCACTGTGAACTCTTAGGCATGCTTTTCCTCCTCTTCAGGTGTCTATGCTTCCAGAAGTCAACTCTGGAGAGTGGGCTTAGAGCCCAGACATTTCTTCAGTTCTTCTATTCACATCATAAGAGGTGTTTATTTCCCATTCAGTTATAATAGATTTTACAAATTTATCATTCATCTTTATTACATAGTCCAATCCCTCTATCCTATTTTCCGGCCCTGATATTCAGTCTTCTAACTCTCCCACACAATTGATGAGACTTGCCCCTGAGGTTTTAATTTGTCTTGCAAACTTTTCTTTTTCTTTTTCTTAATTTCTAGCATCATTTCAGCTTTGGCATTTTCTAACATTTCTGCATTTTAATCAATTCTGCTTTCATATCTTGGAGTGGGTCCCTAATTTCATTCAGATATTTGTTTTTATTCTTTTACAGTGGATTCATGTCTTGTTTTCAGTGGTTTGAACAGAATTATAATCACTCCTGGGTACTTTGTCAGAAAGTTCTTCCAAGTCATTCTCACTGAGGATATGTTTATGGAATTAGTGATTTTGGAGGGACCATCATTAGGTTTTCGTTGTTGTTTGTATTTCTGCACTGTGTTCTGCACATTAGTTTATTCTCTCTCTCTCTCTCTCTCTCTCTCTCTCTCTTTCTCTTTCACACACACACACACACACACACACACATACACATGTGCACACATGCTCACACAGACACACACCCATACAGGCACACACACACTCCCTTCTTCTTTCAGTAGAGTTGTTCTCAATGATCAGGAGGGACTAAGTTGTAATAGGTTTGAGATGTCATTTTCCTTTTTGATATTTGTTGTTCCAGGCCACAGGCTATATCAACAACAGTTCCCACCATGGCTACCAGCTGGTATTGTTGTCTGCAATTTAATGACCTACTCTAAGTCAAATCTGACCTCCTCTCTGCTTCTTTGGCTTATGCCAAAGTATAGGACCTTCACCCCCACCTGCAATATGCAGGCTTAGTTTCAGTCTCCTCTTTGCATCCATAGCTTCCACACACATTGTATAACTCCCTGCACCCATATACCCTAACCTAGGTCAGCTATAGTCTTCTCCCTTGCTCTCAACTTCTCCTGTGACTTGTAGATTGGTCTGTGCCTGAATGCTTTAGTTTGGGTCAGAGAAACATGTTTTCTGTGTGAATTTTTAGAATATTTTCATCTCCTGGAATTAGAGTAATCTTCATATATATTAGTTTTTTAATATTATATGTATTAGTTCCCCAGAGCCACTATAACAAAGTAATACAGAAAATATAGCTTTAAAGAGAAGAATACTTTCTTCCATTCAGAATTACAAACATAATATATTAATAGGGCTATGTTTCCTATGCATGTGTTCTTCTCTTTTATGAATCTGGACTCCGAGGTAATCCTTGATGTTTTCTTGTTGCTGTATCATTTCAGCTTCTCCTTTCACCTGATGTTCTCTTATCATGCCTACGAGCATATTCTAATATCTTTTAAGACTGAAGCTAATGGTATTTAGACCCTTGACTGTTGTAGAATGACCTCAATCAATTACATTTGTTGTAAAACCACACAAAGAAGTCTTTATCTTGTGAGGATTAAGTCCTCCACAGGTCTTTTGGAAGAGAAGATTAAATCTTTAATTACATAAATAAGGACATATTTACTCACATATAATTTTCTTACAAAAGAAAAAAGTCTAATGCATCCTTCCATTTAATCCTTTGGAGTAATTGTTATATGGTTTAAAATTACATTCACATCTATACCTATGCCTCAACAGTGAAATTCTGTGTTAATTCCATTAATAAAACAGAAAAGAAAATATATGTTTGTGATAATACAAATTTTCTTATTTTCTATCTTCTTTCTTTCTTGTGTTTTTAAAATTTTCTAGAAGTAGAAATTTCTAGAAATATCCCACACTTGTATACTTACAGGATGCTGTTTCAGACACACCTGGCCTCCACCAGGTTCATACATTAAAAGCTCCATCCCCAGTACAGCAATTTTATCAAGTAGTGGGACATTGAATATGGGAACCTACTGTGAAGTCAGTGAAAGGATGAAAACAGATCCTGTGGAACTTTGAGCTTGTTTTCATGGAAGCAAGCTACAAAAGGCTGGACTGGCATGGGCTTGCCTCTGCCACTCTGTGTTGCCTTGTGATCTATTGCTCTGCCATGTTGGCATGAATATTAATTGACATAGTTAGGGGGTGCTTCCTGGGGCTGAAACACACTAGCTGTATTTTCAGGGTTCAAAACTATAAGTAAATCAGTTTCCTTTACAAGTTGCCCAAACTTGGGTGGATGGATGGATGGATAGAGAGATGAATAGATGGTAGCTAGCTCGCTAGCTAGATGGATGGATGGATAGAAAGATAGATAGGTAGAAAGAAAGAAAGAAAGAAAGAAAGAAAGAAAGAAAGAAAAAGACAAAATAAGATAATTAAAAACTAATATACAGGATTGGTTTCTTTTTGAAAAAATTTTTTTCTGAACAGAAAGTTACTGAGTATATTGTTTCTAGATCAGTTGTGAGCACTGAGCTAGTGCAGCTCCCCTTCCTCCATGCATTTTCCCTAATGTTTTCTATTACTGTTAATGACAGAAAACAAGTTTCTCAATGTATATTCACAGTGATAGGAAACTTATTATATATAGTCAGAAAGATCTTTAAGGGAAATCATCTTTTTATTTGAATAATAAGTAGAGACACTAAAAAATGTTTAGAATAAATGGATGCAGTCTATCTATCTTTCTCTCTCCTCTCTTTCTCCCTCCCTCTTCCTCTTGCTCTTCTTTTATTTCTCCTTTGCACTTGGTCTTACCACCTCCCTTTATCTCTAAGTTCAAAATGAAAACACTGTAGTGATAAAGACATGAATAAGTGAGCTAATTAGTGGTCTAGTTTGATAACCAGTAGACCAGGATGTGGTACCCTAGGAGCTGAGAGCTAATGAGGAGAAAGGATCTCAAGAAAGGGAAGCCATCATGCCACTCCTAAACATATGGCCCCGTCATCAAGTTTTACTATCATGTATCTCATCTAAATCCCTGGTCAATATCTTTGTAAAATGGCATTGCTTCCACAGAAAATGTTACATAAGTAATAACATTTAATCCCTATAGTGTGTGTGCACATGTGTGTGTGCAAGAGAGACACACACAGAGAGAGTGAGAGAGATCAGTCTCAACATCTACTTAACACTACTATCCCTTCCCTCCAATAGCAAAGTTTTTACATTTAGTTAAGTTTATATTATTATCTGTGATTTGGGAATATTTTAAAATAACCTATACTATATCCAAGTATGTATTTAATGTTTAAGTATATTAAAAATAGAAATGCTTTTCCCGTAATGTTGCAAATTGTATTCATGGGAATTTTCACCCACGTGACTCAAATATAGCTAAAATAAACCACTTACCTCTTTGACAACCATCGGCTGCCTTGTCATATTTTTGATGTACCAGATATTGTGATGGTTTGTCCTAATTACCAATTAACAGAAGTTAGAATCACTGTGGACACAATCCTTTGTGCACATCTCTAATGATTTTTCTCGATTATGTTATTAAGTGTGGAAGACCTACATTAAATGTGTGTAGTGCTATTATTCTATGAGCTGCGGATCTGGTCTGAATAAGAAGGAGAGAACACACTGAACATCAGCATTCATTGCTCTTTGCTTTCCAGCTGTGAACTGCAAGTAGCCAGCTGCTTCAAGTTCCTGCCACCATTTCTGCCTCACTGTGAAGAAATGCACACTCAACCTATGAGGTCAAGTAGGCCTTTCCTTCCTTAATTTGCTCTTGTCAGTTTTTTTGTTGTAACCAAGAGAACAGTAACACAGCATATTTGAAGGAAATACATGATCTACTCAAACTTAATAGCGGATGATTTAACTGAAGGAAGATAACATGATCCAGACTGTGATTCTGAGAATAAAATGTTTAGAACTGAAGGATTAAGAGACACTATGCTGCCTTGAAAGATAGAGAAAAGGTACTAGAAGAAGAGAGTGTAAGACTAAGAAATATGCCAAGAAAACAAAGCTGCAAACATTATCTTAACAAGCCCCAGTGAAAGACAAGCTACAGAGGAGCCAACTTATGCCACCCAACAGGCCAGTGCTGACCTGGATAAAATCAAATGGAAGGAAGCCTGTAAATGGGAGGGAGAAAATTCCTTATGTTTTTCTTGAACACTGGACAGTCTTTATGATGTAAGTACCTTTTTATGATGTAAATTGCTCCCACTCTTATTTTTTCTTTCACTGGAAATATGATCCCTTTTTCTTCCTGTCCATATTATTAACACTTCACTTTTGTTTCACAGACAACATTCATGAAGTTTCTTTTCTAATTAATTGTAAACACATTCATATCTCTCAAGAGTGGAGACTATTCAGAAGATGTATGTTTCTTTAAGATGAATGATATGCTTACATGAGAATGTGAATCCAAGAGTTATCCCATGTTTGCTTTAAGATAGGATTTTAATTTTGTCCTCAGTCTTGAACTTCAAACTTTTTATTTACATCATGTCACAGAAGATATGTTGCTGGGCTTGTGAGATGCTCAGTGGGCAAAAGCACTTGCTGTCAAACTCCAGTACCTGAGTTCAGACCCAGCCATATAAAAGGAGGAAATAACAAACTCCAGAATGTACTATGCCCACACCCACGCAAAATAAATAATTATAAATGAGAAGTTAAAGATTTTGCTTTTCACTTCATGCTATACCTAAACCAAGAAATTTCCCTTGTTCATGTAATAATTTTATACTGGTTTATATCATAATACCTAATAGTCCTATGAATATATACTTGAAAGAATCTTAAGCAGTAGCTTTATGTTTTCCATTTTTCCTAAATATTAGTAGAGTATTTTATATTCAAAACTTTGAAGACAGTTTTAGTAAACACTAGCTTAACCAGAAATTTGTATCCAAAGGCTATAAAGAGAACAAGATTGAGTGTGTTAATTATTTTTCAGCTAGAAAGGAGATTCATTTTTACTAAGTACCTGCACAAATATCTTCAGAGGCAAGGAAAGGCATATTAGCTTTACCCATCTTTCTCATCTTTGAAGTCTCAGCTATAATCTTGGAGTACTATAATCAGTCTTTTGTACATGGATTTTGTCTGATATATAGTAAGGTGTCCCAGCAAATATATGTCCTCAGTTGTTTCCAGGAACCTTCTCTCAGGATCTGTGTCAATGAAATAATATTACAATGAAAGACATAGCTTAAACCACAGATGCTACAATGGTGACAGATCATCTTATATCTTAAGAAAACATAATGATTAAGATAGTTTCATGCTCCTTTGAAGTGTTAACAAAACTGATTTTGTAAGGAAAGAATATTTGAATGAAAGATTACATTTTCTTTTTACCTTTTATTTTATTTCACCTCAGAGTTAGCTTTTAAATAGCTAATTGGTAAGGTAGGCATTAATTCAATCATCTGAAAGACCCGGGTAATGAAAGGTTGCTATAGGAAATTGAGATGCTAGGAGAATAAATACTTAATCTCAAGAGTTTTATAATATAGAAATAAGTAAAGCCATCAGTTCATACACAGGCCACTGAGAAGCAAGATTGTGATTATAAAAGATAATGAGATAATGTCATAGGTAAAAATGACAGCATGGAGCTGGGGAGACAGCTTTGTTGCTAAAGTGCTTACTGCCCAAGTATGTGCATCTCTGTTTAGATCCCCAGCACCTGTACAAAGCCAGGCACAGCACTGTAATCCCAGTGCTGGGAGACAGAGGTAGGATCCCTGCACTTGCTGGCTAACTGGTCTATACAATTCATGAGCTCTTGGTTCAGTGACAGCTCGTACTTCAAAGAATAAAGTGGATCTAGGACTTGTGGTACACACATTTTCTCCAGCTCCTGGAGGTAGAGGCAGGAGGACAAGAGGAGAATTTTTTAGTGACTGATTCTTTAGCATCCTAGTACTGTAATTACCTTCATATTCTATAGAAGTCCATGCTATAAATGCACAACTGCTCAATTTCATTGAAGGTTTCCCTCTCCACTACTTCAAGCTCTACATCTTCCCATGTCTTGCTTGCACCATCACAGCTATACAAGGGCATGTATTTTCTATTTGAAGAAGGTGTGGTTAGTCCTAATGGAAGAGGTGCATCTTAACTATTCTTATCTTATACAAAGTCCTAATCAAATTTTTTCTCTATGATTATTCTCTAACTCAAAACCACATGGACTGAGTTAGCCTATCAAGACTTAATTTGCTTTAAGTTTTGAGATGGCAGTTGGCCATTATGTAGGGTAACATACTCACAAACCTTTCATAACTAGATGTCTTTGGGAGAGTATTGTTTTAGCACTTACAATATCTTATAACTCTCACTAACTTAAATTCACACTGAGTCATATGACTGGCAGGCACTAGAAGAGGAGAAGCATGTTGACATATTTTTAGGATAGCCTGCAGATGAAGCTTCTAAACCAACTAACTTGAGATTAATTGTTGAAAGTATCTTCCGTCTGTTGATGAACAGTTTAGGGTTCAGCTGTCCAAGACCCCTTCTTTTCCTTCTTTTCTTGAACTATTTTAAAAGGAATTTACTTTAGAAGCCACAATCTTTCATTGCCATTAATGATTTTGAAGCCTCTAAATTTTCTAAAAAATACTGTAAACAACTTTATAACCACTTGCTTTGTGCTTTATCTATGATCTTTGAAAGGAATTAAATGCAAAGATTACTCATTTAGAGTTATAGGAAGTAACCCAGTTTAAGAACAATGTATACAAGTAAAATAAGTCTTTAAAATTAAATTTATGGCTATACCTTTTAATGAAAATAGCTTTATTAAAACCTCATGAATACACACTTTAGAGGCAAAAGAATATTATTACTACTGCATACAACAGTGTGTTGAGACACTTCCTGGATCTCCTCTTGGGATGCTGTCTTTGGGTCTCACTTTCTCCAGTGTATTCTCAGTCCTTTCCACACTGGAGCTTCATTCCATGAGTCACTCTCAGCCTCAGCATTGCCTTCTCCTCAAGTGTGATGAAGAAGAATTCATTCAAGAAGTGTGAAAACCTTTTCGCTAACCTGACCATCAATGCTATGTGTATATCATATACAAGGGAGACCAACTTTATTGTTTAGGGGTTTTTGAATGAAGTACAAAAATTTAGTGATATTTATATTCTTTATCTAGTGAAAGTATAATGATCATTGGCCATTATCTGAATTACTGTTTTACTATATTAATAACAAGTTGCTTATATATAGATTTTGATGGTAAAATGAATTATACCAAAGTAAAATAGTGATATTACATTAGAGTAGGCTCTCACTTTTAAAATATATTTATTTATTGTATACCTGGGTGATACGTATGAGTTAGTGTCTATGTACATGTGTACATGCAGCTTCATGTTTATGTATATTTAAGTGTGTATGGAGACAAGAGGGAGTAGTTGAACATATTTCTCAGTTTCTCCTCATTTTATTTTTTATTTATTAGTCATTTTTTTTAAAAATAGGGAGTTTCACTATGTAGTCCTGTCTGGTATGGAATTCACTATGTGGGCCAGCCTGTGCTTGAACTTTTCAGAATGGGAGGACATTTACTTCATAGGTTTACTGGAAGTCTAATTTAATGTTATTCTAACATAATATCAGATAAAATGCCTCTACTCTTCTCATTGCTACAACTGGAACACAAAAACAGAAACACTAATGAATCTTCAAAGACTAGTCTCTTTGTGAGACTTTAATCTTCAAGAAATAACCTGAATGAGCTCTAAATCTGTAAATTAAAAACATAGGTTTTGTTAACAGTGAGAATTTATGACTTGAGATACTTGGATGACTTCAGTAACAATTTTGAGGACTGCTGTTGAATGCTCAGGGATACAGTAGTATCCATCAGAATTGAAATCCAGACCACTCTGTGACTCCATCCTGAGCGTACACAGATGTGGGGTGGAGAAAGGACATTTTATTTGAGAGCCTTATCTAATATTTTAAAATATCCAGGATTCAGAAGAACTATAGAAGAGCTTGTCTATAACATTAAAAAAAATCCCTTTCCTCATTACTGAAAAAATAGCAGTATGCTGTGCTAGTGGTAATGGTGTTCAAATAAGAAAATTCGCTAATAACCTTCTAGTGAATGAGAATACAGTTTTCCTTCTACTAAAAGGAATCCAACAATGAAAGAAACTTGACAAAGTCAAAATTATCCCAAGTTTCAAACCTTCGAACCTCTCTAGAATGAATAATTCTGAGAGATTAAAAATAGACTTCTTGTTTCCCAGAACAATGGAAGTTTTGTGACTGGCTTAAATGACTTTTATCTTTTTTGGACATCCTAAAATTTTGTTTGGAATTACCCTGTTTTTTTTTCCTTGCTTTGTTTTGTTTTGCAAAGATTTTGCTACATAGAAACATTAACATATTTTAAAAGATCATATGGAGTGGCAAAGAAGAATCCATGGGAAAAATCTAAATCACTTTGCAAGAAATGCTTTTTGAGTTTAGAAAAGTAATAATTAGGTCACTGGAGAAAAGAATGTTTGAAAAATTAAAAGTCGTTTTAAAAGTTTTACTATTTGCAATCTCATTCAAAACTGTATGCATAATAGTGGGCACATAAAAAGCTGAGGCTACAATTAATTTTAAATGGTAGGTTTTTTTTTTTTTTTTTAAGAGTGTGAAGTGCTGGGCCAGCTTTGAGAGCTTGCAACCCAAGGTTATGAAGGCTCTTGTGATTGGCAGGCTTTAAGTTATGCCTTAACACCTAATACCAACACTACTGTTTCACCATTCTGAGCAATTTTTGAACAACGGACTCTGCATTTTTGTTTTGCTTGCCACTGCATAAATCATATAGGTGGTCCTGTTGTTAAATAAATTAATATTTTCTCCACTTCCCTGTTAACATGACTCCACTGTCAGAGGGCCTCTCTGCCTCTTCCTCACATCAATAGAAGCGCCAGAAGAAGAAATATTCCCAAAAGTGGCAAACTTATGGAGTTCATCAAAAGTCTTAAAGAGTCATGAGTTTCTTCAATCTTTATTATTGCTGAAGTAGAAAAAATTTGTCGGAATCTTGCTTCATGATGGGATCCCATGAGAACTTGTTTTTAACTAAAAAGTAATACAATGATCAGAAAATAAATTAATTTATTGAAAATTATTAGTGGCTTCATTTCTTATCTGAGAGCAGAATCATTTTTAATTTTTCTTATGTATGTGTCATGCATAATCAAATTTTATCATGAGTTGTCTGCACACATTAGCCACTAGAGTACTCATTAACAATGCACGGTTCTGGGCTTGTCCCCTGAATTATTGAGCCAGTAGTTATCAGATGATGAGAACAGCAGCCTTCATTTTAAGTAAATTATCCCTAGATAGAGTCCATAACTTTCTGTGTTTGCTTACCTAATATATAATCATGTTTTCTTAAATTAACCTGTTTGATTCAAATGCTTCCAAATATACTATAATGTCAGGTCTGGCAACAACTCTATCATCTGTTCATCCTTATTGTCTATTATCTAGCTGAATACCAAAAATAACAATTAAAAACACTTACAATTATAAGATACCCAACAAAGTATGTATATTCAATATAAATATACAGGATTAGTAGGTTTAATTCAGATGATGATCTATCAGCAGATAAAATAATATACAAAGTTATAAAATAAAAATTACCAGGAATGAGTTCATGCAAACAATTGTCAAATATATAAAATATTTTAAATTAAGAGCACACCAAATGTTGTGCATGGTTATAAAATATAAGTGAAACTTAAACTAGTTAACAGAATCTTCTACAAGAATCATAAAACATATTTATTCAGGGGTAGTAAGATATTTCAGTAGATATAGATAGGTTCTGCCAAGCCTGATTATCTGAGTTAAATTTCTGGAATAGGAAGGAAGGAAGGAAGGAAGGAAGGAAGGAAGGAAGAATGGAAGAGTGCCTCAAGTTGTCTTCTGACACTCTCTACATTCAACATGGCATGTTCATGCATAAAGTAAATAAATAAATTTAATAAAAAATTAAATATATAAATATATATACAGAAAGAAAATGTAAACTAATGTTTTTATCATACGTACTGGTATGGTGTAATAAGAAGGAACTTCACGTGGATTACAACCTTGGTGTACCTAAAAAGAAATAAGAAGAGCATCCTACCAAAATGCTGGAAGAACTGAGCACATCCTGGGAGACTGTACAGACCACTCTTAAGAGATTCCAGCCCAGATTCCACAGACTTGTTGTTTTTTTTTTTAAAAAAAATACTGTTTGCATTGTTGTTATTTGTTTGGGTGGTTTTTCTTGTTTGTTTGTATTTATTAATTTAAGTATTTATTCACTTTACATCTGGATTGCAGCCCCATGCTTCTAGTACCAGCCTCCTGTCTTGCATGGACCCTTCCTCCTATACCTCCTTTTCTTTCACTTCTGAGAAGGAGGTCCCCCACTGGTTACCAACCCACCCTGGCAATTCAAGTCACTGCGGGACTAGCTGCATCCTCTTCCAATGATGTCAGACAATGTAGGCCAGTTAGAGTAGCAGGATCCTCAGGCAACAGAGTCAAGGTAAGGCCCCTCCTTCTTCAGTTGTTGGAGGACCCACATGAAGACCAAGTTGTGTATCTGCTACAAAAGTGTTTGTGTGTTTGGGGGGGGGGGGTGGTTAGATATAGCTCATGTATGCTCTTTGGTTGGTGGTTCAGTCTTTGGGAGCCCCAAAGGGTCTAGGTTAGTTGACTCTATTGGTCTTTCTCTAGAGTTCTTATCCCCCTCTGGGTCTCTCAGTCCTTCCCCAAACCCCTCCACAAGAATGCAAAGCTCCATCCAATATTTGCCTGTGGATTTCTGCATCTGCTGTGTGAAGTCTCTCAGAGACAGTTAGGCTAGCACCTGTTTGCAAGCACAATAGAGTATCATTAACAGTGACAGGGATTGGTTCTTGACCATGGGATGGGTCTCAAGTTAGACCAGTCATTTGTTGGCCATTACCTCAGTCTCTGCTCCATTTTTGTCCCTGCATTTTTTGTAGGCAGGACATATTTTGGGTTGAAGATTTTGTAGGTGAGTTGGTAACCTTATTCCTCCACCAGGAGTCCTGCTTGGCTACAGGAGGTGGCCACTTCAGGCTCCGTATACTGGAGTATGCTAGGAGTCCACTGCAAGGAGTCTCAGCTAGAGTCATTTTTTTAGACTCCCTGAAACTTCCCCATCCCAGGTCTCTGGCAGTGCTAGAGATGCCTCCACTCCAGATGACTTCCTTTTACTCCCTAAACCATCTCTCCCATGCTCTCCTTACATCTGATAACCCTGTTCATCACCATCTCTCCCATGCTCTCCTTACATCTGATAACCCTGTTCATCACCATCTCTCCCATGCTCTCCCTACATCTGATAACCCTGTTCATCACCATCTCTCCCATGTTC